>OY744493.1:12122740-12174255 GCA_963556185.1 Pseudopediastrum boryanum
CCACTACAGTGCTCTTGACGCTCTGTGTATGAGAAGTTGCATGCTAAGGGCTCCCCCAACCGGAGGAATTAAGAGAGCCCTGAAGCTTACCTCTTGCGCCTGTCTGCTACACCAAAATGCTACTCAGGCTCACGCTCATCCCACGCTATTGCTGTTAACGCTATGCTAGGATTTAACATTTAAACCTACGTTAAATCCACTCCCGAAACCCTATCTTGTCTCTGTTGTCTCTGCCTCAGAATCTGGGTATGAAGCCTTACAAGAGCTTTGAACAGCTGTCACCAGATGACCCAACAGCTAGGGGTGCACTCAAGGAGGTGAGGCCAGTGAGAGGGGTTCTGGATGTGTACAACCTAAACCCTCAAATTGCAGTAGGGAACACCTAAACCCCAAAACCTTTAGATTATGCATAATGCTTCGACCTCTCCCCCCTCCTGCACTTCCCGCCCAAGTGTGGTACCTTGCCCTTATGTCACCTACCCCCCCCCCCTTGTTCACCCATGGAGGCAGCCCACGAGTATATTGCATCTATGTATATTACATCAATTATCATATCTATTTGTAAGTGTATTGCATCTCCAGTCGGCTGTTGTTTGATCCACCAGCCACAGCTGCCTCAACAGTGCCTCATATCTGCTGGTGCTTTTAGAGTAGCAATGTAAGGTAGCTCTCAGGGTCAACCTACTGTCTGCTTGTCTCAGCCCCGCATGATTCTGGCAGCTCTCTGTCTCTCTACCTCGCTCTCATATCCACTGTCCTCGCCCTAAAAAGCTGGTTGGAGTCATGCTCGGGTGCTGCAGGGCTTGGAGGGCTGTCCAGGTGTCTCTGTTAACATATATGCTGCTCCTCCTACCATCCAAAGTGAACAGTCTCTCGGTTTTGCTGCTGCTTCTGCTGTTCCTATTGTATTTTTGCAGCTGTACAATGGTGATGTTGATGCCATGGATGTGATGGTGGGACTGCTGGCTGAGAAGCCTCTTCCAGGGTTCATCTTTGGAGAGGCAATCTACACGATCTTTGCGCTGCAGGTGCGAAAAATAGGGTGGAGCCGCAGGGACCAGGGTATGGTGCAGGAGGGCCGGACTTATGGACGGGGAGAGGAGGGGGGAGGGATGTACACCATGTTTGTGCTGTAGTTTCTGACACAGGGGGAGGATTTATGGTTTAGGGTTTACCCTTAACCCTACCCTGAACCCTAGTCTGTGATGTAACTAAGGGAGAGGTGAGGTTACTAGGGGAGAGGGGGTGGAAGACAGGTGTGGGGAGAGGGTTATAGATGGACAGTTTTACATGTAAAGTACTTGTGCCCTATGTGCAGGAAGGGGAATGCCGGAGGATGGGGAATGGAAGATGGTGGTTGTGGACGGGCGGGAAAGGTCTACAGCAACCATATTTGTCGCTGAGGGAATGGCGCCAAGAAGGGTGCTTTTGGTGTGGGGAGAATGGCGGGCAGGGAAAGGAGGGGTTGTATCCACCAACATTTGGGCTCATACGGGAGGGAGAGGGCCTCGTTCCTGAGAATTTCTGAGTGTCATCTTTTGAAATTTATTCAAGTTTTCCTTTATGATCAAAACTTCCAAAAGGAGTTCAGCTCATGGTTATTAAATTCCTGTGCTGATGTTCCTTGTTGCAGACTCAGCGCCGCTTGGAGAGTGATCGCTTCTACACCGATAATTACAATGAGGCAACATACACCAAGGCAGGATTGGACTGGATTGAGAAGACCACCATGACGGACATACTCAGGTAACAGGGAGGGGCTGCAAGATAGGGCCATGGTAGGAGAACCCACCATGTGGCCATATCGCCCCTTGCTTAGTTCGACGCATTGCAAAAGCCACCATTTCCTGTACTGTAGCTAGGTTGCAACTATTGGGATGGGGCCGGAGGGCGCACAATAGCCAGCTACATGCAGTTTGGGGCCTGGATTCTCAATTGTTCACGAGTAATGCCCACTGTCGACAAGAGACCAGTCAGCGTGGAGAGACATGTAAGATGCCGTAGGTGTTTAGGCGCGTACTGCCACCAATGTTTGTGGCAGAGACCTCGTCTCAGTTCGGCCACTGGCTGTAGTATGTCACCTGCTACGCACTGGCTGTAGTATGTTGCCTGGCTCACCCCAACTTCTAAAACAGTGGTCATCACACCTAAACCCTAAACCTAACCCTAACCGTGATGATTATAAATGGTCACGACTTATTGCTGTTGCTAATTGCTCACGGCATCTAACAGCCTATGACCATTCCTGGCATTGTGGCCTTTCAATGGCTGTGAAGGAGCAACTTCCGAGTTTTGTAACATGATGCCTTCATGCACCTGTCTGTTTGCTGTATGAGTGCTTCGTACATAGACATATCTGCAAGCACTGATAATCCAGTAAATACACGCAAGCTATCACCGTGCCGTCAAGTGTGCTCTTTTCACCCTGATGACACTTCAGTCATGAGACAAATACCTCAGTTGCACTTTCTTTATAACAGATGTACCACTGCTACCTCTTAATTGTTATGATGCCTTGCCCTCCCCTCCCCCTTTGCCCGCCCCCTTTATTTCCCACCCAGGCGTCACGTGCCCAAGTTGCAGCGTCAGTTGCCTGACAGGATGATGAATGCCTTCATTCCCTGGGAGAACCAGAACAAGCGCAAGATCAATGAGAAGGTCATTTGGGACCTGCTGTTCCCCAGGAAGGTGTACAAGTGGCTCAGGGAGATGGGATATGATCCATAAGGAAGGAAAAGAAGGAGAAAGAGCTACGTCAAGTTGGCTGAGGACTGCAGGGGCCAGAGCCTCCTCTGAAGATCCAGCCCTCACAAGTTAAGGGAGAGGCAACTACTGCGGCTAGGATGATGCTTTAATTGTTATATCAAGGGCAGACTGCAGAGCTGACGTCCAGGGTTATTCAACTAGTAGTAGAGGTGGGAGTCCCATAGACCCTAAGCTGCTGTGTTATGCTATAGAAAGCAGCTTTTCTCTATGGAAGTTGTTGAGCATCATCAATGTGCATGTTGGGCTAGGGTCAAGTATGTGCTCAGGAGTAGTTCTCTGTGGTGTAGTATCAAGTCGTTGGACTTTCTGGCGTACCCCCTATGCCACTACTGCTGATGTGTCATACATCTTTGGTCATGAAATATGCCAGGGTGCAATGGCTGAATGCACGCTGGGCGTGAGCCCTACGTAGGATGAAGGAAGAGGTGGTACTAGCACACACGGGGCGCTCTCCCCTGGCCTATCAAGGGTGTATGTGGAGTAGTGCTGTGAGTGAAAACTGCAGCCGTTCCTACCTGCAAAAGGGAGACACATGTGGTATTGGTCATCCTTAGGCCAGATATGTCTTATTGTGTCGAAGCAGCAGGGTAGGGCAGGTCAAAGCTAGGTCACGGTTAGCAATGCTACTGTCTGTGAGATATTTTTAGGCTGATGTTTTGGTAATAGTCTGATGTTGATGGTGTTTCAGAGGCTATGATTGTAGCTGTGAGGGGTCATGTGCTGCACGGTGTTAAGTTACTCTTTTGGCAGATTTGGGGTTCGCTGCGTTGGTGTATAGATCATAGCTGCCAGTTTAGTGTTGCAGAAAGTGGGGGTTTGGCAAGCCTCAGCACCGCTTGGGCATTGGTGAGAAGGCATATCTTTTGATATATGTAGGATCTTGAGAAGGTGATCATGAGTTGCAAATCTGGGCCTTGTAAAACTATGGAATAAAGATCAGGCGTCCTCTCGGCGTGCTTTGCAAGCAATAGTGGCCGTCATTTTACTTAAAGGTGCTGACCGGCAGGACAATAGGATGACATAGCACTATCTCGCATCTTGGTCAGTCACCCACTCAGTAGTGCCCTTTTGTCAATGAGTGGACTTTTACCTGACAAGCTGGCATTGCTGCTTATGGTGCTGTTTGGCTTGCTTGGTGGTCTAACTTGCTAAAGTGAGATATCTAGCGTCAGAGGCGGGGGCCATGGGAACATCCACGTACAATATAAGTAAGGCGGTACAATCCGGTCCACACCACACCACCTAGTGGGATTCTTGCATGGTCATGTGAACATGATAGAGGTGATTGAAGCAGGCTTACAGGTTGTCAAGTGTGGAGGGATATGTAGGATAGCTAAAAGAGGTAGATAATAGTGGTAGTGGGGAACAGGGCATAGGAAGGGCTGATGAGAGTAACATTGAAGGTAGATCAAAGTTGGTAGCACTAATGCTCGCTGACGACCTTGTAGGGCTTGCAGAATCGCAGGAAGAGCTTCAGAAGATGGCTGACACGATTCATGCCTACAGTCGTAAGTGGCGTTTTAAGCTGAGCCCAACTAAAAGTGCTGTTGTTGTGTTTGGTCCTTTGCCCCCCAATAAAGAGTCCCCAAAGGTAAGTTTTAGCAGTGAGAATTTGCCAGTACTAGATGCATATACATACTTGGGGATTGTTTTCACTAGTGATTGCAAATGGGACGCTCACATTGCAGGTATGATTGAAAAAGCTACAGCCTCCATTAATGCATTGCAAACATTCTTCCAGAATCGTCATGTAAGCTTTGAGGTTAAGAGAGCCATGCTGCTGGCTTTGATAAGACCAAGGGTTGAGTATGGTTCTGAGGTATGGTGGGCATCATCCCAGCAGACAAATACCATAGAGTCTAAGATCCAAATAGAGGTTTTGAAGAGATCACTGCATTGCAAGCCAAACATCTGCCATGAGGTATTGAGGGCAGAAGCTGGTGTTAGACCTCTATCTAGCTGGCTGGACCAGAGGAAGGTTGAATGGTGGTTCAAATTACAGCAAAATGATACTACTAGCTTTAGCAGGCAGGCACTTGAAGCATCTTGGCCAAGCCACAGGAATTATACTTCTTGGCAGAAGAGGTTCAATAAACTCAAGGCTGAACTAGGCATGCAGGAGGAAACCTTACAAGCAAGAGTGAGAGAGGGACACCTACCTAGCTTCAGGGCATATGTCAGGTGGAGTATATATGAAAGAGACAGGGCTGTTCGGGAGGAGGGTGCTAGGAATAAATCTACTTTAGCGACATATATGCAGCATTACAATGACGATATCAATTATTTCAAGCCGCAGCCATATCTGTGCACAGGCCCTCTGAGCAAAGGCATGGAACTCATTATGCAGCTGCGTGCAGGTATTCTTCCTCTCAACGCTATGACAGCAAAATTCGGTAGGCAGAGCGCTAGCAGGCAAAGTGCACGTAGGGAGTGCTGCAAGTCCTGTGATCTTGGCCCTGAATTGGGAGGTGAAGTTGAATCTCCTGAACACTTCTTGTTTGACTGTCCTGTTTACCAGGCACAAAGGCAAAAGCTGTGGGAGAAGCTGACTTCTGACCCTGATGTTGCTGCAAAATGTCAGATATTGGATGGCAAATCTGATGAGGAGAAGCTGCATAGCATGCTTAATGAAGAGTTCTGGGGTGTAGACGTCGATGAGGAGTCTGGCTTAGTATATGGCCCTTTCAAGCATGCATTTAAGTGTATAGCTAAATATGTTGCAGCTGCTTGGAAGATTAGGAATGCTTATGCTCACCCTTCTGATGTGGCGTGAGGTCCAACCAATGGGGTTTGTTACCAGCTATTGCTTGCACCCGGGCTTACAAGCCCTCCTTGCTTTCTTAAGTAGGAGGGAGGCTCTTACCCCCATTGGGGCAGTGGAGGTTTTGGGTGATTTTGACCTAGCTGCTGGACCTCATGTTTAGGCATGCATATATTGTCATACATGTCGAAGTTTACCCGTATTCTGTTCCACCTCGCTGCTCTTTGTGACAGCTTGAGGTGCGGGGCCTATGGCACTTATTGCTATGGCATATCATGAAATGTAATAATAATAGGATAGCTAGGCGCATACTGGCATCAATCTTTAGGGTTAACCCACCTCAACTGCCACTTCATGCATACAATCCGTGCCAGCCCACTTGCAAATCCCTGGAGCGCTCCTCCTTCAGAACCAGTGGTCGGCAAGAGTCATCATAAGTCATTAGAGAGAGAGAGAGAGAGATTTACGCGAGGAGACCGTGTATTGTTCTCCAGCGTGGGATTGTGGGAAGGGTTCCTTGGTGTAAAGATTACACGGATCCCTTACCATTTTCATAACTCATTACATCTCACTCACTCACTCATTGGTCGCTCATCTGAGAGCCTATAGTCGGTTAGATCTCCTGGGGTTGAAGGCATGAATGGTGCTTACATCTATGCACACACCATTTGTGGAGTACAATTAAATAAGTAGGCCTACTTAGTGAGGGCCGGAGGTTGGGTACAGGTAATTAAAGCAGGGGAGAGTGATGCGACAAGAAAAGCAGGGTCTGTCATGCAGTGCTGAAGGCGAGAAAAGCAGGGTGCAGGGAAGAAAGCAGGTTGCGACCACCTACCCCTGATTATGACTCAACCAATCCAATCTTGTTTTCAAGGTCATGCACTAGAGCCTGGATTGCATGCCTTTGCAGCTTGTGAGCTGTGCTGTGTAGATGTGTGCCTCTTTTACCAAAAAGTTCCAGCTGTCGTATGGTGGATGGAATGAAGCTGCTGCGAACCGGAGCAATGTCAGGTTGTTGTACACTGGCTTGATTCATCTGTTTGCTAGCTGTCATACTGCATGCGGCGGGGTTTGTACACATACCTTTCTGCACAGCACATAGTTCAGCCCATAGTTCTACCGGTATGCCATTTCGGAAATCAATGCCAAGTGTGTTGGTTTGGCATGCTTCACCGCTGCAGTCATGAGGGAATGGCTCTTGCACCTTTCTTATATGGTCTGTGCCGCTGCTGCCCCTGTCTTTCCGGCCAGGCGCCACTGTGCCCAAGTTGCAGGGGCAGTTGCCTGACAAGAAGCTGAACGTTTTTATTCCTTGGAACAAGCGTAATGGCCATGGATTTATCTCTTGACAGGTGTGTGAAGCTTCTGATTATGTGTTGGTCCTTTTTGCCATTTCTGTGGTGTTTCCCGTTCCGTTGAGTAGGAAATGGCGGTTTGACCCCGGTGTGTTTGACTGCTCCGACCTAGCTGCCTTGGTGCAGCCACACCAATTCTTGTTTGTTTGTTTGTACTCTGCCTCTGCTTAATAATGCTCCATAAGAATAATGCACCGTGCCCTACACTGTAGTAGCATATACAAACATACAGTGTTGTAGCTGTAGTCTATCCCACAGAGCACAGGGATAATCGGGCTCACTAACAACATAACAAAGAAAGAAGCCCTGGGGGCTGCCATGACATGACCCTGCCATAGTCGGTTCTTCAGCTCATTCTTTGTGCTCCAGTCTTTATCGGCCTCAGTGAAACTGAACCCATCACATGCACCCTTGTGAAATACAGCCGGAGCCATAAGCAAAGATAACCGCCCTTTCAATGTACATCGGCCTCTTTCCAATCCATGGTACCGTCCTGAAGCCGGTTCCAGGTTCCGGTTCCAGGGCAAATTGTGCCCAGTTCCACGGTTCCAGCGATGTCAAACATGTCAGTTCCTGGTTCCAGCCCTGGGCCACCCTCTGGCCAACATGTCACATGCTGGTTCCAGCAAGTTTCTTACTAAATGTATGATAACCCTCTGAGTGGAAGAATAGCAAATTCCATTGTACAATTGATGGTTATAAGTGGAAATTATCGCTGGCTCCTGGGGCTTCGCCCCAGACCCCACCAGGGGGGCTGTTCCTCCCCCCTGGACCCCCGCCTCCTGCCTGGGTCATTCCTGGGTCGATGCTGCGCATCGACATGGCATGGCCCCCTGGAAAACATCGGTTCCAGAGGCCTCTTTTGAAGTCCAGTTCTGGTTCCAAAGGATGTTGTGGAACCGGCTTCAAGACGTTACCATGGGCGCACCATACCACCAGATGGCCATGAAACAAACATAATCAACAAGTGCGCTTCCCAGAGGACCTCATAACCTTCCACGAAATGACACGCAGGGGAGAGTATGGAGCCAAGAGGCATGTATCATAGTATGCAAAAGAAACACAATTGGGGCCAATCCTATCATGCACACCACAGGTGCTCACATTGCAACATGCCATGCTGAAGTTACTAGTGCCAGCTCACCAAAGTGCGCAGGGCTTGTTAGCAGCCTTGCGATTATGACTTGAGTGCTAATCACTTGTAGTAAACCCTTATGGCCAGGTATGGGCAAAAAACCCTGCTCTGTCCAAGAGCCATGGATTGAATGTGATCATCTGCCCCTGCAAATGCTGGCCTGCCAATCAGCAAGATAGGAAAGCAGAGTGAACGCTTACGAAGAAAAACCATCACAGGATAAAGACCAAACTCAGGCTACAGCCTATAAACGGCATGGCATGATGTGGGCACCAGCACATGATGTCAACCAGCCTGCTAGCTGGTGGAAGGACGACCTACGGTAATACATTACCTTGCTCAAATGCCTAACCGCCAGCTAGCTGATGATACTCTGGCAGCTAGTTGCGCACCGAGGTGCCACCATCCCCATGGGGCCAGGGTGCTTAGTTATCTGGCTCAACACGATACACCTTCTTATCCAGGGTGACCTTCGTGCCAAGCTCCAAGCCCGGCCCATACACCACTTTTCCATTCTCCAAGGTATCGTACGCTGCCCTTACGTCCTTCACATCAGTATCCTGGATTTTCATGGCAGTGTAGTAACCCATGATTGAGTAGGGATTCCGGGACCCAAACAGGATGGATTCATAACCAGAAGCCTTACTGTCCTCAGCCCTGCCGCCCCAGTAGGTCCCAGGGGCAGTGGGCTTGTCTTGGGCATGCTCGTGTCTCAAACCCAGAACATGACCGAGCTCGTGGGCAAAGGTGTTGGCGATCTGGTCCCTGTATGTGCCCTCAAGCTGACCCTGATACACAATCACGTCGTTCAACATGTTGTTATGCGAATCCGGGGTGAAAGCCACTGCAAGCACACCGCCTGGGTGAACACCTCCATATGCCAGCTGGAAACAAGCATCATCAAAAGAATCAACATACACAAACTGCACACGGCCGTCCAGGACCTTGTTCCACGCTTCTGCTGCTGTATAGCATGCCCGTGCTGCGTACAAGGCATCGTTTTTAGACAGGTAGCCATCAGCTCTGGCGGTCCAGTTGATCTTTGAGCCATTCTCCCACAGGAACAGGGTGTCCTGGTATTTACCAAGGAACAGCTCATCAGTGGTGTGATTCTTCTGTGTTATGCAGGGGACTGAGAGCTCAGCCCTAGCAGGAGTAGGGTCACTCGGATCCGCAAACAGCGATGCAATACTGGGGGTAAAGCCATTTGACAGCAGGTCAGCCTTAGTGATGCAGGAAAAGTCAGGATCTTTCTCCCGAGCCATCATAGCCCACAGATCGATCTTGGCTTTCTTGTCTAGCATGGAGAACAGGACAGGATCCTGGCAACCATTCGCCTGTGCTGGGCACTGCTGCATGCTGTCACGTAGGGTCCTGCACAGCGGATGAGAACAGCAGATGGTGGTTAGGGGATCCATTAAGCATTAACATAGTCTGTTGCTCCACGCTTGGCATTGCACATTGCTATGCTGGTGCAGGATTATCGCACTGGGCAACCGAACTGGATGGCATTCACACATGCACATCATGCATAAAGTCCCGCACCAAATAGTAGTCCAGCTGCGTCACCCTCATCACTCCACAGTGGCTGCTTGGGTGCCTTAACTGACCGCATTTATATAGATCTACAATCTGCAGACCCTGACGTACCTTGAGGGTGGCACGGTTGGCAAAAAGGCAGCGGCGGATTGGTCGAGTTGGTGACGAAATCAGACAGACTCGCAGTCGTACACGCACTGCTACAGAGACGAGGGTGGTAAGAGGCAACATAAACAGTATGTAGGGAGCTGTGTGGGTGCGCTGGTATATATTCTGTAGCCCTTCTGCTACACATTGGTAGAGATGGCGCTCCTTCCCCGCAGCATCAGTTCCTGGTGACGAAGAGTGACTGAAGTACGGTTCAGCTTCACGGACATCTCACAGGCGGGAACCTCTGCCCAATCCTTTGAATCTGATTGAAGGGAAACTCTGCAGGGTTGCTGTGAGTGTTGCCAGCGCTACCGGGACTCAGGTAGTCACCACGTCGGGCGGCCAAAGCTGCTGATACTCACCACGGAGATCCCCCTTCGGCTCAGGCTAGGATATGCCGCTTTTGCGCCGGCTTCACGACCATAACTAGCACCTTACTCAAAACCTTGCTTGTGTCAACGAACCTCACCATTCGCCCATTGGGATCCTGCAAGAGATGGACATAGGTGCTCAAAAGTCATGCATTCCGCTCCAGGTTCGCACCTGAGCACTGCATGTCTTCCGGTCAACGAATGCGCACAGCCAAATCCATGCAATAGACAAAACCAAAGAAATAACACACCACCTTAAAAGTTACTAAAGCAAGCTACCAAGCCACACACATACACAAGCTAACAAGCGACACATAACAGATTACAGATTACAAAGTGGCCCCACAAAGGGGGCGCCCGTAACACATAAAGTGTGCAGCATCAGAAAGTGTGCAGCATCAGACGCGCAAACTGACACGGCACCGGCACCACCACCAATATCACAAAGCTTGCTGGCCTCCTCAGAGTCCCTATACTGAGGTATGGCCCAAGTTGCCCGTGCCATCGCCAACAGCGGCAGCGCTGTTATCACCCACTTCAGCAGCTTATGGTAGTGCATATGGAAAGACAACACAACCTCGTCCTGATCATGCAACTACTCAGTGCTTGTCTGCGACATCTAGCAGCAGTACTCCTTGTCCTAGCACAGGGCAACACCACCAATTACCAATTACCAAATGACCCCGTCAAAGCGGGGCGCCCGTGGGGGCAGCGCCACCCACAAGGAGCCAACTTAGGCTCCAACGGCATACTCAACTTCCTGTCCAAGCTCAAACAATGGCTGCCACCAGCCCACCCTAAGTCCCTTGCTAGCCAATGTATGTCAGGCCACCATATACTCCCCAAGCTTAGCAAAGGTGTCTACAACACAAATACTAATGAGCCAGCTGGGGGCCTGCATTCCATTTTCAGCAACCCCACTGAGTGAGCATCATTGACCTGCTGTGGGGTCCCAGAGCCGGACATCCCTGAAACCTCCCACGATGGCTCAGGAGCTTGCGTTTGTTGCCTATCGCCCCCTTTACCTGCACAGCAAGGAGTGCATCAAAAGGGTAGGGTTTAGGCAGGGTGTAGTTGCAGACAAGGCAGCAGGACCATGCGACCAAGCCTGCCTCCAAATATTTTGTATCAGAATGAGGGTAAGCAGTCTTGCAGGGCACAGCTGGCTATGCGCCATACATCAAAAGCAAACTCCTCAGTGGCATAATTTGGAGGAGGCAAGAAGCCTCCTTCGCAAAGCACACACCACAACAAGCAATGAACTGATGCAGGTGCACTCAGCATATCATTGGTACGGACACATCATGATTTCTTGTCCAGCAGCTGGGTACTAAATGGCATGCAGTCCTGCCTTGAAGTCCTGCCTTCACAGGGTGACATGCTGGGCAAAGGACATGCATATGGATCGCCTTATCAGGAGTGAAGACACTAACGGCGGAAGAGCAGCATGCTCCCTGCTCTTTCATAGTACCCACCCCCCTCACAATGTCCTCATTGCGGATAAGTATAGCAGCACCGTCATGGCTAGCCCTGAACCCAAGCTAAACCATCCATGGCTGCATACTCCTGAACCCAAGCTAAACACGATCTATGGCTACATACCCCTAAACCCAAGCTAAACCATCCATGCGGCTTCATAGTTTTGAATCCAATTGAAACAATCCATGGCTACCCCTGAAACCAAGCTTAACCATCCACAGCCGGGTGACCCGGTAATAGCGATCACTTAATGCAAAGCGCAGCCTGGCTGGCAAGTGCTTATCTCCAGCAGGCTTTGCTTGCTGTTTTATTCCTGACTTCCTGCTCTCCACATACTAACAGTGATTGGCTCTAATCATGCCATGCATGCTGCACGGCAGTATTTAAACTGTGCTGTGACCTTATGTCACCTCAAACAGGCCTTTGACACAGGTGATCACTTGAAGCACGAGACCAGCTATGCCAACGGCCAAAAAAACCCAGGCCATAGAGACTAGGCTCCTCATTACAATCAGACAGCCACACTTCCAACGGTGGACTTGCCAACACACAAGCTGAGGCACTCTAGATGCAACATGCCTTTTTTTCAGAAAAAATGGCTTGTAGTCAAAGCATGGTTCAATTAGGACTTCATGAGTCCCCGGCCCCTCACCTGCAGGTTTTCCCCGCAATGTCCCTGGCCATTCTGAATTGTTGCAGGGCATAGTATCCCATACTAGATGTACCTTGCTAGCTGACCATTGGTGAGCACAGTCTGGGTGGATAGGGTTGGCATCTGCAGTTGGGGGGCCGGGGATGGGGCCAGCCCCCCTTGGACCTGAAGATCACAAGGAGACAGGTTAAGACAGGTTAAGCTTAAAACGTCTAACTGCAACCCTGCCTTCATAACCGGCCACATGCATTGAACCGCCAGCTCCACACCTAGACCTGAACTCCATGTGCTTTAGTTCATCTGCAGAGCCCCGTCCACCCGTCTTCCTGCATTTTAGGCAGGCCTTGTATCCGAAGCCAGTATGCCCTCATTACTTATTGATAAGCCCCTTTCTGCCTATCACCTGCAAACAGCTGCCATTTTACTGTCATTCTTCCAAGTCCGTCTCCTCAACCTGGCCCTGAACATCCCACAGCCGCCCAACATCATGCATTCCTATACAGTAAGCCGTGACCAGGAACCCTAAAACCCTTTCTGAAACTAACCTGGCAGATACCTCTAATTAGTCAACGGCACTGCTCACGGCACCAATCGGCATCATGCGCCGCTGTACCTCTCACCTACAGGCAGCCAGTACCACAAGCTCTATGACCCTAGGCCACGATACCAACCTTGACCATTGCTCCTTGCAAGTCACCTACATGGTGCCCCATTTAATGAGTCAATGCACCATGCACAAGACCCCGACCCTCTACTTCTGAGCAGCCGATAATGCCCCACCCCTGTACCCCCTTCTTGTGAAACCATGGGACGGGGCTTCCACAACACTGCGAGTGTCAGCTCTCAGCTGCCAACATACCCATATAACTGTCACTGTTCAAGCCAACCGACCAGGCCATGCCGCCCCTGCCCTTCCCACATCAGCAGGCAGTACTGCTCATCATATCATATACACCCTAAGCCCTGCTGACAAACCTTCTTTTTCCCATACTCTCACCTGCAAACATCGCCACTTCACCACCACTGTCTCTTCAAGCCAGCATCCAGCACCTGCCCTTGCACCCGCTCCCATCTGTATGGGCCAAGGCTCAACCGTCCTCCCCTGGACAAGCACCAAAGCACAGGCACACCAGGTGGGCACAGGGGGCCTCTTTCTCGGGGCCAAACCGGCTCTTAGGTGTGTGAGTTGTGGACACAAGCAAGCAGCACAACCATACAGCAAGTGTCAACAACAGGTTGCCGCCAGTACACGGCTCCCCTCTGCCATACCCGAGACAAGAAGAAGAAGAAGAGCTATGCCAGGATAGTTGAAAAACTGAAGAGGAGGCATAGCCTCTTCTACAGTCCCAGCCTGTGTAAGTGAAGGGAGAGGCAACTGAGGCCAGGAGACCTCAGTTGCCGAGATACTAGAAACACTTCGTGTATCTCTGAAAGACTCTATAAGGGTCAGCCCACTAGGTATGACACCCTTGCAGGGAACAAATAAACAATTGAACACCAGCGGACAAGCCACACTGGAGCAAGCAGAGAGCTCGCGGTCAGCATAATGAGACAGATGGAACTTATATCGGCACATTGGTACCACCTGGTTGAGACTAGGTGCCAGCTCTAGCCACAGGGCTTCCTAGCCCTGCCCTGTCTTGCTACTGGCAACAAATAAACCTCTTCCCGCTGCAAAACAGCCTTCAAGGTGCTAGAGTAGGCCCCAAGTAGCTTTGACTAATGCACTTGCTGTGGAGAACAAAGACCACTATAACCTTCTAGTTCTCCAGCCACCTTAAAACGCCCCTTCCCCTACTCACTCAAGTGCCTTGACCTTTTGCCACCCATCTGCCACTTCGAACCTCCCTCCTCCCAGCCCCTCCCCCATGCTTTGCCACCTGCCCACCAGCATGGACTCAACTTCCTTGCTAACACGTACAGTTATCTGTTCCCCTCTTAGCATCCTCTTTTACATGTCTGTCCCCTTATGGCCATTTTGCTTCCGGCTCATCCTAGCCTCTCTCAGCCCCTTCCCTTCTTCTCCAGCCAGTCCTCTCATCTAGCTCCCACCTCCCACCTTTGTCACATGCCTCAGCTCATTGGCATCGCTGGTTTTGTGATACCACTCCTAGAGTACAACTATTCACAGGAAAGGAGGCCGGTTCCCCACACTCTACCCTTCGCATAAAACTTTACTATCCTACCTCCCATTCCAGTCCCCTTGGGTCGCCCCTTCCCCCCTCTCGCCCATCTCAATTTGCTCCTTTTGACATACAACTATGACCACTAACGCTTGGTAAGGGCAGGTTTCCCCCGCACCACCTGCCCTTCGCAGAGAAGTCCCCTATCCTGCCTCCCACCAAACTTCTCTCTATTAAATTCCACTCCCCCAACCCTCACATACCTGCCAAATGCTTGTCCTTCCTCGCACTCCCCAGCAATTCCACTTTTGCATCCCTGAGATTGCCATACTCACTTTGCATAAAGCACAACCATGACCACAAACTCTCAGCAAAGGCGGTGGTGCGATATCCTGCCTCCCCCCCCAATCCCCCCCCCCCCACCTGAATACCTGCCACAAGTTGTCCTTCCTCATACTACCCAGCTCCTTCACATGTCATGGACGATCAGGATTGGGGGGGCGGGGGGTTCAGAGGTGCTTGTTTGGAGGCGCGCTTGGGTGGAAAAGTGGGTTGGCGGGTTAAAGGGGCTTGGGTAGGAACTGAGGGGCTGAGGGGTTGGCAGGAGCGGGGGGAGCAGCACACTGAGCAGCTCATCATGGCTATTTCCATCTATATCGGATATTGCAGGTGTGCACAAAATGTGGGGGATGTATCCACACCCACCTTTTCTATGTTGGCCAACCTGAGGACAGACAGCAACCAAGAAATATGTGCACCAATCCAAGCACTTTTGTTCGTGCATGATTGAGGGGTTGCATCATCTATGTTTACTTGGGTAAAAAAGAATCAATGCCAGGGACACTCAAACTGCTGGTACTAATTGGCAGAGCTTTGCCATCTGCACATTGCCAAGCTGCACAGACGACAACCAAAAAAAGAATGGAGCACCACTAACAAATTGTCTGATTCAACAAAGCCGGCAGCAGCTTATAGCACAGCGGGACCCAAGCCAAAGGGAATACACAATAGGATTGTAAGGGAACACAGGATATTATCGCATTCATGTTTGCCAAGCGAGGCACAGGAAAGCCGAATGGAAGTACGATGTAGCCACCAGGACACACGGTCTGGTGTACCCGCGCAGGCTTAGCATTTTAAGCTTCATCAGTGTCAGCACCTACATCAACCCATGCAGCCATGGGTAACGACAGGGGTCTGGTCCATGCATTTAAAACTGATGCATTCATCCTGCTTGGAGTGGAAAGCCAGATGCAGTCATGTGGACCACCCCAGCTAAAATCATCTGCCAGGCACACCAACATGCATTAGACATAAGGTAATACATTCACTCATTGTTGCCCATGCAACCTCTCCTCTCTGAGCGCCCATTCCTTCAGCCCATGAACTGCATGCATATATCAACCCCCTCCCCACACCCCATCCCACTACTTGTGTCCCCCCCCCTCCTCCCATTTGGGCCATTGGCCCCCCGCCCCCTCTCCGCCGCTGTCCCTCCTCCGACCCCTCCTAATTTTTCCCCTGGCCCCCTTGCCGCCCCCCCCCCCCCCCATCTACACCCCTGCCCCCGCACACTCTCACCCCCCTCCTCCATTCACTCACTTTCTCATTCACTTGTCTGCATGAACGCCTCCTCCCCCTCCGCCCCTACTTGCCTCCCTCCGCCTCCTCTCTTTTTTTGGCCCTCAACCTGGGCCCCGTATTGCCCCTCAGCTGCCTCTTCCTGCCCCCCCCCCCCTCGTCCCAGGCACCTCCCCCTGGGTCCCATCTTCACCCCTGCCCCCTTCCCCAGGCCCCCCCTTCTTCTCACCACCCACTGTCAAACTCGCACTTGCATGCACATCTTCTCCTCCCAACCAGCTGCATTTGCATCATTATCACCAGACAATAGTTACTCCGCATCCATCAAGTGCATGTACTTCTCGGCCGCACCAGCAGCATTAGCGGCATCCAGGCCCCTGCCCCATCCCCACCCCCTGCCGCTTCCAGCTTCTGCTCACAAAATCTGCGCCAGCCTATGCCCAAGCTCATCAAACCTCACTGCAGCATCACTACCAACACAAGTTGCAATATCACCTAACAGCTACCCCTGCTGCTACTTGGCCACTGCTCCGCCATCACCAGTGGTAGCACTCGTACCGCCTCTACTGCTCATGTAGTGCCCCCTACTCTGCTGTTGCTGTGGAGCCTAGTTCAGACGCCAGCTGCTTCTGCTCCCGTTACTGACTACGCCAGTGCTGCTGCTGCTTCTGACTCCTTGATCATCTGCTGAAGCCGCCATGAGCTTCCCCTTACGTGTGGTGCCAGCGGCCTCATGTATCCTGCAACTCCTGCTCAGCTCTGCTTTGGTCTTTGACGACGGCATAGAGCTGAGGGGTTGGGTTTTTGTCAAGTCAAAGATGTTGTCTGCAGCAGGCTGGGAATGCAGCAAGAGAAAAAGCCACAGCAGCAGGAGCAGAGCAGCAACAGTCAGCAGCAGAGCAGCGAAAGAAGAACCTTAAGGAGAGGAACAGAAAATGAACTCTGATTGGAAAGTCAATGCATCACCATCAGCAGCGTAGAACATAATGGCAACAATATGGGTACACAAGTTTGGTCAGAGTGTAGAATTGCATCAAAAGAAGTCATTAAAAATATGTACACAAACATATGTGCGATATGAAAAGGGCCTAGGAAAGCATCCCATGCAAAGACCTGCACTGCACGTGCAATATGAGCAAGGCCTACGGTGGAAGCAGGTGCAGCAACAAGACCTAGAGCTGCAAGCACAGTCAATTAGAGTGACAAGTGGCTTGAGATTGTTGCCACAAACACCACTGCCCCGGCCAAGGCCAATTGTAGCCCATCAAGCTAATTCCACAAACGATTATACCTCATGACCACTTCCCTGCGTTTTCATAGCAGGCAGCAAGAGCCATCCACTCATGAAAGCGACGCATCGCTCACACATCCTGCCCATCCCCTGGATCCAGCTTTTGTGATACCATCATCCATGCCCAAACTGTGTGGTTTAACCTTCTCTAACCCCTTCACCTTGGCTTCAACTGTGAACTAGTGTGATGATGGTCAAAAGGACACAGCTTGCACCCCCCCCCCCCCTGCACCAAATCTGATGTGCGCTTCAACAAATTTCCATGATGAAAAGCCAGTTGAATGCACTCTGTGCAGCGTACCTTCAGCCAGCAATCAATACTAGGGCTTGTATTAGGCCGCGTTACGTGTTTTCATGTGTTTTTTCAGAGCGCTTCGGAGACAGTGACACCTGGTGACACAGGACACATCATCTCCCACCCTGTTTAATGCCTGGCCGCAGCACCACCTGTCCTTACCTTTCCAGAGTGAGCTGCATAGTCCTTCAGCTTCTGCCTGAAATTTGCCTCCTTCACCTCAGGGGGCATAGCAAAGGGAGAGCTGCTAGCACCTGGTTGTCGTCCCACTGCTACTGCTGCAACGCTCCTGTTGGCTGCCCCTGCTGCACTTGTTGCTGCTGCTGCTGCCGCTGCTGCTGCCGTGCCGCCGGTGTTTGTGGCTGCTGCTGCTGCTGCTGCGGCTGCGGATGCTGCACTTTCTGCTGGGCTGCAAGAGAGGGATTGAGGCTGCCGATATTGCATGCTGCTGCTGTTGCGGCTGCTTGCCCACACCAGTCGGCAAATTCTCTACTGTTGCGCTCTGGTCTAAGAAGTGATACTGCAAAGCATGCTAGTTTGCAGGTAAGACGCAAATGAGCAAGGCCCTCTGTACACTCAGGGCTGAGGCAGCAATTGCAGGTCCTACATCCTGTATTTACCAAGATATGCGACATGCATCTATTCACCTTTCTGCCACCCCTGCAGTGCTAAATGCATTCTGTGAGTAACTCAAACCAGTGGCCCTGACATCACCTATGGGGACACCTTGGACAGCAAGCATATCAGACAGAAAACTTGCCATTGCCTGGTTTGACCTAGCTTGAGCATACTGTAAGGCCTCAGCCTGCTAGTGGCCTACTCACCAGTCCAAGGAGGTCATTGTCACAGGGGATCCTCAGGTTGGCTGGGGTATCATAACTGGGCGCATGGTGGTGGCTGAGGGGGGAGGGGGGAAAAGGGATAAGAGTACATTGTAAGCGACTGTGACCGGGAGGTAGTTATGTATGCTTGATCATGTCACCAAGAAACATGCATAACTGAGAAAGAATGGGGCACGCGCCACATTTGCTTGCTCATCAGGACGGTCATAGTGTGTCCGGAAAATGCAGAGCCGCATACCAGGCAGGCTCAAACCACTCCAAGGACGACAATTGAAGGCTGTGCAAGGCCATCCAAGTACTTCTTGAGCTGAAACAGTGCCCCTTGCCTCCCGAGATCTGCTTACCAGTAATTTATTCCCATGTTAACGGTGTCATCGATTATATTCAGAAGGCGAGTCATTGCCCAAGTGGTTGGATTGCACTTTCCGACTTCATCTGCTTTCACTGAGGGGTACTTCCTCAGTTCTGGGCCCCAGTGCGCACTGGAAGAACGGGAGGTCAAAAACTCCCTCATGACGGCTCTGCTAGCTCCTATAGTCGCTGAGGCAAAGCATGTGGGGTCCCTATCACTGCCATATAGCGGCAGGAGCGAGGTATTAAGGTCAGTACGGCTCAGTGAACGCAGGTCCACGTCCCCAGTGTCCCGTGCGTTAGCAAGTGCAGACTGACATGCATACCACGGCAAGCAACAGACGTATGCGATTATGTATGGCTAAAAACATTCTGCTGTGTGACTTGCGCCTAGCGCGAGCGAGCTATGGCAAGGGGGTTGGATCACAAGAAACCATGCCAGTTATGCACAGCCATGGATGGTCCTTCTGGCTTGCACCGAGTGTTTATGGGTTGCAGTTATCTGGCAGCATATTGTAACAGTCCTTGTATAAAAGCACTAGCTTCATCACAATCTAAACGGTCACTGGAGAGAAAGAGACGTCACGCTTCAGGGTGTAGGGTTATTTGAACCCCGATGCCAAATCATCTTCGCAAGTTGGAGCGGGTGTGCTAGTCACAGGCCACCGGGATGCGGTAGAGATGCATGCTGCAAACCATAGCAGGTCCCTGTTGCTGAGAACACTGGCATGGGAGCCTCTGCCGGGATCCAAGAAGGGATTATTGTGCACGTCCAGTTTCTGCCCTCCAACAGCTGTTGCCCCGAGCCTTTCTTTCCTTTTGGGGTCTTGACGTAGCCCACTACAGGGTTAGATAGGGGGCCTTACGGGCCCCTTTCTGCCACTATGCCACTAGAGCTTTTCCGACCTCCTTTGGCGCATAGGCCCATGTGCCTGCTTTCGCCTGCCCCTAGTACTTGGCTTCAGCTGCCGTCTTCCGTGAGGGACCGACGTCTGATATGCAGACCCCATAAGCGGCCGCGTACTGGCTTCAAATGCCAGGCAACCATTCCTGTGCCGGACAACACACATGTAGTATCGGACTTGAACTGGGATACAGATTTCAATGCACATTTTGTGAAAGGGAAGCTCATCGGCCAGGGTAGCTTCGGGAGCGTGTACCTTGGCATTGATCTACACACAGGACAGCAGGTGGGTTCGATAGTCGTAGGTTCGCCATCGGGGTAGGATCGCCAACCCTTGGCAGCGAATAGCAGCTGTTTCAGACTCATTTGCAAGGGTCCCCATGTATATTATTAGCTTCTCCCTGCCAGCGTGTCAGTATATGCGTTGCTCCACAACATGTACGGAGCTTTGCGGTGTTGGTGGGAAGCTTGCTGTGACAGCTCCTTTGTTTCTTCCCACAGGTGGCCATCAAGGTCATGCCCAAGCAGCGTGGCAAGCTCACCAAGGACCGCACACTTCAGAAGCTCGTGAAGGAAGTTGGCATTCTGCAGCGGATACAGGAGTGCCCCAACGTAGTGCGCCTGCTGGGATGCTATGAGGACACAGACCATGTCATGCTGGTGACAGAGCTTTGTGAAGGAGGAGACCTCCAGAAGCTATCAGATGTAGGTGCACAAGGGGTCATGAAGGGCCATTTTTTAAACTCAGCGCAGCTTTCAGCTGACCGGCTTCCAGCAGAGCAGCAGCGCAGGAAGTAGGGACCAATTACAGGGTTCAGGTACGGGGTGGTTGCTCAGTCTTCCTGAGCTCCGCAATGAAGGTTATTGCAGCCCTGAACCTAGCAGTGGCAGCTTGAGCAAAAAGCAGAAGCCTTTGGAGCAACATGACGCAGCTGCAGACAAGGTGGCTGGCTGCTTGGATGATGGAGCTGTCAGCAGCTTTGCAGGCGAGGCTTGCACTTTGTCGTTGCAGCATAGGAAAGCTTCCCCTTGAACTTGTTTGGAGGTGTTGCCCTTCTCGGCAACCTTTCTGTCGATTAGTGTCTTTCATCTTGTTGGAGTTGCTTCTGGGGTCAGTGTATAGTCTGCAGTGTGCAATAGCAATCTCAGGTCCTCTATGAATGGATTGTGGCAATGTAACAAGGTGGTTGCAGGAGCTGCCAGAGCAGATGCAGCAGCTGTACGACCAGCACCAGCACCAAAAGAGGAGTAGCGGGAGGAGCAGCAGTAGGCAATAGGTTTGCATGCAGCAGTGGCAGGTAATTGATCTGTAAATGGCACTATGATAAGCAGGTTATGATTGGGCACCTTGCTGCTGAGGTGAAGGGTCTGCGGGGGCTCCCTTGGCTATGCATTGCTGCTTGACTGCTGCTGGCTATGAAGCAAAGTCAGCATGGGACTGTTTCATTCTAGTGCTTTTGTTGTGAGCCCCTGCACCCTGTGTCGGCCTGGTCACTACCACTCAGCCATGCCTGCTGATGAGAGCCTTGAAAAGGTAGCATGCAAAGGCTTGCTATGTTGGTCTGCTGCGTTTGAACCTTTGTGAAAGTCTAATGTATTTGCCCTTGAGGGCATGCGCGTGGAAGTTGGCACCTCTTCTTCACCTCTCCGTACCCTCCTTCTCTGACTCTCTCCCTTTTGCACCTTCGCTTCTGATTCTCAGGACAGGGGTGCCCTCCCTGAACGTGCTGTGGCTCTCATTGGTTACGAAGTCCTCAAGGTGGTCGCTGCATGCCATCGCAACAATGTGCTGCACGGCGACGTCAAACCCGCCAACTTTGTCCTTAAGGACAAGGTGCAGAACCCACTATACAGCAGTGATATCAACCACCTGTTCACCCCCTGGCTCATTGCCATAGACTTTGGCTGCAGCCAGTACCTAGGCACCAAGAGGTTCACTAAGCGCACTGGGACGCCTGTGTACATGGCCCCCGAAATCTTTGAGCGGGACTACCAGCGGGAGGCTGACATGTGGAGTGTGGGCATCATGCTGTACCAGCTGTTTGCGAGGAGGTTCCCCTTCTGGGATACATATGAGGCCTGCAGATCAGCACGTCTGGAGGAGGTACAGGTGAGGAGTGAGACATGTTTGAAAGGGGTCGGGAGGAGCACGGAGGGTATGGGTTGCTTGCAGGGTGCCTTGGGATCTGCAAATCGGTATGGAGGACTGTGCAAAAAGTTAATGGCATCTTAGGGCTGTCAAATCAGTGGTCAGAAGGGGAGAGTGACAGTGATTGGAAGCTGTAATGGAATTGCAGTAGAAGGTGGTCATTGGGTGGGCTGGGAAAGCAAGGGCGCGAGGTGGATGCTGCATGTACAGCAGACTACCATCTTGATTCCTGGGGTTGCGAGCAGCCGGGGCTGTGGTAGCTTGTCAGGTGAAATAAACCCACTTAGCTAACCAGCAGTTCACAATGGCTTTGGTCTCAGTGAGTTAGCTTCATACGGTAGGCGGTGCAATAGCTGTTTGTGGTAGCGCTTCAGAAACATATTGCAGGGACAGCGTAGTTGCTGACAGGCATTTCTGCTGAATTGCACAGGGACGCACATGTTTGGCATTTGTCTGGACTGAGGAACCAAGCATGGAAGCCTGCTAAAGAGCACATAATCTTTGTGTTACGCTGCGGCCTGCCATGATGTTGGGCTTTATGTGGGAAATGGTAATCTGTGTGAACCTATAATGTTTACTGCTGCAGGTTCTGGTTCAAGAGGGTCCTCTACCCTTCAGTTATGGCCCCTGGCTTGGCATGTCTGCTGAGGGGCTAGACTTCATGCAAGGCTGCTTAGATCGGGACTATCACACCCGCCTCACTGTCAATGATGCCCTGTACCACCCTTGGTTTGAGCAATGGCTGCCAGAGGCGAGTGATGGCTCTATGGGGCTGGATAGTTACGGCACGGACGATGAGGATGATGGAAGGGGTGGTCTGCTATTGCCACAGCAGCCGCTACTGAGGGTGCCCGCAGCAGCAGCAGGATTGCAGCAGGGACAGTCGCCCTTTCAATTGCAGCAGCAGCAGCCACAGCAACAGTTTCTGCAGCAGCCGCGGATTGTGGTAAACCCTGCCGGTCACCACCGGCAGCATCAGCAGCAACCACGAGCATCATCACAGCAGCTTCCACAGCAGCAGCGGCATCACCATCCCCAGCAGCAGCAGCAACATGCAAGGGGCTCCCCTTGGCACCAAGCAGTTCCCCAGCCGTTGCAGCAGCAACAGCAGCACTCAGTAGCAATGCCGCAACACCACAACCACCAGCAGCAGCAGCAGCAGCAGCCTCTAGCAGGACCTCACTTACAGCGACACGAGCAGCAGCTGCAGCATGTTGCTCCACCAGTTACACGGATGGCGGATAAAACCATTATAAGCAGCAGCGGGGGCAGCAGCATTACGGGACCTGCGCCAGATGGGGATGGTGCTGTGGTGAATGGCGATGGCGGCAGCAGCAGGCCAGCAGACAATGGGGCAGGTGCGGCAGCAGGAGGGCAGGAAGCTCAAGCTGCAGCTTCTCCTGCAAACGCGCTGCCGGGGAAGCAGACGTAGCATGATTTATAGCAAAGGGAGGTATGTAATAGGCGCCATACCAGTCTGTCACGAACCCCGTCTTTCGCCCCTAACATAACATAACATAACAAACATTTAAGGTGTGGCAACCGCAAAGGGCTGCTAGGTCGAACCCACCAAACACACCAAACACACCACCCTAGCTTGCATCTCTGCGTGTTTGTCTGTACCACCGCCAATCAGTCAGCTCAGAAGGTTCCTGGAGTTGTATGGGGCAGCTGGAGCAGTAGCCGTGATTTGAGCTTTGGCAAGTGCTTGCAATATTGCAGAGTTGTCTGTGGTGGGGGGAAAAGCATGTGCTGCTCCTGGGCGAGCTGCACTAGCAGCAGTACGACCTTGAAGTACCTGGCAAAGATGTACAGCTGCAAGTGTAGTGTGGTGTGCAGGCAATCCATGTACTTGTGGACAAGAGGGATGAGGTGCTTGTGGCGTTGCACTGCAGGCTTGGGGGTTTTCCGGTTAGTTGCTCACAGCCTCTGTTGCTCAGGTGGAAGATGATAGGTTGCGTGAATTGAGCATCGCATAGCCATAGTGTTGTCAGTGGACCAAGCAGTGCTTTGGTCATGACTAGGTCAGGACCCTCTCAGCGTGATAGCAGTGAGGATAGCACATTTGCGTTGTGTTTGTACGAGTGTGGTGACGTTTGTTTGTAGCAAGGCCATTGGATGGGCTTTGCTGCTTAGTTTGTTACGTTAATGTTGAAGAAAACATGTAATTCTACATTTTGGGTGGGAGTGGTTGGTCATCCATGATAGGGGTAAGTTGGAACGTCTGGGATCCATAAAAATGTCTCTAGTCAGTGCGGCAATTAGTCCATGTGGTTAAGGCGTTTTTTTCTCCCAGTGGTGAATGAAGGAGGGCACGCTGACGATGCCTTGTGTCCTGGTTTCACAGTGCAGATTTTCACAGTACAAATTTTGCTGGTGCTGGGCAGGCGTTGCTCCTTAGTGTGTCCGAGCCTTTTTCTTGCTGGCACCGGCAGCATTGCTGCCCAGGGTATCCACATGGTCCTTTGCTGTTGGAAAAGTGGTGTGCACATCTTGTATGTCTCAAGCCGCACTTTGAGAGCTGTGTGTGACGCTGGGTTGAGCAGGTCGCATCATTAGTGAGACCTAGTGGCTGCGTGCGACGAGTCGTGCGTACCAGTGTGCTTGTGCAGCAAGTTTTGTCTTGTGAGGTAGTGGACCCTATGTTGCATGTGATTCGCATGCTGGTGTGAGCAGAAGCAGTTGCCCACATCGATGGGCAATGAGGTGTGGCTAAGGTGTGGCTATAAGGTGTGGCTAAGGTGTGGCTATAAGGTGTGGCTAAGGTGTGGCAATAAGGTGTGGCTAAGCTTTTCACATTGGCGCAGTCGGTTAGCATCCCTGGCTGTCACAGGACAGACTCAGGTTCGATTCCTAGTTGTAACGGTACTTTCTGTCCTAACCATAGTTTGCCTCGATTCAGGATAGAACGCAAGTTCGATTCCTGCGATTGTAATGTCACTTCCTTCTAACTTAGAAATACAAAACATGAGCGTCCACATTGCATGCTTCGGCAGCTTGTGAACCCTGACTGTTGGCCTTGCGCCCCACTCAGGCCCTGTCCAAACCTTATTATTACATTTCATGATATGCCATAGCAATAAGTGCCATAGGCCCCGCACCTCAAGCTGTCACAAAGAGCAGCGAGGTGGAACAGAATACGGGTAAACTTCGACATGTATGACAATATATGCATGCCTAAACATGAGGTCCAGCAGCTAGGTCAAAATCACCCAAAACCTCCACTGCCCCAATGGGGGTAAGAGCCTCCCTCCTACTTGAGAAAGCAAGGAGGGCTTGTAAGCCCGGGTGCAAGCAATAGTTGGTAACAAACCCCATTGGTTGGACCTCACGCCACATCAGAAGGGTGAGCATAAGCATTCCTAATCTTCCAAGCAGCTGCAACATATCTAGCTATACACTTAAATGCATGCTTGAAAGGGCCATATACTAAGCCAGACTCCTCATCGACGTCTACACCCCAGAACTCTTCATTAAGCATGCTATGCAGCTTCTCCTCATCAGATTTGCCATCCAATATCTGACATTTTGCAGCAACATCAGGGTCAGAAGTCAGCTTCTCCCACAGCTTTTGCCTTTGTGCCTGGTAAACAGGACAGTCAAACAAGAAGTGTTCAGGAGACTCAACTTCACCTCCCAATTCAGGGCCAAGATCACAGGACTTGCAGCACTCCCTACGTGCACTTTGCCTGCTAGCGCTCTGCCTACCGAATTTTGCTGTCATAGCGTTGAGAGGAAGAATACCTGCACGCAGCTGCATAATGAGTTCCATGCCTTTGCTCAGAGGGCCTGTGCACAGATATGGCTGCGGCTTGAAATAATTGATATCGTCATTGTAATGCTGCATATATGTCGCTAAAGTAGATTTATTCCTAGCACCCTCCTCCCGAACAGCCCTGTCTCTTTCATATATACTCCACCTGACATATGCCCTGAAGCTAGGTAGGTGTCCCTCTCTCACTCTTGCTTGTAAGGTTTCCTCCTGCATGCCCAGTTCAGCCCTGAGTTTATTGAACCTCTTCTGCCAAGAAGTATAATTCCTGTGGCTTGGCCAAGATGCTTCAAGTGCCTGCCTGCTAAAGCTAGTAGTATCCTTTTGCTGTAATTTGAACCACCATTCAACCTTCCTCTGGTCCAACCAGCTAGATAGAGGTCTAACACCAGCTTCTGCCCTCAATACCTCATGGCAGATGTTTGGCTTGCAATGCAGTGATCTCTTCAAAACCTCTATTTGGATCTTAGACTCTATGGTATTTGTCTGCTGGGATGATGCCCACCATACCTCAGAACCATACTCAACCCTTGGTCTTATCAAAGCCAACAGCATGGCTCTCTTAACCTCAAAGCTTACATGACGATTCTGGAAGAATGTTTGCAATGCATTAATGGAGGCTGTAGCTTTTTCAATCATACCTGCAATGTGAGCGTCCCATTTGCAATCACTAGTGAAAACAATCCCCAAGTGTGTATATGCATCTAGTACTGGCAAATTCTCACTGCTAAAACTTACCTTTGGGGACTCTTTATTGGGGGGCAAAGGACCAAACACAACAACAGCACTTTTAGTTGGGCTCAGCTTAAAACGCCACTTACGACTGTAGGCATGAATCGTGTCAGCCATCTTCTGAAGCTCTTCCTGCGATTCTGCAAGCCCTACAAGGTCGTCAGCGAGCATTAGTGCTACCAACTTTGATCTACCTTCAATGTTACTCTCATCAGCCCTTCCTATGCCCTGTTCCCCACTACCACTATTATCTACCTCTTTTGGTAGGGGAACCCCCGGGTGCTTTTCCCATATCTCTTTTAGGAGACCGTTGATGAACAAAGTATACAACAGTGGTGATAGCGGGTCCCCTTCCGCTAAGCCTAAATCGCTAGAAAAGTATTCTGATGACTCTCCATTATGCAAGGCACATCTAGAGAGGCTATCGTATAGATGTACAAGAACCCTAAACATCTTACCCCTAATGCCCATCTCCCAGAGCTTGTACCAGAGCCCGTCCCGCCAGACTGATGGGAAAGCTTTGACCACATCTACAAACAGTGCGTACGTCCGGAGTCCTGCACGCATTCGTCCGGATGTGACTGCATGCAATGTCCAGACATGATCAATGCAGCCTCTGCCTGGCCGGTACCCATTCTGGCTCTCGTGAAGGAGTCCCTTTGCTTCAGCAAAATTAGTTACCCTATTGTTGATGATCTTGGTATAAACCTTGTCTACTACGCTTAGCAGCGTTATCCCCCGGTAATTTCGGAGGTCGGAGGAATGTGAGGACTATAATCCTTACTTTGATTTGTCATTATTCGGGGATGAATGGCAAGGTCGTATTTTCGATACCTTTTCTTCTGGACCAAGAGGTGATATTGCTGAGACATTCACTTCTGATGGACCAGGTTCCAGTATTTCTGCCCATGGAGCCTAGGTTGGCTCCGTACGGGCGCCCCCTTTGAGGGGCCATGATGTAATCGTAATCGTAATTATTACCATCTTCCTTATCCCCTTTCTTAAAAAGGCTGACTATTACCCCAGGGCGTTGGAAGGTGCATTCATGCTCCCAGGCCTTCTGATACATGCATAGGAGCATGTCTGTCATGGGTTCCCCGCCATACTTTAAAAGTTCAGCAGAAGTGTTCTCTAGAGGACTACCCGCTTTGCCTGATTTGAGACTTAGTCTAGCTCTGGCAACCTCAGAGCTTGTTAGGTCAGCATCTAAATTCTCATCCCCTGACCCTTCTGGCTCTGCTGATGCATTGATGTAATGCGCTACAGCAGCTTGGACTTCTTGTTGAAAGGCAGAGTCAAAGTCAGCATCAGCATTGAAGGTGGCAGAATTCCCGAGCTGCTTGTAATGCTCTCCAAAGGCATCGGCGATGGGTTTGTCGCCACATGCATATGAACCATTTTGCTTTTTAAGCAAGGAGGGGGCTGAAGCTTGTGCGTTTTTTGGTCTGTATGCAGAGTTGAACGCCTGCCAGAGGCGCTTGTCTCCCATTCTGGTTTTCCGCTCTGACTGGCATTCGTCAAATGCCTCGCAAATGGTTTCATCAGCAGATTTTGTAAAGAGAGACCTTGCATCCTTGACCATTTTATGCACCTTTTCTCTTGCTTCTTCATAAGCCTGCCATGCTTCTGTACCACCTTGGCTGCGCCATTCAGCATGTATTTGCCTTCGAGCTTTGATAGCATCTGTAATCTCTGCGGTCCACCATGACTTTGAAATCCCTGGAACAACCTTTTTGGAGCCAATGGCTTCTTCTGCGGCAGCTTCCACTAGTACATGGAATTTCTCCCGCACTGCCTTATGTGCCCCCCATGTGTTCTGCTGGTTGTATGCCTCTTCAACAAAAGCCTCAAACTCTGGCAGCCTACGTCTTAAGCATTGCATGTAGAGACCAATGTCCCTCTCCCCATGTTCTGGGTCGTGGAACCTATCTACATTAAAGACTTTCTTGCATTGGGCAGCCTTGACCCTGGTCCTTTTAGCCCTACGTGGAAGCTCAGCCAGCAACAGCTTGTGATCGGATGATATAGCCCCATCAAGATCTGACCGCACTGCGAATGAGGGGCGTGCTGTACCGAACAGGGTGCCTGCCTCAACTACAATGTAGTCAATAACAGTTGCCCTACCGCGATTG
This sequence comes from Pseudopediastrum boryanum, assembly GCA_963556185.1. Lineage (NCBI taxonomy): Eukaryota > Viridiplantae > Chlorophyta > Chlorophyceae > Sphaeropleales > Hydrodictyaceae > Pseudopediastrum > Pseudopediastrum boryanum. The sequence continues at coordinate 12,151,121 of OY744493.1, forward strand.
CTCTGCTCCTCCCAGGTGTACTCAGGGGTTTCTGTGGGGTTACGGCCATTTAGTGTATACATTGCATTGACACCTAGGAACGATTTAAGCAGCTTGCCGCTGTCTTTGACATCGACTGCTTCTCCAAACATTCCTACATGCTCATGTATGCTGTTGCCTTTGCCCACCCTCGCATTGAAATCTCCACAGAGTACCACCTCGCCTTTGCGCTTGAAAAATTCCAGATCAGTCTGGAGTGATTCAAATGCGGCTTTTCTTTGTGCTGCAGGCTTACTGGAATCTGGCATGTAGACACATCCAATGCACATAGCAGTTGTGTTGCCTTCACCCTTGACTTTGACCCATATGGAATCCGCTAAAGAGGTTTTCCTAAAGATCTGGATGCTGTTGCCTAGACTAGCATGGACATAAAACCCTACCCCTCCCCTTTTATCTTCCCTTGCTCGCCCATACCACTTGTAGCCTTGGAGGTTAGGAATGACAAACTGCCCCTCCCAGGTTTCTTGGATTGCTAGTATGTCAATACCCTCGCTATCCATGACAGCCTGCAACTCACCTCGTGTGAGCTCACAAAGTCCCCTAGCATTCAGGGATGCCAGTATCAGGCCTCTGCGGGCACGGACCACACGACGGTTACTGCGCCTCCTGGGCCTTGATATTGGCTCTTGCGGGGGGTGCAGACCATTTGCTGCTACGGCAGGAGAAGGCGCAGCTGGGATTGCTGCTGCTGCGGCGGTGGCGGCAGCAGCTGCAGATGTTGCTGCTGCTGTCGCTACTGCTGCTACGGCAGGAGAAGGCGCAGCTGGGGTTACTGCTGCTGCTGCAGCTGCAGCAGCTGCAGGTGTTGCTGCTGCTGTTGCTACCACAGCTGCAGGAGTTGCTGCTGCTGTTGCTACCGCAGCTGCAGGAGTTGCTGCTGCTGTTGCTACCGCAGCTGCAGGAGTTGCTGCTGCTGTTGCTACCGCAGCTGCAGGAGTTGCTGCTGCTGTTGCTACCGCAGCTGCAGGAGTTGCTGCTGCTGCTGCTACAGCGGCGGGTGTTGTTGCTGCTGTTGTGACTATGACCTCTGCTGCTGGTGGCGCTGCTGCAGTTGCAGCCCCTGCTGCTGTAAGTGCTGCTAGAGTTACAGCTGGAGTCGCTTCCCCTCTGCTGCTATGACCAGGTTCGTCAACTGGGAGTGCTGAAAACCGGTTCTGCAGTGGCAGTGTGGCTGCAGCAGCTGAACCTGCTGCTTGGAGTGAAGCCCTTTGGCCAGCCCTTGGATGCTGCCAATTCCCCATAAGTGCAGCTGCTGTTTGCCCTTGCTGAAGAATCTGCAAGCCTAGTTGCTGGGAGCTGCTGCTGGGCTTGCTGAGCTGGAGCTGGGCAGGATTTGCAATTGGCTGCAGCTCCTGCAGTTCCTGATGGTGGAAGGCATCTTTGTTTTTGAGTAGCAGGCACCTCCACTTGTACTGCTGGCGTAGGAGCTTGCTGAGCTGCTGCTCCTGCTGAGCAGTGATGTGGATTGCGTGGGAGCGGTCAACATTGATGCAGATGGAGGATCTGGCTGATTTCTTGGATGGCTTCTTGGGCTGGTGCCACCTGCCAGCCAGCAGAGGCAGCACAATTGGGGGGGTTGTTAGGCGCATCACCTGAGCTACTGCAAACTTTGCACTGCGGAGGCTGGTATGCCTTGGGTGGGGACCAAAGACGAGCAAGCAGAACTCATCAATGCCCTCCTTCGGGGTAGGTGCTGGGGGGGTGCTCTGTTGACGGGTTGGGGGACTTGACGTGGCTGTCTCCTGTCCTACAACTTGAGCATAAGAAGGGTTTTGGGCATCCTGAGCGCGCACAAATGGAACCCATGCATCATGCAACCATATGCAGTCGTTAGTGGGCGGGGGCCCAGCTCTACTGGGTCCTGCTCCAACCTGCTGCGGGTCAATGGGCATGCATGTATCCAGGGAGGGAATGTACGCCAGGAAGAATGGTGATGCAGCACTAGCAGGGGTGACCAGCGGTGGCTGCCTAGGGATGGCATCCTGCTGGTCACCCCTGAGAGAATGCTCTAAGGGGAAAACATTATGCTGGATGCCTATGGCTGCCATACTCGGGTCACACCCTGATTGCTGCATCATATCTAGCGGTCTGAAACAGGCATGGCAATTTCGTGGCAACTGTTCAAAGATGATGATGATGATGATGATGGCTGTTTGGGACATCTGCTGTCAGCAGAGGGTAGGTGCACCCTAGCTGGGCATGGGGGACAAGACCAGTACCACAACCACCCTCTATAGCCTTCCGCCTCAAGAGGGCTTAGAGGATAGCTAGGTCCGCATATGGGGCCGGTTGCGGGGTCCATAGTTGTGCCCTGACAGGTCCAGAATAGCCATGAGTAGGGGTTGGTAGGCTGCATGAAAGAACCACATAACGGAGGGAGGTGAAGAAGCTGAACTAGTCAATCAACTACCCTTCTACCAGGGGAGAACCCCCTGGCAGTTTGCTCATACACAGAGAAAGCTACCCTGCCATGCCACCCTACTGAACATCCGCCTCAAGAAGTCCAGGAGAGTGGTTAGGTCCGCTTAAGGGGCCAGCAGTGGGGTCTGTTTCCGTGTAGAAAGGGAGACTGAAGACCAATCCAGCCGGAAAGTAGGTCGCATGATGTTATGCTTAGCAGAACAGTAGACAACCGTGTTCGGTGGCTTCATCCTGTCCTGCTAAAGATAACAGTGAGCATGTGGAACGGGGTCAGCTGCTGAGGGCCGCTTCATGGCGGGAAGCAGGGCGTGAATGACTTGGCCTCTGCTTTAGCCATATTCGCCTGTAACAGTACCGCTCGTAGCCTCTAGGCTACAGTGTTGGGCGCCATCCTGGTGCCCTTCATGGGCGCGGTTGGTAGCATAGCTGAGGGTCGACCGCTCATGGCGGGGTCAACTTTGCGCTCGCTCTTCGAAGGCGATTGTTCTGGCTTTGAAACAGGGTCGCGTACTCTAGAATGGTTATATACTGTATGTGGCACAGCTTTCAGGGCAGTCAGCGACTATTGCCGTATGCGCGCCCGAAGACATGCGCGGAACAGTAAGGGGTATGGTGTGCTTCCTCTTCCGCCCCCAATGGAATAGTAAGGGAGGACAGTAAGGGAGGACAGGGTCGGATGCTTTGAGAATTGAATGCTTTGAATTGAATTGAATTGAATTGAATTGAATTGAATTGAATTGAATTGCTTTGAGAATTGAAATCCAAACCTTACTTCTCCGTCATGTAATCAGAATTCGTCTGCAACGCCCACTGCACATGCGAAAAGTGAAGGTAGCCAGGGTTCAACTCCCCTTATCACGGCTGTGATAGGTGGCTGGGGCATCACATGGGATGATGTACTTAGCTGGGTGTGGCTAAGCTTTTCACATTGGCGCAGTCGGTTAGCATCCCTGGCTGTCACAGGACAGACTCAGGTTCGATTCCTAGTTGTAACGGTACTTTCTGTCCTAACCATAGTTTGCCTCGATTCAGGATAGAACGCAAGTTCGATTCCTGCGATTGTAATGTCACTTCCTTCTAACTTAGAAATACAAAACATGAGCGTCCACATTGCATGCTTCGGCAGCTTGTGAACCCTGACTGTTGGCCTTGCGCCCCACTCAGGCCCTGTCCAAACCTTACTTCTCCGTCATGTAATCAGAATTCGTCTGCAACGCCCACTGCACATGCGAAAAGTGAAGGTAGCCAGGGTTCAACTCCCCTTATCACGGCTGTGATAGGTGGCTGGGGCATCACATGGGATGATGTACTTAGCTGGGTGTGGCTAAGCTTTTCACATTGGCGCAGTCGGTTAGCATCCCTGGCTGTCACAGGACAGACTCAGGTTCGATTCCTAGTTGTAACGGTACTTTCTGTCCTAACCATAGTTTGCCTCGATTCAGGATAGAACGCAAGTTCGATTCCTGCGATTGTAATGTCACTTCCTTCTAACTTAGAAATACAAAACATGAGCGTCCACATTGCATGCTTCGGCAGCTTGTGAACCCTGACTGTTGGCCTTGCGCCCCACTCAGGCCCTGTCCAAACCTTACTTCTCCGTCATGTAATCAGAATTCGTCTGCAACGCCCACTGCACATGCGAAAAGTGAAGGTAGCCAGGGTTCAACTCCCCTTATCACGGCTGTGATAGGTGGCTGGGGCATCACATGGGATGATGTACTTAGCTGGGTGTGGCTAAGCTTTTCACATTGGCGCAGTCGGTTAGCATCCCTGGCTGTCACAGGACAGACTCAGGTTCGATTCCTAGTTGTAACGGTACTTTCTGTCCTAACCATAGTTTGCCTCGATTCAGGATAGAACGCAAGTTTGATTCCTGCGATTGTAATGTCACTTCCTTCTAACTTAGAAATACAAAACATGAGCGTCCACATTGCATGCTTCGGCAGCTTGTGAACCCTGACTGTTGGCCTTGCGCCCCACTCAGGCCCTGTCCAAACCTTACTTCTCCGTCATGTAATCAGAATTCGTCTGCAACGCCCACTGCACATGCGAAAAGTGAAGGTAGCCAGGGTTCAACTCCCCTTATCACGGCTGTGATAGGTGGCTGGGGCATCACATGGGATGATGTACTTAGCTGGGTGTGGCTAAGCTTTTCACATTGGCGCAGTCGGTTAGCATCCCTGGCTGTCACAGGACAGACTCAGGTTCGATTCCTAGTTGTAACGGTACTTTCTGTCCTAACCATAGTTTGCCTCGATTCAGGATAGAACGCAAGTTCGATTCCTGCGATTGTAATGTCACTTCCTTCTAACTTAGAAATACAAAACATGAGCGTCCACATTGCATGCTTCGGCAGCTTGTGAACCCTGACTGTTGGCCTTGCGCCCCACTCAGGCCCTGTCCAAACCTTACTTCTCCGTCATGTAATCAGAATTCGTCTGCAACGCCCACTGCACATGCGAAAAGTGAAGGTAGCCAGGGTTCAACTCCCCTTATCACGGCTGTGATAGGTGGCTGGGGCATCACATGGGATGATGTACTTAGCTGGGTGTGGCTAAGCTTTTCACATTGGCGCAGTCGGTTAGCATCCCTGGCTGTCACAGGACAGACTCAGGTTCGATTCCTAGTTGTAACGGTACTTTCTGTCCTAACCATAGTTTGCCTCGATTCAGGATAGAACGCAAGTTCGATTCCTGCGATTGTAATGTCACTTCCTTCTAACTTAGAAATACAAAACAATGAGCAATGCATGTCCCCTTGTGGGGTGGCTGCTGGCACTCCATGTCTGCTGCCCTCACAACGGTTTGTTCGTGCAAGGCCTGGACGCTCTCAAGTTGCACACTGTTTTACATTAGCGGTGCTTGAGTGAATGTGTTTCCTGCAAAGTGACGAAGGGCATGTGGGTATGTGTTGTTTCACGGATGATGGGGACTGGACTTGCTCTTTGCTGGGCAATGGGGACTCACTGATCTAAAACGGTTTGATCGAGATGGAGGTACTATTTGAGTGCCTACTTGGAGGTACTATACCGGCTAGCTGTTCTGGAAAAAAGACTTCTAATGGTGGTGTCTTCAGAGTGTTAAGTGCAGGGATACGCCCCTTACGTCCCTGCAATGCCCCTCGCATGGCGAATACCAATAAGAGTGTGGGCAGCCGTCCGCCTGAGCACTAAAAACTGATCCACCTACAGTCCCCAGCTAGGACCGAACTACGAGAGTGTGATTGCCAAGCAGCGCAGACTAAGAGATGTCAAACCATGATTCCCAATTATCACTTCTGGCAGGGGGGCTCGGCCCACTCCCTTTATCTAGCTATACTAGCAAAAGTGTGCAGAGTTTGCGACCTACAGGGTCCCAACAGCAGCAGCTTCCCCGCGTGCGTGTTCAGTCACTCCCAGTCACACCGGGCTGGTGACTACTTCACGGCAGGTTGCTTCAAGGCTTGTTGTTGAGTGCTTGGCCCAAGGTTCCTGGTACATCCCACCGGTGACCCGTGCATTTGTAACGAAGCTGCTGGGCGCCAGCACTGCAGCAACCGTGTCTGTGTCGAGCCGTAGGGGCCCGATGCCAGCGGCCGGAAGGCTCGACCCTTGACCTGCCAAACCAACACATTCAGCGGCTCTCTTTACTTACTGAGGCCGTCTCTATATGATAGATGCATCCGGTCAGATGCTGATGAGATCCCGTTGAAACTCTGCATGCCATCAGGCTCCCCTCATCTCAATGATACATCCGGCATATCGAAACCTAATTGAGCAAACCGTGGGACAGCGCACGTACTCAATACCTTAACCTGCCAGGAAGTGGAATAGGAAGTAGTAAGCGCAGAAGGTATATGCTTATCCGCGCAAAGATTGCAAGTGCGTCAGTTGATAGGCCGGCATGCTGGTTCACACTGATTGAATGCGCTGAGTCATTGCATGTAGCGGAAACCATGCATCCGCATCTGCAAATCCGCTACATACGTTCGTACTCGAAAACGGATTCTCGAGATCAACGGTAGTTGGCCCCTGTCAGCTTGTCTACTCTGTACGAAGCTGACTGTCTGCCGTGTCCTCCTTGTGTTCCTTTATATTGATTGACAGGTGAAGATGGCACCCAATGCTGCCAACCAGGTAAATCCTTAATACAATGGGTGCGTCATTGTGCGTCCTTCACCTAGTAAGCTTCCGTTGGCAGGGGCATGCACAGTCAGTACGTTTGCAGGAGCATGCATGCCCAGTCAGTAACTACATAGCAGCGACCAAGTGAAACATAGTCCAAAACAGGAGAGTGGGTACGGTTCTGTGATACACGTAGTCCCATGACTCGCCTGCAGCTGTTTCTGAACTAATGGTTTTCTCCACAGGACCCCGGCCTCTAGCTTCCATGCCCTTCCTTGCCGTTCATGCCTTCCTTCCTTCCTTCCAGGCTGGTCGGAATATAGGACATACCTGAGTAATTAATGTTACTCCTTCAACTAGATGCCATATCAAGGTGATTACTAGTGCGAATGGACACCTGGCCGGGCCGGGGCCAATCACAAAGAGTCTGTAATTTCTATCTAGTTGCACTGGCAACAGCCAGGTTGACCTACTGGAAAGAAGTGTTTTTTCCATTACCATTGACAGGGGGATGTCTACAGGATACAGGCTGGAGACACCTTCTGGATGCTTGCCAAGGAGTGGGGGACAACTGTTCAGGCTATCCAAGATGCTAACCAAGGACAGGACCCAGAGAAGCTGCAGGTGGGTCAGTAGGTGGGTAGGTCAGCTGCAGTGACCATCACTGCTCTTGTTAATCTGGTAGTCTGGATGTTGCTCGCCGAGTTGGACACTTACGAGTTTACAATACATTAAGTTCCGTCCAAAGCTGCAGCGTTGGCCCATCAAGGTTGCGGTCTGCAGCATTAGTTTTATAAGAAGTCACCATGGTACACTTTCGTCTTGATTTAGCAGCAGTAAAGAGTATGAATGCATGGCAGTAAAGTGTTCCACCGTAAAGCTATGCATGCAGGGCCAAAGCCTGGATCAAACTTCCTAAGTAGTACTTAAATTCCAAAGAGCTCTTCTCTCAGGAGCTTGCTGTCTGGGCTCTCCTTCCGTACTGCTGATGCAAAGCTCCATACTCTGATTAACGGCACAGGAACTATTTATCCACCAGTGTCTGCATGCGGCCTAACTGCACCCTTTAAGCGGCGAGGATGCTGTGCGTCTCAATGCTCGTTCATTGGTCGTTCTGTTACTTTGCTTGTGTTGACGTGATGGGTTTAGGATGTTTAGCAGATACCCTAAACTGGATGTTTGGCGTTGCAAGTTATACCCCGCAGCCTCATTTAGTCATGGCTAACAACCAGTCTGCCCTAAGAGCCATATGCTAAAAACAGGGCCTGCCAGCGGGTTTGGCAATAGCTCCTGCTACTGAACCCCCCCCCCCCCACATAGAATGACTAGATCTTATCCAGAATAATCTCAGCATTGCGATTGCAGCGAGGTGCATCAGCAGGTGGCATGGTGACAGGTGACCAATACGGTCATCTAGTGGCACTCTGGCACCATGGCGGTTGCTGCTAGTAGATGGTCTTTTACCTAATAACATGGACACTCCATTTGCCCACTTGTGTTCACTAATGATCACATCGTATTGCCTCAGGTGGGACAGCTGATCAACAGACCAGGCACCGGCTCCCAGGGCCTCAACTCTGCCGGCATCGATGTGAACACCCTGCTGAACCGCATCAACAAGTACCGTGCATCTCACCAGGCAGGGCCAGAATCTTGGGATGCAGGGTTAGCAAGCCAAGCGCAACAGTGGGTGGATTACCTGGCTGCTACAGGAAAGTTTGAGCATGGCGGCCATAATGGTGCCGGGCAGAACTTATACGGGGCCAGCGGGGACCAAGATGCAACCAAAGCGTGCATTGCAGCTACGGATTTGTGGTACTCAGAGGTGAAGAATTATGACTGGAACAACCCTGTGTTCAGTCAGAACACGGGCCACTTCACACAGGTTGTGTGGAAGGGGAGCACTAGAGTGGGGTATGCCATGGCCAAAAGGCCATCTGGTGGCTATGTTATATCGGCACATTATGTTGTGCCTGGAAATCTAACAGGGGCCTTCAGAGACAATGTCCTGCCTCGCGTCTCGTAACTTCTGTCTCTCTCGGCAGGCTTATGGATGATGATTCCAGTTGATTGTGGGCACTTGACCTCTGACAGAGTCAGTTTGCATGTATGTAGGGCATTGGTACTTGTGTGCATATGCAAGACAGTCTGCTTGAGCTGCTCCCCATATCAACTGTCTGGCTCCCATTGTCTGTATGTGCCTGCTGTGCATGGGTACCAAATAGTGAAGTACTGAAGCGTGTGCAAAATGGGTACCAATCTGCGACGCGAGAGAGTGCTTACTTCCAATGTATACGAAGTGAAACTAGCATGTGTTAAGACTGGCGTCTATCTACTGGTGTCCGAGCGTCAATGTTGGGTTGATTTATTTTTAATGAATGCAGCTGGATCGCAAGCCAGTAAAAGCAGAACGGTCATGACCCTGTTTAATGTTTAACCACAAGCTGCTTAAGGCAACGACAAATAGAGACTGAGTGAGATTGCTGGAGCTGGAGTTCCGGATACGAAGCTGTCGACAGTGAGCACAGAGCCGAGCTCTTGAAGTATGGAATCATTGAAGCTCAAGTCGAAAGATATAAGCTACTAATGCCGAGTTCGGCTCACTGCTGACCTGAGTGCGTGGCCGGCTGAGCACGGTTTACCAACTGCTTGCATACATCCTTGACAAATAATGTATGTGCCTGGGTAACGCCTCTCAAATTTCCATGTAAGCCTCGCTCGGTTTGCCCGTTAGACTCAAGCGACACGGAACTGGGGGGGGGGGGGATACACTTCCCCCCGAACGCGGACTGCACCAGACCTCATCAAAGACATGCTCGGTCAATTTGAGTTGTTCAATGATCACACAGCATAGTGTAGAGCTGGCTTCCATAACGATGGAGTAGCTACTCTTATAACACTGGCTTGCATGAATGGTGCATACACACCGACCGGGCTGAGTCGGTGCACATTGAGGTGCGATTGATTGGCCCGTCGATAACTTAGCCCTTTCAGTAAGCGCAGCTTCAACATCATAATGTATATACGTTCTCTCCACCCCACACGCAGGGCATCAGGTAGGACGGCAAATCAATAGCAAGGGATCAGATTACTCACTACTGATCGGACCGCTTCTGCAGGGTAGGTGCAGCCCAGCTTCACTCCTGCGGGACTGAGAAGGTTAGCATATGTATGGCTCAGAGATACTCAGTTGGGGCACAAGGTTCGTTCATTCGGTGCTCATACTCTGTCCACCAACTGTATACTTATGCTTTCCCTATGTTTGCTTCTCACTGTTTTCTTCCACTTTCCAGCCTGCACTAAAAACGAGAGCGCGAGGAAAGATGGTGCCCGTCCCTGATGGCCGCATTCGCCTGTATGCCCACACGGAGCCACTACCACTAGTCAAGAAGTATCTTTCCTTTGCCGTGGGTGAGAAGGCTGTGCTGGATGTTGCCACCTATGATCTGTTGATCAAGCCCTTGACCACCTCGGCAGGGGAATCGGCACCTGCTTATCTGATTCAGGGTACCTCCATTGGCCAACTGCAGGTAAGCCAGCAGCTCAGCCCTTGATCCACAGCGCACTGGCAACCTTGATAGATGTACCGCGGCTGCGCTCCACTGTGTACGAGTTGGCAATTGGCTTAGCACTCACTTTTCACGTAAGATACGTATCAGAGTATTGCTATCTGCAGCTGCTTGACCATGCTTATAATGCGTCAGCACGCTGTTCAAGCTTTCGTTCAAATGTGTATTCGTAGTCTAAGTTGTTAGTTATACCTCTTTGTACATATATTCTGTTCACTCAGCTGCCGGGCCGATGCACCAAGTCCTCTGTGCGCGTGTTCACTAAGCCCTAGCTTGGCCTGTATAAGCACCCCACTTTCCTGCCTTGCAGGTGGTTGGGACCGTTGTGCCCGCAGCAGGCACGGAGTCTAGTAAGGCTGGGGCAGATGAAGGCCCCATTAAGAGCGCCGCTGGTGCCAATGCTGTTGGGTGGATCTTTAACAACTCCAGGGGTGGCACCTTTACCATCACTGTCGCCCCAGGGACTGTGCCCGACTTCAGTAGTGGCACTACCACTTACCTCGTGTATGATCCTATAGGATGCGCAGTCATGTGGAAGCGCATGGGTGGTTTCATTGAGGATCCACCACCGGCACACTCCAAGTGGTATCTGGAGAAAGTGCCAATGGAGACCGCTTGCTGATCAGGCCCTGCTGGTGGTGAGGAGCTGCAGCTTGCCAGTGGGAATGTACAAATGATCTGCCAGCATGTTCGCCGGCAATCCGTACCTGAAGGTGGAACCTTGAACTTTCAACTATCCAAGCACACGGTCAAAGCAGTGGCTGAGGGAAGCGAGGGCCATGCTTTAGCCATGCTCTTACTAGACAGCTGTTGGATCCCATCAGACCAACAAACCGCCCATAGCACTTCTTTGTTACCTAACGTGGATGTCTGGTACATACTGCATGTGCCTGTCTGCTGTTGTGCACTAATTCCCGCCTATGGATATATGATTTTATTGTTGCTATGTGTTCTCACACCAGTGGGGGGTTTGGATTTTGCCGGGCTTACAGGGCACATTCACATAAGCATGACATGGGTTCGCCGACCTTAGCTGCCATTTTCATATAGTAATGGCAGTGCTCCGGCACAGCAGTAACCTGAGGTGCCAATGGACCAGTTGGCCCAGTCTATCCAGTGCACCTACATGTGTGACAGTCATGTTGCTAGGAAGCTGAATATAGGAACTGATGCTGCTTTAGACATCCTCATTTTTGGCTGGAAGATGACCCTGCAATGACTCGCACGAACTTGAATTACATGCCATGGCCCTCTTCTAATTTATCACCAAACATTCTCCTTGCTCAATGCAGGAGTGATATATAATGATTGTGTGTTCATAAAGTGCGGCACAATTCATGCAAGAGAGTGCCCCTTAAGCGGGCAACTCTTGAAACTGCATGCCTGTCAGAGTGAGTGAGGGGCATGCTTTTCATCTTCGTGCAGGACAGCCGTGGCAATCAATTAGCATGGTACACTCATTATCAGTGTGCTACAGCTGCCGGTTAAAGTTAAGCTTAGTAAGTGGGTTGGCGTGACGGCAACTTACATAACTCCCAGGCTCTTGCCCACCTTGGTTTGTTTAGCATCAAACCCGCTTATTAGGGATGTATGTATAAAAAGGCCTGCTGTATGCGGCAGGTTGGCCCATGTGTCTTGTGTGAGCTGTGGTACGCTGAAAGGATGCTGCGCTGCTTGCTGCATTTGTGCTCATATGTTGGAGTTTTTTAAGCTATGGCTCAATCAGTGGATGATTGCAAAAAGCTTGATGCGATGCAAGGAACCCAACCACAAACTACGACACTGCTGGCCATACTGGCAGCTTCGGATCCCGTCAAGTGGACATTTGTGCATGGGGGCCTGGTCCTGCAGCGTGCCCAGCTGACATGTACCGTAGTGCGCTACCCCAGGCTGTACATGTTTCGGTATCACTACTGCTTGGTTGGTGGTCTGGAAGCCATTGTGTTTGGATCCATCCGATGGTGTGTTTGGTCGTTTCGATCTAGCAGCCCTTTGCGGTTGCCACACCTTAAATGTTTGTTGTTCTTGTTGTTGGTATTGCTATGGTCAACAAGGGCGATGACACGGTTACTGCCACCAGCCGTAGCAGCAGCCGCTGGCAGGTACACAGGTCGGTGTTGCTGTAAGAACTCTGGCTATATTGTATTTGTTGACGATGCTGTGAAAGTGTACGTGGAGTGTGCCAGCAACGTAGAGCCAAGTGAACAGATGCCAGGGCCTAAGACTCTGAACGAAGCAGCATTGCTGGGAAATAGGTTGGAGGAACTGGAGAAATGTAATGACAGTGGCAGAAACTACATTGACAGCGGCAAATTTTGTTTGAGAGTACAAGAATTCGGACAGTCTGTGCTGTTCCCCCATGGCATGCAAGCAGTCAAGGAGTAGTCGCAATGCTGGTGGATATGCAGCAATCGTGGTCACCGGCAACAGCCACCAGTGAGCGCCACCAACATGGGTAGCCTCAGTGAACTGTTATGGTTGCTTAGACCGAAAGGGGGGGGGGGCAAAAAACCCGTAAGACCCCATCCTAAAAGTCTGAAATTGACCTCCAGACCCTCCTGCCCCCCCCCCCGAGAGAGATCATGCCCAGGGGGCCCCAGCTGCGTCTTCTGGGCTGTTTTGATAGTCACGGCCATGTGCTTGCACACTATAATTGATTTGGGTGGCATGGGTAAACATGCTGTGAAGCCAGGCGTGAAAGCTAGGGTTTAGGGTCACTAAACCCTAAGTCCCAACCTATAAGCCTACTCCTGCTGAATGTCATCTGCATGACCTCCTGCATGACCATCTCAATGTCTGTGCATACTTGCCACCATCAAATCAAGAATTCAGGTTGCACATCCACTGTTCCGAAGCCAACTGAGGCTCTCAGACCAGTCCAAGGGACTCTGTGGGCAGATAATTGACATGGCACCAGCGAGCTAGGGTTACCAGAAGGTCCCTATGCCCCTTTACATGGTGTGAACGGCCATAGCTGCCACAATCAATGCCAAATAATAAAAAGAAATTAATACAGTTTATAAGATAAATGAATACAACTGTTGCCCCATAAAATTCTAAAATTGACCTCCGAGGTGCTCCCCCCCCCCTCCCCCCCCCCATAAATGTTTTTTTTCTTCAGAATTTGTTTGTGGGTGACAGGGGTATAGAGGAACCCTTACCTGACACTTGGGCCACGTTTTGACCAAAAAGACAGGATGGGGTCCGAAGTTATCTCCCCTGCCCCCCCACCCTCGCTTAGACAGGAGGGCCCCTCATGGTGCACGCATTGCCACCCTGCTTTGTGTCGTACTGGTAGTATTTGATGCATGATAACCAGCCAACGTTGGGATGCAGTGTACCCTGTTCACTCAACATTGATCGGACTTGTAGATGAAGTGGCCCTGCAGCTGCTCTTGGTGGTACTGCTTTGCGGGTCAGTGCTGCTTGCACCGTGATGCTGTACTGCTGGCTGCTGGGGATCATCCCAAGGCCACCTGAACGGCTTGGAGCTGGTCCTACCTGCAAGTCTGGGAGCATTACTTTAGTCATGGTCGTCCTGATGTGGCTGTGGTGCTCTTGGAATATTACTGGGTGAATCATCAGCATCACGGCAGGTGAGCACATAACTCCTCCGGAAAGGCTGATTTTCCATTTCCGCCAGAAAATTTCCATGTTTCCAAGGCTATTGAAAAAGAAGCATTTCCTCCAGGGTCAGTTTCTGAAGAAACAATATTTTCCAGCATTCTCTTCTTTGTTGCTTGCTGGCGGTACGTGGAAAGGAAAAACATGTTGGAAAAGTTGGCTGGGCTATCTCTCGGTCCATGACGGAAACGTGGAAAGGAAAGAAATGTTTTAAAAAACTGGCTGGGCTGTCTTCCACCTTCAGCGCAGCCCAGCCCAGCCCAGCGGCCATTTCCCGCATTTCTTTCCTTTCCTTGTTTCCACCCCCATCTGCCGCCCAAGCCATTTTCCACACCTCTTTCCTTTAGTTTCCTTCCACGGGGGGGGGGGGGGGGGGCTCCACCACTGGCGAAAACGTGAAAAGGAAAGAAACCTTGGAGAAGTTGGTTAAGCTATCTTTCGGTCCATAACGGAAACATGGGAAGGAAAGAAATGATGCAAAATTGGCTGGGCTGTCTTCCACGTTCACGGTCAGGCCGCCCAATCCCTTTCCCAGATTGCTTTTCTGTCCACGTTTCCACCCTTAGCCCAGCCCAGGCCATTTTCCATATTTGTTTCCTTACCTTGTTCCAACCCTCAGCCCAAGCCAATCCACATTTCTTTCCATTCAATTCCTTCATTGTTGAGGTGGCGGAAACGTGGAAAGGAAAGAAATGATGGAAAATGGGCTGGGCTGTCTCTGAGTCCTGGTGGCGAAAACGTGGAAAGTAAGGAAAGAAAGGTTGGAAAAGGGGTTAGGCTGTATCTGAGTTGGGGTGGCGGAAAGGTGGAAAGGAAAGAAATGATGGAAAATGGGTTGGGCTTTCTCTGAGTTGGGCTGGTGGTTTCCATGGAACCGTGGGGAAAGAAAAACAAAAAAGCCTTTCCCATGTCATTTTGTTCAGGTGAGGGGGATTAGGGTTTAGTATGGGGGCTGGGTTTAGGTTTGATGCAGATGCAAACATGAAACTAGTTTCATCATCATGGCGGGAGAGGGGCCACCTGCCTACCAACTGCCCAAGTACGCCTATATGCATCATGCTGGATACCTTTTGTTTAAGAGAGCTAAAAAGTCCCTGCAACGCTCCCACGCACAATATGTATGGTGCCAGCTAGATCAGGATGCACCGAGCATCATCAAGGTGCACCGAGCACCATCAAGTGATATCACTCCATCCGGTGTTAAGAATGAATGGATTGGTATTGCATCCGCATTGTTGCATTCTCATCGTGGCTCCGCAGATGCGTGAAGGGTCCAAAACTACTTAGCAGTCACTCCTGAGTGTATGGCTGTATTGTGGCTCCGCACCAGGTTGATCAGGGCACCCCTCTGATATGATCAGAGCAAGAGCTGAAACCTGCTAGAACCCCCAACCCCAGCAGTTGCAAAGCACCATACAATGTGCTCTCCACAGTAGATGAGTGCACCGACTTAAGTAGCCATGTACTAAGAGAGCTATCAGTCAGTTGCACCCTAATGTCTGCTTGGATAGTACGGTACTATCCGTCTGTCTTCATTTTTGCTCTCTGTCCCAGTCTCTTACATACCCTCACCACACTAAACAAATGGTTGGAGTCAGTCATGCCGAGGGTGCTGCATGGGTTGTCAGACCATGCAGTGATCTATCTCAACCAAACATATGCTTTACTTAAATAAGATATCATATAACATAACATACTGGTATTATAATAGGGTTGCTATTGATGTAACCAGCAGTGTATTTACTTGGACAACTGGATGGAGTCATTCACAGCACACACTCACATATATACCCTTGCTTGTAACTCGACCAAACATCCAGGATTAGTTAGACAACTTCTCAAGGCAAGTCAGGGATCATCTGGTAGAAGTCGGTGTCAAGTAGTCCTACCCAGCAGTATACCCGTAATAGCAATATATCCGTACACTTCACCAATCTAGATATTTTTTTGTTGGGCACTGCCAACTGGCAAGAAAGCAACTGGTTTACCCCCTGCTGGTGGTCAGCACTTGCGTCCCTGTATGTGCCCAAATGCATGCTGCTTCTAAGGCCCAAAACGACTGGCTCAACATGCCAGGTGCTCTGTATTAGCTTAAATGTTAGCTGATGACGGAGTCCATCCAATGAAGAGACGTGCTGTGAATGAGAACTGTACAGCCCACTCATGCAGCACACCTGCACAAACACGGTTGCCCTAGTAACCTCACCCTTCCCAATAGAATGATATCCATAGCCAATCACAAGATAGCACACCCTCTGAAACAAGCCATGCAAGCAGGACAATGCATTGTTTTCACATCATGGTGCACCTACTCAACGTTGCATTCTCACTGCGCCACAATGTCACTATGCATTCCCCGTCCACGTCTTTCCCAGATCCAACAGTAGAGTGCACTATCTTGGCATTCCTCGGGTTCAGCTCCACCAGACATGATACACAACTTTGTACGGATATGCATCATGATAAGCAGCTTGGTCACCTATGCGTTTAGTGCGCAGCTGCGCTGGCATCCAAAAACTAGTCCCAGATGAAGCTTATCTGTACGAGTACAGTAGGTAAACCACTACTATTCTTAAGAACAAAGCTGCCACCACGCATGCAGGCATGCTCACTTAAATGCACAGGAACTTTGCAGTCGGAACACAGACATACAGGTGCCCATCAACTTCTTATAAGAACATTGCTTATGATGCAGGCACTGCATCATCACCTCATCACAGGACTATGCAACCAACTTTGGCTGACAGGGGCATCACACCACTCAGTGCTAGCTGCAAAGCTGTGCCAGACAGAAACGGGACACCAGAAGCAAACTGGCATCACTGATGCACTTGTACATCAAGTCAGGAGCAATTCATAAAGCAGGGCTGCACACAAGCCCTGCAGGCACACTAGCAGGCAGGCAAGCCTTGTGTATCATGCGTTTCATTCATGCCCAAACCAAAGTGTGTGGGGCATGCGTTCTGTTCATGCGTGCATGCTGGCTGACAGGGGCATCACCGGCCACTCAGTGCCAGCTGCAAAGCTGTGCCAGACAGAAACAGGACCGCACCAGAAGCAGACTGGGATCACTGTTGCACTTGTACATCAATTCAGGAGCAAATCATAAAGCAGGGCTGCACACAAGCAGCATAGTATCCACACTAGCAGGCAGGCAAGCCTTGTGTATCATGCGTTTCATTCATGCCCAAACAAAAGTATGTGGGACATGCGTTCTGAACATGCGTGCATGCTGAGTAAACCCCTAGAATGCTGGGTGCATGCGGTTTGTATCCTGGGATACCATGTATGTGTGAGCTTGCTCTAGCAGAGGCAACACTTCAATAGTGCTGCGCGGGTGAGGCCTCACTGCATAATATCAGCCACCGATGGCCATTCTGAGACTTTGACACCACAAAACATTGTGATGATTGTTTGGCCGCACAAACAAACTCAATGCATACTGCTGATAGTAGCCATGCATTTCCACAAATATCATATGGCACAACAGAACCTAGGCTTTGAACCGTAAGAATGCACCACCATCATTATCCTGCACTTTCTCAATAGTACATGTTTGCGCACTCGTTGACCGCCCAGCTCCGGCTCATGCCCTTGGGCGGCCGCCCACAGTGACTCTATCTTTTCCCGCCAGCTGATGAGGCATGAGTCTCGGCAGGTAGGCAAGATAAGAGTGCAAGACAAGCTGCACCCAAAATCAATTGCTGCACCCCATCTCCACATTGCAATCCGATACTCAGTGGTCAAATTACTACCCAAGCAACTGATGATCATGCCACAGGCCCATACACACCCGAGGACCACTTCTCAACGTCTGAACCAGAACTTCCATGCAGTCTATCAGTAAAATGTCATTGCAATGCCGTGCACCAGCGATACGGCAGCAGCAGTGAGTCCCACCAATAAAAGCACCTGTTGGGCAAAATTGGCCTCTATTGTATGCATGCAGAACTACTACTTACACCCCAACATGGCTGGTGCAGATGAACAAGCAGTGCTTTGCTCTGCTGGCTTCACCTCCAGCGGCATATGATGGCGTGCATTAACAGGTCCTTGCTTGAAGACATAAGATGGCAAAGAGGCTGTTTCACTAGTATATACCCTTTACTAGAGCAAAGCATGAGCACAAGACAGCCTCGTTATGCTGGGAAGTACTTCTGAATACTTCTGAGAAGCACCAGCACGTACGAGCAGGTGTCCGCAAAGGCACTACAAACTAGCACCAAAAGCATACATGTAACAAGCAGGTAAACATTAGTGAGGGCCAGGACTCAGTCGATGTGGCAATGCCTTCCAATAAAACCCATGACAACACTGCAGCCTTGCTGCCTAAACACATGTTTGCCGGCACAACCGCAACTTCCCCCTGCAAATATTGCTCCTGGGCAGCGCTTTGGCTCCCTGCGTACATAGAGCCACAACTAAAAGAAGATAGACCCCCATCCCCAAGATACATTGGGGCATATACCAAACACTCCCAGTCAGTCCACTCAGGTGAGATGTATGGCTTGCATCTACCGTCTCGGACTACTGGCCTGCTTACTTACAAGTATAATGTGGGTGGTATGGTGTACATTTGGTTTCGTCCCTTCTGAAGGCTCCTCACATCTTGTTCCTTTACATAAAGCTCCTCGCTTCTTCCAATATCATCTGCAGCTCATGTGAATCAAATGACCTTCCTTGAGGCTGAGCTGCAAAGCTGGCATTCAGGCCAGGCGTCTTTAGTCTGTGATGCAGCGCCATGGATATCTGCTTGGCGCGGCAGCATGTGGCGCATGTGCCTGTCAGCCACATCCTAGGCTGAGATGTTCCCTGCAAGCAAGCAAGGATTGCCAGTCAGTAATAATGAACTAATGGTCTAGCAAGGCAGCTGTGTTTTGAGTCATGCACAAGTGAAGGCAGCTGTGTTTGAGTCATGCACACCAGGTGGCATCTCCCCTCAGTATGGTGAGGCCTGAGGGTGCGATGCGGAGTCCTATCCTTGTAGTTTGCATTGATTGCCATGAATGATGCAGCAATGATAGCCGTGCCAAGTTAAACATCCATTATACTTCACGGCTGGCTGCAACCTGCCTAGCCGGAGCTCAGTAGTGCTACAAGTAAGGTTGCATATTGCGGTTCCCTCTGTATCATTGCACATGGCATGCATGCATGAGATACAGTTAGTGACACCGGAGGGAATCATCAGTTGATGCCCATAATGTGGCTCATACAAACCAGCCGCACATTCCCCACTGAAGAGCATGCAGCAAGACTAGTTGGCATCCAATATCTGCATTCAGCAAAGCAGCTGCCAGCATGTCCATTGTTATCTCAGCTTGTGGTTGTATACGTGCTTGTAATAACGAGCTAAGCCCGGCCTATGCCATGATGGGGACACTTTTCATTAGTACCAGAGTTATGACAGGAGAATGGTACTGATGAAGCCATCCGTGTATCATAAAAGGCGAATGCAAGTGAGGCCCTCAGTGCATAGTCAAGTGCTTTCCACTCCATCCTGAAGAATTCCAGAGGACCAACAACTATGGTTGCCACTGGTACCCACCTGTAAATGTGCAAGAGTATTGACCTGCACACATGAGGTGAAACAGCACAAGCAGCATGTGTTGGTAAAGAAAAGGAGGGTAAAATGAGGGATTACTTATGCCCGATTCAAACGGGGTATATCTCTATCCATGAATTTTTCTGTAATAATATACGTATATTCAGCCGCTGCATCCATGACATTACGAGTTCCCATTTCGTACGAGAGGTCCTATGCCACTGCACTACATTTGTGCACAGTAGCATGAACTCATCCGCAGCTTAGTAGGTTAGAGCTAGTACTCAGTGACTCATTACTGCCCTGTGGAAATTGTTTAGCATGTTGCTTCTGAGCAGTTGTGAGGCAGGTGCGTGCAGGTACCCCTGAGTGCTCCGTGATGATTCGCTTGCATGCTTTCAAGACTAGCTAGGCACATGCAAACAACAACTAAGTTACAAATAGGGAGGGTATCACAGCGTTCATGCCACTGTCAGTCATGAATACGGAGGGTATCACAGCGTTCATGCCACTGTCAATACAAGCAAGGGTGCGTGCTGCTGACGCCAATTAACATTCAAACCCAGCTGGGTCCTAGGACACGAAACCACTAGCTAGGCACAAGGGGACGGATGACAATCCCAATGAAGATGGGTTAACCTTTGGTTATTTTGGCACACAGTGACCATTGCTTGTAACTCACTGGACATTCTTGAAGTGGCTGGAGTGAATGTGGACAGAAACAGCCATGACTACTTGGACAACATACAGACGATGGACAGAGTCTACCTTCAACTGATTGATGAATAGGAAAGTGAGTGCAACTGAGTCACTGCAACTCACTGCAGTTGACCCGTGTAAAAATGTCTAGAAGACGTATGTATGGGAGAGGAATACTGCGGATATAAAGGCAGGAGACTATTATATCATCTGGTTCTATAATATCTAAGTTCAGATAGAGCGGGCATGCCTCCACTGCATGTGCAGGTTTCCTTTTCATCTACCAGTGCATGCCCAGGTACTGGCCTGGGTCATCCCAAGGAGTCTGGTCAGTGTAAGTTGTAATGACCCAGGCTAAAGCATCTCAAGCATAGAACAAAAGCAATAATGATTTCATCATTTTGCTTACCAAGTGGCCAGATGGGAACGGTTCCGTCAGAGTTGTTGACAACTGGGAGCTGGTCTGTCTGGAGCACCAACCCAGCATTGGTGATCTGCCCATAAGCCACAAAACCGTTGAGAGTATCAATATTGCCCTGCACATTAGTGCCACTACTGCCACCTGCATAGCCAACGCCCACTTCGCAGCGCACGGCTCCATTTCCAGCGGTTATTGGTTCGATGACCGTGGGGCTCCCGCCAGTCAGCAAATTCCTGTAAAGCAAGTGAAGGAGCATACACATATTGTGTGTGGTTTGCTAAGTTGTACTACAGAGATTTTTTTCAAAGATATGCCAGTATGGACAACAAACTTCTAGTAGATAGGCTGGGCTTCTCTTCGACTATTAGTCTCTCAGTGAGGAGGAACAAATTAGTGGGCATAATTAAACACCACAGTTCAGCCACCGCTTCATAATGTGTCACATGGATGGCCATGAAGTCACCTAGATCAAAACCAAGTACTTACCAGGGTACGGTGATCCCCCGGGGGGTGCCTCCAGTAGTCGGGATGACAACTGCCTCGGTGACGATGAAAAACACGCTGACTGTACCATAGGTGTCTTCATCGCTCTGATCGACAAACCTACAAGCAATTGACTTTGGTTAGTGTTTCGTTAGGGATCATTGAAAATACGTTACTGGAACTGATTATATGGATCCCCTTCAATCGTTTATACGATACTCCAGATACAGCAGTTGTGGGAAAGCTGCTGTCAGAAAGATCCGTCTCTCAGCTCAATGGACAATCTTAACTGGTGCTGCCATAGAACCTGGCACCGCTGGCAGCCATCACAGAAGCCATACCTGAACAGACCCTTTATTACTGGCCAACTGACCACTAGGACATACTAGAAGTATAAATTCCAGCATTGGACAGTATTGTGCAATAACATGATGACTATCACACCTTATACCAAAGTGTGACGAGGACGGATACTGCCAAGAATGTATCTACGGTTCATTGGGGTGGTAGTTGCAACATGATTGCTTTCAGTTCCGTGCCTGCACCCTTTTACATACCCTCACAGCCGCTGTGACTTGTGACTGATAGAGCCGTGATTGCTTCGCCTGCAATCTCCCCTGCTTTTCTTCCTGTACCCGACTGCTAGGACATTCATGGTCACTTTGTAAAGTTGCTCTCAGCTCTGTAGCACCCTGCTTATAGTATAGCTGTCACAGGCCCATCCCAAAAGACAGCGGCAAGTAAGACCTGTCATCTTGCTCAGCCGGCCTAGGTTCCTCCATCTGACCAGCTCACTAGGGTCCAAATATTCGGCAAGTACTTACTGTGTTGTCTGCACCAAAATATTGTTGATTTTGCCAGCCGCAGCGCCACCGCCAACAGTAGTGATGCCAGTCTCGGTTGACAAATCCAACTCACTGTAGGGACAGCAGACAAGAAGGCAGTAAGATAGACAATAAACAATAGACAATAGTTATCAGCCCGGTTTGTCCCAGTCCATTTATGCTCGCCAGCCAATTGCAGAGGGAGCCGTGTTTCCTTGTGCAATGTTGCTCAACTTTGTTACATGGTTGCATCTACGCTCGCTCCATCCACCATGAGCCGCGTACAATTAAGGAAGGCTTGATACAGAGAGGATACCCGCCTCCTGCTCAACAATGTTACATTACATAAAACCATCAACTAACCACACCATCATGTTTCAACCGTTTAGACTACAGCTAGCTGGACACATATTTCAATGCTTTGGACGGATGGGAGCCATAACAAGGCAAACTATAATGGTGATGCTGCCTGCCTGGAACTAATCTGGCGATGCTGTCTAAGACACCATCTCTCAAGGCTCATACATCTCACACCCTCACTGTGAAGAGTCTCATTTTAAGCACCCGTTGCATATAGTCATGGCAGTCTAATAAGCAGCAGGCACACCTGATACAGCTTGGTGTAAAGGCTAGTCCACTTAGTGTTAGTGAATGTGCGCAAGGTTCACTACTTCCTTCCGTCCAGATATAGATAGGCTAGCACAATCATGAGGGTAGGTAGTGTAATAAGCGGCTCATTGCAGCCTACTGTGCAATGGAGCCATATGGCTAATGCAAAGCCCAGCACCCTCGCGCCGACCACACAAAGTCGGTATCATTGTAAAGCAGGATCCTAGATAAACGTTTCAGGAGATTATCAATATTTGGCAGCTCACCGGTTTGCAGAGTAAGCCCGGGCCACTGGCAAGAAAGTCCTGATGAGCGCAATCTCCGTTGTTAAGGCTGCAATCTGTTGGTCAGCAGGATTGGATGGACACAGAAATAATGACATGAACGATATGACTGACTGTAGATTGGAAGAAAAGCGGAGGTCATATGGTATTAAGAGGGAAATTCTGCCCATGGCCGAGCAAGTAAGGCCCCCATGCAGCTTCCACCTGCATCCCTGCCAGGATGGTGTTATCAGTGATTATGTCACTGCGGCCAGTCTTTGGGATCAGCTACACACTGCAAAAAATCAAAGTACAAGCCGCCATATTGAAACTGGGAATTCAGCTGGCAGCGGGGTTACACCGCTGATAGCATGCTCCAAAGCTGATACTCATTGGCCCCTGCAACTGTACTGGGTAGTGGTCAGTCACTGTGGAATGACACTCTTAGTTGGAGACCAGGGTCACTGCTGGAGACCAGGGTAACTTAGTTTGATTGTCATGCAGCGATGATAAGAACTGAGTGGTCAATTCACAAACCC
>OY744493.1:12174455-12274678 GCA_963556185.1 Pseudopediastrum boryanum
ACGAAAGCCAAGCGTGAAAGCTAGGGTTTAGGGTCACTAAACCCTAAGTCCCAACCTATAAGCCTACTCCTGCTGAATTTCATCTGCATGACATCCTGCATGACCATCTCAATGTCTGTGCATACTTGCCACCATCAAATCAAGAATTCAGGTTGCACATCCACTGTCCCAAAGCCAACTGAGGCTTTCAGACCAGTCCAAGGGACTCTGTGGGCAGATAATTGACATGGCACCAGCAAGCTAGGGTTACCAGAAGGTCCCTATGCCCCTTTACATGGTGTGAACGGCCATAGCTGCCACAATTAACGCCAAACAATAAAAAGAAAGTTGCCCCAAAAAATTTAAAATTGACCTCCGAGATGCCCCCCCCCCCCGGCCCCCCCCCATAAATGTTTTTTCTTCAGAATTTGTTTGTGGGTGACAGGGGTATAGAGGAACCCTTCCCTGACATTTGGGCCACGTTTTGACCAAAAAGACAGGATGGGGTCCGAAATTAGCTCCCCTGCCCCCCCCCCCTCGCTTAGACAGGGGGGCCCCTCATGGTGCACGCATTGCCACCCTGCTTTGTGTCGTACTGGTAGTATTTGATGCATGACAACCAGCCAACGTTGGGATGCAGTGTGTCCTGTTCATCCAACATTGATCGGACTTGTAGATGAAGTGGCCCTGCAGCTGCTCCTGGTGGTACTGCTTTGCGGGTCAATACTGCTTGCACCGTGACGCTGTACTGCTGGCTGCTGGGGATCATCCCAAGGCCACCTGAACGGCTTGGAGCTGGTCCTGCCTGCCAGCCTGGGAGGATTACTTTAGTCATGGTCGTCCTGTTGTGGCTGTGGTGCTCTTGGAATGTTTCTGGATGAATCATCAGCATCACGGCAGGTGAGCACATAACTCCTCTGGAATGGCTGAATTTCCATTTCCGCCAGGAAATTTCCATGTCTCCAAGGGTAGCGAAAAAGAAGCATTTCCTCCAGGGTCAGTTTCCGAAGAAACAATATTTTCCAGCATTCTCTTCTTTGTTGCTTGCTGGCGGTAACGTGGAAAGGAAAGAAACGTTGGAAACGTTGGCTGGGCTATCTCTCGGTCCATGACGGAAACGTGGAAAGGAAAGAAATGTTATCAAAAACTGGCTGGGCTGTCTTCCACCTTCAGCCCAGCCCAGCGGCCACCTTTTCCACATTTCTTTCCTTAGTTTCCTCGTTTCCACCCTCATCTGCCGCCCAAGCCATTTCCCACATTTCTTCCCTTTAGTTCCCTTCCACGGGGGGGGGGGGGGGGGGCTCTACCGCTGGCGGAAACGTGGAAAGGAAAGAAACGTTGGAAACGTTGGTTAAGCTATCTTTCGGTCCATGACGGAAACATGGAAAGGAAAGAAATGATGGAAGATTGGCTGGGCTGTCTTCCACGTTCACGGCCAGGCCGCCCAAGCCGATTCCCATATTTCTTTTCTTTCCACGTTTCCACCCTTAGCCCAGCACAGGCCATTTTCCGTATTTCTTTCCTTTCCTCGGTTCCACCCTCAGCCCAAGCCAATTTCCACATTTCTTCCTTTCAATTCCCTCAAATTTGTGGTGGCGGAAACGTGGAAAGGAAAGAAAGGTTGGAAAATGGGCTGGGCTGTATCTGAGTTGGGGTGGCGGAAACGTGGAAAGGAAAGAAAGGTTGGAAAAGGGTTTAGGTTGTATCTGAGTTGGGGTGGCGCAAAGGTGGAAAGGAAAGAAATGATGGAAAATGGTTTGGGCTGTCTCTGAGTTGGGGCTGGTGGTTTCCATAGAACCGTGGGGAAAGAAAAGAAAAGAAGCCTTTCCCATGTCATTTTGTCCAGGTGAGGGGGATTAGGGTTTAGTATGGGGGTTGGGTCTAGGTTTGATGCAGATGCAAACATAAAACTAGTTTCATCATCATGGCGGGGGAGGGGCCGGCCACCTGCCTACCAACTGCCTAAGTACGCATATATGCATCATGCTGGATACCTTTTGTTTAAGTGAGTTAAAAAGTCCCTGCAACGCTCCCACGCACAATATGTATGGTGCCAGCTAGATCAGGATGCACCGAGCACCATCAAGGTGCACCGAGCACCATCAAGTGATATCACTCCATCCGGTGTTAAGAATGAATGGATTGGTATTGCATCCGCATTGTTGCGTTCTCATCGTGGCTCCGCAGATGCATGAAGGGTCCAAAACTACTTAGCAGTCACTCCTGAGTGTATGGTTGTATCGTGGCTCGCACCAGGTTGATCAGGGCACCCCTCTGATATGATCAGAGCAAGAGCTGAAACCTGCTAGAACCGCCAACCCCAGCAGTTGCAAAGCACCATACAATGTGCTCTCAGTCAATGAGTGCACCGACTTAAGTAGCCATGTACTAAGAGAGCTATCAGTCAGTTGCACCCTAATGTCTGCTTGGATAGTATGGTAATATCCGTCTGTCTTCATTTCCGCTCTCTGTCCCAGTCTCTTACATACCCTCACCACACTAAACAAATGGCCGGAGTCAGTCATGCCGAGGGTGCTGCATGGGTTGGACCATGCAGTAATGTATCTCAACCAAACATATGCTTTACTTGAAAAAGATACCGTATAACATAACATACTGGTATTATCATAGGGTTGCTATTAATGTAACCAGCAGAGTATCCACTTGGACAACTGGATGGAGTCATTCACAGCACACACATATATACCCTTGCTTGTAACTCTCCCAAACATCCAGGATTAGAAAGACAACTTCTCAAGGCAAGTCAGGGCTCATCTGTTAGAAGTCGGTGTCAAGTAGCCAGCAGTATACCCAGCGGTATACCCGTAATAGCAATATATCCGTACACGTCACCATTCTAGATATTTTTTTGTTGGGCACTGCCAACTGGCAAGGAAGCAACTGGTTTACCCCCTGCTGGTGGTCAGCACCTGCGTCCCTGTATGTGCCCAAATGCATGCTGCTCCTAAGGCCCAAAACGACTGGCTCAACATGCCAGGTGCCTTGTATTAGCTTAAATGTTAGCTGACGGAGTCCATCCAATGAAGAGACGTGCTGTGAATGAGAACTGTACAGCCCAGTCATGTAGCACACCTGCACAAACACGGTTGCCCTAGTAACCTCACCCTTGCCAATAGATTGATATCCATAGCCAATCACAAGATAGCACACCCTCTGAAACAAGCCATGCAAGCAGGACCATGCAGCTTAGTCACCTATGCGTTTAGTGCGCAGCTGCGCTGGCACCCAAAAACTAGTCCCAGATGAAGCTTAACTGTACGAGTACAGTAGGTAACCACTACTATTCTTAAGAACAAAGCTGCCACCACGCATGCAGGCATGCTCACTTAAATGCACAGGAACTTTGCAGACGGAACACACACATACGTACAGGTGCCCATCAACTTCTTATAAGAACATTGCTTATGATGCAGGCACTGCATCATCACCTCATCACAGGACTATGCAACCAACTTTGGCTGATATGGGCATCACACCACTCAGTGCTAGCGGCTGGAAAGCTGTGCCAGACAGAAACAGGACACCAGAAGCAGACTGGCATCACTGTTGCACTTGTACATCAATTCAAAAGCAATTCATAAAGCAGGGCTGCACACAAGCAGCATAGCATCCACACTAGCAGGCAGGCAAGCCTAGTGTGTATCATGCGTTTCATTCATGCCCAAACAAAAGTGTGTGGGGCATGCTTTCTGTTCACGCGTGCATGCTGGCTGACAGGGGCATCACACCACTCAGTGCTAGCTGCAAAGCTGTGCCAGACAGAAACAGGACACGAGAAGCAGACTGGCATCACTGTTGCACTTGTACATCAATTCAATAGCAATTCATAAAGCAGGGCTGCAAACAAGCAGCATAGTATCCACACTAGCAGGCAGGCAAGCCTAGTGTGTATCATGCGTTTCATTCGCGCCCACACAAAAGTGTGTGGGGCATGCTTTCTGTTCATGCGTGCATGCTGGCTGACAGGGGCATCACACCACTCAGTGCTAGGTGCAAAGCTGTGCCAGACAGAAACAGGACACGAGAAGCAGACTGGCATCACTGTTGCACTTGTACATCAATTCAAAAGCAATTCATAAAGCAGGGCTGCACACAAGCAGCATAGTATCCACACTAGCAGGCAGGCAAGCCTAGTGTGTATCATGCGTTTCATTCGCGCCCACACAAAAGTGTGTGGGGCATGCTTTCTGTTCATGCGTGCATGCTGGCTGACAGGGGCATCACACCACTCAGTGCTAGCTGCAAAGCTGTGCCAGACAGAAACAGGACACCAGAAGCAAACTGGCATCACTGTTGCACTTGTACATCAATTCAAAAGCAATTCATAAAGCAGGGCTGCACACAAGCAGCATAGTATCCACACTAGCAGGCAGGCAAGCCTAGTGTGTATCATGCGTTTCATTCACGCCCAAACAAAAGTGTGTGGGCATGCGTTCTGTTCATGCGTGCATGCCGAGTAACCCCTAGAATCCTGGGTGCATGGTTATTATCCTGGGATACCATGTATGTGTGAGCTTGCTCTAGCAGAGGCAACACTTCAATAGTGCTGCGCGGGTGAGGCCTCACTGCATAATATCAGACCTCCAATAACCATTCTGAGACTTTGACACCACAAACATTGTGATGATTGTTTGGCCGCACAAACAAACTCAATGCATACCGCTGCTGATAGTAGCCATGCATTTCCACAAATATCATATGGCACAACAGAACCTAGGCTTTGAACCGTAAGAATGCACCACCATCATTATCCTGCACTTTCTCAATAGTACATGTTTGCGCACTCGTTGACCGCCCAGCTTCGGCTCATGCCCTTGGGCGGCCGCCCACAGTGACTCTATCTTTTCCGGCCACTCAGCTGATGAGGCATGAGTCTCGGCAGGTAGGCAAGATAAGAGTGCAAGACAAGCTGCACCCAAAATCAATTGCTGCACCCCATCTCCACATTGCAATCCGATACTCAGTGGTCAAATTACTACCAAAGCAACTGATGATCATGCCACATGCCCACACCCGAGGACCACTTCTCAACGTCTGAACCAGAACTTCCCTGCAGTCTATCAGTAAAATGTCATTGCATTGCCGTGCACCAGCGATACGGCAGCAGCAGTGAGTCCCACCAATAAAAGCACCTGTTGGGCAAAATTGGCCTCTATTGTATGCATGCAGAACTACTACTTACACCCCAACATGGCTGGTGCAGATGAACAAGCAGTGCTTTGCTCTGCTGGCTTCACCTCCAGCGGCATATCATAGTGATGGCGTGCATTAACAGATCCTTGCTTGAAGGCATAAGATGGCAAAGAGGCTGTTTCACTAGTATATACCCTTTACTAGAGCAAAGCATGAGCACAAGACAGCCTCGTTATGCTGAGAAGTACTTCTGAATACTTCTGAGAGCAGGTGTCCGCAAAGGCACTACAAACTAGCACCAAAAGCATACATGGAACAAGCAGGTAAACATTAGTGAGGGCCAGGACTCAGTCGATGTGGCAATGCCTTCCAATAAAACCCATGACAACACTGCAGCCTTGCTGCCTAAACACATGTTTGCCGGCACAAGCGCAACTTCCCCCCTGCAAATATTGCTCCTGGGCAGCGCTTTGGCTCCCTACGTACATAGAGCCACAACTAAAAGAAGATAGACCCCCATCCCCAAGATACATTGGGGCATACACCAAACACTCCCAGTCAATCCACTCAGGTGAGATGTATGGCTTGCATCTACCGTCTCGGACTACTGGCCTGCTTACTTACAAGTATGATGTGGGTGGTATGGTGTACATTTGGTTTCGTCCCTTCTGAAGGCTCCTCACATCTTGTTCCTTTACATAAAGCTCCTCGCTTCTTCCAATATCATCTGCAGCTCATGTGAATCAAATGACCTTCCTTGAGGCTGAGCTGCAAAGCTGGCATTCAGGCCAGGCGTCTTTAGTCAGTGATGCAGCGCCATGTATATCTGCTTGGCGCGGCAGCATGTGGCGCATGTGCCTGTCAGCCACATCTTAGGCTGAGATTCTCCCTGCAAGCAAGCAAGGATTGCCAGTCAGTAATAATGAACTAATGGTCTAGCAAGGCAGCTGTGTTTTGAGTCATGCACAAGTGAAGGCAGCTGTGTTTGAGTCATGCACACCAGGTGGCATCTCCCCTCAGTATGGTGAGGCCTGAGGGTGCGATGCGGAGTCCTATCCTTGTAGTTTGCATTGATTGCCATGAATGATGCAGCAATGATAGTGCCAAGTTAAACATCCATTATACTTCACGGCTGGCTGCAACCTGCCTAGCCGGAGCTCAGTAGTGCTACAAGTAAGGTTGCATATTGCGGTTCCCTCTGTATCATTGCACATGGCATGCATGCATGAGATACAGTTGACACCGGAGGGAATCATCAGTTGATGCCCATAATGTGGCTCATACAAACCAGCCGCACATTCCCCACTGAAGAGCATGCAGCAAGACTAGTTGGCATCCAATATCTGCATTCAGCACAGCAGCTGCCAGCCATGTCCATTGTTATCTCAGCTTGTGGTTGTATACTTGCTTGTAATAACCAGCTAAGCCCTGCCTATGCCATGATGGGGACATTTTTTATTAGTACCAGAGTTACAGGAGAATGGTACTGATGAAGCCATCCGTGTATCATAAATAGCAAATGCAAGTGAGGCCCTCAGTGCATAGGCAAGTGCTTTCCACTCCATCCTGAAGAATTCCAGAGGACCAACAACTATGGTTGCCACTGGTACCCACCTGTAAATGTGCAAGAGTATTGACCTGCACACATGAGGTGAAACAGCACAAGCAGGATGTGTTGGTAAAGAAAAGGAGGGTCAAATGAGGGATTACTTATGCCCGATTCAAACGGGGTATATCTCTATCCATGAATTTTTCTGTAATAATATACGTATATTCAGCCGCTGCATCCATGACATTACGAGTTCCCATTTCGTACGAGAGGTCCTATGCCACTGCACTACATTTGTGAACAGTAGCATGAACTCATCCGCAGCTTAGTGGGTTAGAACTAGTACTCAGTGACTCATTACTGCCCTGTGGAAATTGTTTAGCATGTTGCTTCTGAGCAGTTGTGAGGCAGGTGCATGCAGGTACCCCTGAGTGCTCCGTGATGATTCGCTTGCATGCTTTTAAGACTAGCTAGGCACATGCCAACAACAACTAAGTTACAAATAGGGAGGGTATCACAGCGTTCATGCCACTGTCAGTCATGAATACGGAGGGTATCACAGCGTTCATGCCACTGTCAATACAAGCAATGGTGCGTGCTGCTGACGCCAATTAACATTCAAACCCAGCTGGGTCCTAGGACACGAAACCACTAGCTAGGCACAAGGGGATGGATGCCTGCAGCACCTTGAGACCTCTGGCAACGGACAACATCAATGAAGATGGGTTAACCTTTGGTTCTTTTGGCACACAGTGACCATTGCTTGTAACTCACTGGACCTTCCAGAAGTGGCTGGAGTGAATGTGGACAGAAACAGCCATGACTACTTGGACAACATACAGACGATGGACAGAGTCTACCTTCAACTGATTGATGAATAGGAAGGTGAGTGCAACTGAGTCACTGCAACTCACCGCAGTTGACCCGTGTAAAAATGTCTAGAAGACGTATGTATGGGAGAGGAATACTGTGGATTTAAAGGCAGGAGACTACTATATCATAGGGTTCTACAATATCTTTCAGATAGAGCGGGCATGCCTCCACTGCATGTGCAGGTTTCCTTTTCATCTACCAGTGCATGCCCAGGTACTGGCCTGGGTCATCCCAAGGAGTCTGGTCAGTGTAAGTTGTAATGACCCAGGCTAAATCATCTCAAGCATAGAACAAAAGCAATAATGATTTCATCATTTTGCTTACCAAGTGGCCAGATGGGAACGGTTCCGTCAAAGTTGTTGACAACTGGGAGCTGGTCTGTCTGGAGCACCAACCCAGCATTGGTGATCTGCCCATAAGCCACAAAACCGTTGAGAGTATCAATATTGCCCTGCACATTAGTGCCACTACTGCCACCTGCATAGCCAACGCCCACTTCGCAGCGCACGGCTCCATTTCCAGCGGTTATTGGTTCGATGACCGTGGGGCTCCCGCCAGTCAGCAAATTCCTGCAAAGCAAGTGAAGGAGCATACACATATTGTGTGTGGTTTGCTAAGTTGTACTACAGAGATTTTTTTCAAAGATATGCCAGTATGGACAACAAACTTCTAGTAGATAGGCTGGGCTTCTCTTCGACTATTAGTCTCTCAGTGAGGAGGAACAAATTAGTGGGCATAATTAAACACCACAGTTCAGCCACCGCTTCATAATGTGTCACATGGATGGCCATGAAGTCACCTAGATCAAAACCAAGTACTTACCAGGGTACGGTGATCCCCCGGGGGGTGCCTCCAGTAGTCGGGATGACAACTGCCTCGGTGACGATGAAAAACACGCTGACTGTACCATAGGTGTCTTCATCGCTCTGATCGACAAACCTACAAGCAATTGACTTTGGTTAGTGTTTCGTTAGGGATCATTGAAAATACGTTACTGGAACTGATTATATGGATCCCCTTCAATCGTTTATACGATACTCCAGATACAGCAGTTGTGGGAAAGCTGCTGTCAGAAAGATCCGTCTCTCAGCTCAATGGACAATCTTAACTGGTGCTGCCATAGAACCTGGCACCGCTGGCAGCCATCACAGAAGCCATACCTGAACAGACCCTTTATTACTGGCCAACTGACCACTAGGACATACTAGAAGTATAAATTCCAGCATTGGACAGTATTGTGCAATAACATGATGACTATCACACCTTATACCAAAGTGTGACGAGGACGGATACTGCCAAGAATGTATCTACGGTTCATTGGGGTGGTAGTTGCAACATGATTGCTTTCAGTTCCGTGCCTGCACCCTTTTACATACCCTCACAGCCGCTGTGACTTGTGACTGATAGAGCCGTGATTGCTTCGCCTGCAATCTCCCCTGCTTTTCTTCCTGTACCCGACTGCTAGGACATTCATGGTCACTTTGTAAAGTTGCTCTCAGCTCTGTAGCACCCTGCTTATAGTATAGCTGTCACAGGCCCATCCCAAAAGACAGCGGCAAGTAAGACCTGTCATCTTGCTCAGCCGGCCTAGGTTCCTCCATCTGACCAGCTCACTAGGGTCCAAATATTCGGCAAGTACTTACTGTGTTGTCTGCACCAAAATATTGTTGATTTTGCCAGCCGCAGCGCCACCGCCAACAGTAGTGATGCCAGTCTCGGTTGACAAATCCAACTCACTGTAGGGACAGCAGACAAGAAGGCAGTAAGATAGACAATAAACAATAGACAATAGTTATCAGCCCGGTTTGTCCCAGTCCATTTATGCTCGCCAGCCAATTGCAGAGGGAGCCGTGTTTCCTTGTGCAATGTTGCTCAACTTTGTTACATGGTTGCATCTACGCTCGCTCCATCCACCATGAGCCGCGTACAATTAAGGAAGGCTTGATACAGAGAGGATACCCGCCTCCTGCTCAACAATGTTACATTACATAAAACCATCAACTAACCACACCATCATGTTTCAACCGTTTAGACTACAGCTAGCTGGACACATATTTCAATGCTTTGGACGGATGGGAGCCATAACAAGGCAAACTATAATGGTGATGCTGCCTGCCTGGAACTAATCTGGCGATGCTGTCTAAGACACCATCTCTCAAGGCTCATACATCTCACACCCTCACTGTGAAGAGTCTCATTTTAAGCACCCGTTGCATATAGTCATGGCAGTCTAATAAGCAGCAGGCACACCTGATACAGCTTGGTGTAAAGGCTAGTCCACTTAGTGTTAGTGAATGTGCGCAAGGTTCACTACTTCCTTCCGTCCAGATATAGATAGGCTAGCACAATCATGAGGGTAGGTAGTGTAATAAGCGGCTCATTGCAGCCTACTGTGCAATGGAGCCATATGGCTAATGCAAAGCCCAGCACCCTCGCGCCGACCACACAAAGTCGGTATCATTGTAAAGCAGGATCCTAGATAAACGTTTCAGGAGATTATCAATATTTGGCAGCTCACCGGTTTGCAGAGTAAGCCCGGGCCACTGGCAAGAAAGTCCTGATGAGCGCAATCTCCGTTGTTAAGGCTGCAATCTGTTGGTCAGCAGGATTGGATGGACACAGAAATAATGACATGAACGATATGACTGACTGTAGATTGGAAGAAAAGCGGAGGTCATATGGTATTAAGAGGGAAATTCTGCCCATGGCCGAGCAAGTAAGGCCCCCATGCAGCTTCCACCTGCATCCCTGCCAGGATGGTGTTATCAGTGATTATGTCACTGCGGCCAGTCTTTGGGATCAGCTACACACTGCAAAAAATCAAAGTACAAGCCGCCATATTGAAACTGGGAATTCAGCTGGCAGCGGGGTTACACCGCTGATAGCATGCTCCAAAGCTGATACTCATTGGCCCCTGCAACTGTACTGGGTAGTGGTCAGTCACTGTGGAATGACACTCTTAGTTGGAGACCAGGGTCACTGCTGGAGACCAGGGTAACTTAGTTTGATTGTCATGCAGCGATGATAAGAACTGAGTGGTCAATTCACAAACCCATTAGCATCCTATAGGTACGTACTCGTACCACCCAGCCATGATGAAGAGTCGGATTCGGGATATGAAGCAAATAGAAACCGCTGCTGCCTTTCATCGGCAGCATGTGGGCAGATGTACACATTCATTCAGACATGTATGTGCTTCCCTCCAACGCCCCTACTACCTCCAAGCACAATCCATACGGCCCTATATCCAAGTTTACTCACCGCAATTTGCAGTGCATTAAGCGATGGGCAGCTGGTGACCTCTGCCGCAGTGGGGCACACAAATGCGTTCTGTAAAGCTGCCAGGGCAGCGCAGCCATTAACCTCGGCGGTGGTTGGGCACCTGTGACAGAGCAGGACCAGATGCAAATGATTGTTTCAGAGAGAGGTGATGCCATGGCCCGGCCCGGCCATAATTGAAGCAGGGGAGGGGAGGGGAGGGGAGGGGAGGGGAGGGGTCTTAGGCTTCAAAACAGCTTGAGGTGCAGGGCCTACATCGGTTCCGTTATGGGACATTGCACAATCATGAACAGAACACGAAACCTGCGTTAACATGTGTAAAGTCCCATAATTCAGGTTCACTAGTCCTTGTAAAGCCACTTTTTTTTCTTAGTCTAGATTTCCAAAGAACAAAACCGTACATTGATTGATCATTGATTCATCTGCCGGCTTCAGGCCGTGATAATCACTTACGTAAAGTCACCCAGATCTGCCAGGGGCCCACACCCTGCCACCTCAGCAGTAGTGGGGCACTTGAAATCCCCCAGAGCTGCCACTTCAGTGCACTCCTTAAGATCTGGGCAGGTATTCCTCAGAGCAGCCAGGGTTGGGCATTCATCAATGGCTGTATCCGAAGGGCAAGCGAGGGCTTCAAGGACAGCACAACCTTGGATGCTAGTTGGGCAGGGGTTGCTGGGGTTCTTCAGGGCGGCCAGGGTGGGGCAGGAGTTGATGGCAGCTTGAGGGGGGCACCTGCACGGTCCAGAGCAGCAATCCTTGATTGATGATAACACACTTAGTGGCAAGCATACACCCACCTGACCTATCCACCTGGTTGAGACACGGCTAGAGGGTGCATGCATGATTCCTTGGACGTGCAAGCAAGCAAGGCTTCTCATTATTAATGCCTTTAGTTCACACTGCGCGGCGCTTTCACTCGGAGAACTGCGGCTGGCTCCACTGCATGCATGCATGCCGCAGCTTGGTTGCCTGTGGGGCATCATGTCTACCTCTTTTTGACACGCATCAATTCCAGGGGGTTAGGTCCTACCTCTTCATTACTTCCACTCTCAAAACCAGAACAGGGTTTTGTACAATCTAGTGAGGAGTTTACAATCCAGCTTGCAAGTGCAGCCCCTGGCCAATGTATCATTTGTATTGATATCCTGCTGGCCGCTGTGCATTTTTCACCACTACATATGCGCAAGCTGCCTCCGGTGGCCCTGCTGCCCGCCCATGCATGCATGTAACTTGCCTGAGTGCTGCCAGTGCAGGGCAGCTGCTAATAGAGGAAGCCGTAGGGCAGTGCTTCAGGAAAGATTCACAGCGGACCGTGGCCGCACAGTGGGCCTATGATGGGTAGGGGTGCAAGAGGAAAGCAATGGGTACGTGAGGGCCCATGGTATGGAAGGAAAAATTTGTCTTGAAATAGAAGCCGGCATTGTATTCATGTAGAATGTGGAGGCGGCAGACTAATCTGCTGCGTGCTATGTACATGGGATGTGGCATGTACTCCATATTCCGTCAGAAGCATTCAGAGGGTCAGTTGTGCCAAGCAGTTCAGTGCAGATATACGTAGTTGAGGCAGAGGCAGGGACTGAGCTTATAGACAGTGCTTGTAAACAAACAAGTTCACACACAGACAGTAAGATCTGGCGGTATCAATAATGAGCACTAAAAGCAGCTCCTAGGTTGCAGCGACCAAAGACACCGGTCTCAATGCTCCTGATTTCTGATCAATAAGAAAAGAGACTGTCCATACACCCCGGATCGTACATTCATCAGTACCATAATGATACACTTGGGTTACTATCAGTCACGTACCTCACTCAGTCATTAGTCAGTCAGAACGCTAAGAACTTGCATACAGCCGAATTTTTTCAGGCTATCTGGCTGCAATAATGAAAGGTTAGTATTACAGCCACCCCAGGCTTTAGCCTGTCAGAGAAACTACTAGGTGACATGGTCATATAACATGAGCATCAAAGGTTCATGGCCTATGGCAGCCAACTAACGTGCATGGAGTGAAATTGCAAGCACGTACAGCAGGATGGTTGCTCTCAGGCTCGGCACTTACAGGAATTAGTGGCAACTTTCCGGGTGGTTTTGGAATGGTGGCAGGAGTCAAGATCTCCGCTTGCATCATCTGGTCTTTGCCTGTCGCTACCGGCGCTGCCCCTGGCATGTCGGTATTTGGGGCGATGGCGTCCTGGCCATTGACAAGAACGCCAAGAAACATAACCGCCATCACCGTGCTGGAAAACTTGCACATCTCGGGGCTGAAGTTCATAGATCAATCTTCTTTGACGCACGACGTCAATGCCAATGCCGGCTGCGCCCAGGCGACAGCGAGTACCTGTAAGCAATCCAGCATGCAAAAGCATAGTAGTGAGTATGTTATGATGTGGCATGACTGATCAATGGCTAATGAGGGCAAGACTGATCTAGGTAGACGCTTGCCGACTCAGCAGGCAACTCGCACATCGCTCTCAATTCGCTCTCCCAACGCGTGCGAGAGCATGTGCTGCTCATGAGGCGTGATCTATGCATCTCGACCCATTGCATGCTTGCATAACTTAAGCCTAGCCTAGCATGACCTGCGGACGGCGGTGGTGACGCACCACTACTTACTGTTTTTTGGGGGTTGCCCGAATGGTGCGACTGAGGATAGATCAATGGAAGAAGGACGGCTATAGCTTGATCAATGCCCGATGTGCCAACTCCTGGGCAGTTTGCATTCTTATAGGCAGAAGGCTGGCATCTTCCGTGACTGCGTGGTCACTTGCTTGGTGCGCGTGGTAATGGTTATCATGGTTATAATACAGTTGGTTGCAAAAGTTTTGGCCAAAATATGAAATTGTTACAGGAGATTGCGTGCTCCTGCCAGATCTCAAGGACTCATGTTAATCTCTTGCATGTGCAGCTTCTCTAGGAGGTCCTTGTTGGCACAAGTGGGTGTAGGATGCATCTGTGTTGTTCTGTGTTGCTTGGCTGCTGAGAAAAGCAGGGGTCTTACAAGGGAGACAGCGGAGGCATTTTTGCTGCTTTTTAAGGGGGTAAATGCAGAAAACTGCCAGCAGGCACAGGTGCCCTTTCTTTACTGTTTAGGGGCAGTGGCATATAGACCAGATGTGAAGCAGGTGCAGGGGCATTACCAGTTCAATGGCAGGGCAGGTGGGGGTAGGCAGGGCATGCGAGAAGTTGGGGCAAGTGCAAGGCTGAGCTGAGAGGGCTGTGGGAGGGGGACAGATGGGGTGTGGGGCTGGCAAGCACAGGAGGTGCAGAGGTTGAAGGGGAGAGGCAGGTCAAAAAAAGCAGAAGGGCTCTAGGAACAGGGGGGAGGCTTGCTGGTCTGCGTCTGCGGCTAAGGCTAAGGCTGGCTGGCTGGCTATTATATAGTATATTTATAGGGCACGCCCGGGGCTCGAACTCGGGACGTCTCGCGTGCGAGGCTACTTGTGATACCACTTGGGCATACCAACTGCAGCACATTGATGCTCTGCCTGTTTACTTTCTTAAACATAAAGGTTGTAAATCAGGTCTTGCTGCTGCTGCTTAAACCCCAGCAATACGTACCGGCCAAAACTTTTGCAACCAACTGTGGACTTTACATATTTGGCAGCTGCTCTGCAGCTGCTGCACAGAACCACATAATGACTACAGCAGCACACTACTCTATGTACCCTCCATCCAGTTCCACCACCCTCCTCCAATCCCTGTCCATGTTGGACATCAGCTTTGTACACAGCTCGTCTGGCACCTGCTCCCATACCTCAAAGACGCACTTCTCTAACTCAGCCTGGTTTTTGGGCCTGAGCTTATATACCCTCTGCTTAACCCAAGCCCACAAGTGCTCAATGGGATTGAGGTCAGGGGAGCTGCCTGGCCACTTATCCAGCACCTGCACACCCACCGACCGCAAGTACCTGTTAGTCCCGCCGGCTTTATGTGCAGGGGCACTATCTTGCAGCAACTTCCAGTCCTCAACCCCCACTGATGCAAAGAGATCTTCAGCATCTGGGACCAGATACTCATCCAGGATGTCAACGTACTCTTTTCCCCCCACTCCTACAGCTGGCTCATTGCTCTTCACCTTCAAGTACTTTGACTTCATGCCGGTAGTGCCCGTGCAACGGACGAGTCTGCTCTTTCCCACACTGCAGATGCCACCATAGACATGGATCTGTGGAAGCTTATGGGGCATTGCACGGACCACCCTCTGCCCCTTCCTCTTCCA
Source organism: Pseudopediastrum boryanum (assembly GCA_963556185.1). Lineage (NCBI taxonomy): Eukaryota > Viridiplantae > Chlorophyta > Chlorophyceae > Sphaeropleales > Hydrodictyaceae > Pseudopediastrum > Pseudopediastrum boryanum. Next base: position 12,189,506 of record OY744493.1, read on the forward strand.
GACTCTCCTGGACACCCCTGGCTTCCCCAGCCTGACCATAGTGCTGTCTACTGCAAAGACCTTGCTGGGGTCTGTGCTGTGGTCAATGTGGTACTCAGCAAATGCTCTGCGCTTGGCACGTGCAGCGGCACTTATCATGGGAATCACTCGCTCAGGGCCCATCTCTAAAGGTGTTTCTCCCTTTCTGGCTGCTCTCCACACTGTGGTTCTGTGTGTGGCTGGTGGGATCTTCCCTGACTCTATCAGCAGCTTCCAAGCACTGGTACTGCTCTGCTCCTCAAGCACTACATCCTTCAGATTCTCAATTTCAGACCCGGAAAGCAGTGCAGGACGTCCACTTCTGGGCAAATCGTTCAGATTGCCTGTTTCATGCCACTGATTATACCACTTTTTCACAAAAGAGGCCTTGAAACCGAGCTGTTTTGCTGCTGCTGCAGTATCCCCATTCCGTTCGTCGACGGCCTTGACAGCTGCAGCGCGTTTAATTAACCTAGCTGTGGAAACCATGGTGCAGGTTAATTGTCTTAGGAAGGAGAGAAACATGTGCCATGGATGTGTTAAATTACTTCCTTGCAGATTCCCAAACTTGCAATAGAAACAGCCAGAACCCTAGTAAGCACGTGGTTAAGAGCAGCTGAGACACAGCAGGCTGTGAACCCCAAGGTTTTAGCTTCCAGCTAACCGATAGAACTATGCAACACTGTGTTAGTATTATAAGCATTGCCTCAACGACAGTCTGTGATTGCTGCATGCCATGAAATCGGCGAAGGCCCTTGATGGGGGCAAAGTCGACGTTTAACGGCGAACGCCAGAACATGGCGGAAGAGGAGCGCTTCGCCAACGCCATCCTCGATGTGTAATCTCTGTCCTTTTTAAACATTCAGTAAGGCAATTGCCTGCACTAAGTGGACGTGGGCTCCTTGCGCAATGTCGCTTTCTTTAGGAGACAGCGGGCTGCATGGCAGTGGGGTTGGGTATCAGGACCCAGGTTCTGCTACTTGCAGCATTGCAACTTGGCGGTGATCACAGGAGATTGCTCCAAGTCCCCCTCATTGTGTGCGGCATCTACGGGTATACATATTACATGGATGGTATTAGATGGGACTTTCTGCTGTGTGTGTTACTGGGCAGTCAATCAAAGAGGTCAATCTTGACCCACAGTACCCTTGCCTGCGGTAGGACGCCCATGGCTGAAAACTGCATTCGTTCGCCCTGGCTGCTGCAAAGCAGCAGACACAAGCAGGCAGGCATGACAAGAAAGGCATTGGTAGGAGCTTTGAACTTGCTATGTGATTGGCATAAACTGCTTATTGCTCACCACTTGAGGAGGCATCCAATATGGTACACGTAGAATCCAATTATTTTCAATTATGATTTCGTGGTGCTAATGGTTATCGTGCTAATGGTTATCATGGTAATGCTTATCCATGCCTACCGTGAACTACTCTGTGAAGTAGGCTGTTCGCTGTTTGCGGCGAACTGCATTATGATAACTACCGGAGAGCCAACGCAGAACAGTGCCTATCTCCCTCCCTTCCTTGGCTTGGTTCTGCCGCCTGCCGCTGGCGCGTGCCCCCTCCCCCTGCATTCTTCTTGGCTTGCCCTTTGTCATTGCATGCTTGCCCCCTTGATTGCCCGCTTAGTTGCCCACTAGTCCGTCCTTGTAAGGGTTCGCAATGAAAACACTGCGCTCGTTTCCCATGTTTCTTAGACAGAAGCAGAGGGAGACGAATTATCCAGGGCCTGGGTCCAACTACAGAGTATTTATAGTCGGATTGCGCTGCATACTGAGTCGGGCTGACTCAGATCAAGGCCTGATGCAGTTCTGACCAAGGTATCATCGATACCTTGGAGGATGCCATCAGCACCAGGCGAAGTGATGGCGTTCCGCTGGTACATTTACAACATCACTCCGCACCCTCTGCCCCTAACACGAAGGTTAGGAGAGCTATGCTGTCAGCATAGGTGTTGACTAGGACAAGACTGACGTCCTAGGCTGAAGCTGTACTGCTTCCAGTCAGACTTTATGTCGTGGACTTACGTCTCACAGTGTAGCTGCCATGTATTTGCTCTGTCATAGACAGCTGGACTTTGACTACTGCTACAGCAGCGCTTGTAAGGTCAAAAGAACCTTACATTCCTCCCCACCTAGAACAAACTACATACTGTAGCTGGGAGAAAAGGGAGATAGGGAATTAAATAGGAACCATATATATATATATATATATATATATATATATATATATATATATATATATATATATATATATATATTGATGCAGGGTAATTCACAATGAGTTGCCATAGGCAAACAAATGCAACAATATATCAATCCAAAACTCGTGCTCTCACTGAGCATGCATTCAACTTGCTCTTCATACCGAGCATGCCTTGGAACTTGCTCTTACTGAGCCATAATTAGCATAAACAAAAACAAACAAAAATTTAAGGTGCGGCAACCGCAAAGGGCTGCTAAAAGGGTGTCAGTATCAATTGACACTTATGTGCATCATCAAAACAATCCTTGAAGGACTGCAACACATTGATCCAAGGCATCTGTCATTCTTGACAGGCAAGTTCGGCTGTGGCTGTGGAATAATGGTATGACATAAGCAGTGATAGAAAGAGATCTGCTCAGCGCTTTATGTGGATACGCCTGCTGCCCCAATGCAGAGAAATAATGGTATGGCATAAGCAGTGATAGAGAGAGATCTGCTCAGCGCTTTATGTGGATACGCCTGCTGCCCCAATGCAGAGAAATAAAGAGTCCACACCTGCTGCCCCCGTGCAGGGAAAAGCTTTACCTGTTGTCCCAAATGCAGGTAAAGATAACAGAAAATCCACTTGGATATTGGTAAAGTGTGGGGAGCTTCTGCTCCGGTATTGCTGCAGTGCCCAATGCAGCAGCTGTTTACTGCAGCTTTATGTCAACACAGCCTGATAAAAGCAATCAACATCAATGAATGAATAAGTGAAGGATCTGCTGCTTCAAATATGGGTCTAACATCATGCAGCAGCTTGGCTTACAGCACATTTACCTTCAGCAATGTTTGTATGTGCAGGAAACTACATCCATAAGGAGCATATAATAAGAGATCAATCCTTAGGAGACATCTGCCCATTACTTCCATGCTGCTTTCAGCAGTCAGATATCACATACAGTCAACAAGAGATAGAGAGGTACTTGGTAGAATTGACTGCAAGAAACCATGCATCTGTACGTAACATTACGCGGTCGATCTGCTGCAGCAGGTCGGCATGCATCCTCCCCACCAAACATACGCACCCTGCTGAACACTGGCCACATGCTCAACATAAGTGGGTGTGCAGCCTAGTAAGAAGGCGTCACTTCAATGCATTGAAGATCATCTGATCATGCCATGGCAAGCCATAAGGTAAAGGGCAGGCAAGGCCCTGGACGGCATTAAAAGTACAGCCGATTATCTCAAGAAATCATGGAAGTTGACTGAGTACATTCAACCAGCTATAGGTGCACCACAGAATGCTGGGAACTGGTGTCAAAATTGTCAGCGCCTGGTACCTAGGCCACTGAGATTATTGCTCGAGCATAAAACAATTGTGGGCAGGCACTATCAGTGCCAAGATCACATAAGTGAATGGGATCTCAAATACAAGATTCCTCTGTAGCACGTGCAAGGAGCGAGATTGAGATGGCACACAGGCACATCTTGGGGACTTGGGAATTTGGAGTAAAGACGTCTTGCAGGACTTCGTCCAGTAATAAATGGTAATAAATTGTTGCAGGAGGGTATAATAAGTGTCCTGCCATAGACCAAATAGCAGGCAGGGAGCAGGGGCTATGCTCGAAAGCCTTAACGGCGGGGCTGAGTGTGAGACATAATATGGTACATAAGGCTCAGCCCACTTCTGGGGTGATTCAAGCTGTTACTCAGCTGAGGGGACAGTTGATAATGTCAAGGGGCCATCATCAGCAATGTATGAACTGATGTAAGCAACCAAAGCATCAAAGCTCTGCCACATGCTACCAATGGCAGGGTTTAACTGGAACTTGGCTCGCCATTCAGGTCTGAGACCAAACAGGAAACGAAAGATCTTATCATGCTCTTCATAGTCAAGTATGTGAGCATAACATGCCTCAAAATCTCTGAGGTACTGGTGCACAGTCATATTGTGCTGCCTGAGAAGCTGCAACTTAGTCCTAGCTGCAAGCTCAGGGTTTTTGTGATCAAATCGCTCAGCCAGGTATGGCTGGAAATCAATCCATGTAATGGGCAAAGAATGACCCGCTCTTACAAGCTGACGGCTTTTGAGAGACCACCATTTCATTGCATCACCTCTCAAGAACTGGGTAGCAATACCAACACCCATACTAGGGTAGTAACACACTGCAGAGAGGTAGTTTTCCATTTCAATGGCCCAATCCCGAAAAGGAACAGAACGGCCATCAAAGCAGGCTTATTAACTAGCTTGCTCATGTCCAACGCAATCTTACGGCGTTTTGCAGCAGGTGGCTCCTCAAGAGCAGGAAGAAGGGAAGTGCCAACTGCAGGAGCATGGATAGATGAAGGATGAGCACTGGTTGGATGGATTCCAGGTAGGTCATTTTTGTCGTCTTGGGAGGCTCCAGGAACAGGGCTTCTGGGTTTGGGATCAAGGTCAGGAGAACTGATGACGTTGACCAGCTTCCTGGCACGGGCACCGGCTGAGGGAACGGCAAGCGGCGAGTGGCCGCGACGCTCGGCGGTAGAGCGGCCATGCCGTTTCATACCGGCCAGCTTGTCGCCTCTGGGTATTGAAGAACACTGACGTGGTTTTGCCATGCAGGCAAGCTCAAAAGGCACACAGCGAACCGCTGATTGCCTTGACAAGATGGCAACGAACTCCTGGAAGTACTCAACTCGCAAAACACGTGAAAGGCGGTTAGCGTGCAAAGCGCTGGCTGAATCGCCAGGGAAGCGATTATGCAACAAGTCTATCGAGGATTCTGCAGTGCACCAGTATCCAGTAAACCACTGTAAGGGTTCGCAATGAAAACACTGCGCTCGTTTCCCATGTTTCTTAGACAGAAGCAGAGGGAGACGAATTATCCAGGGCCTGGGTCCAACTACAGAGTATTTATAGTCGGATTGCGCTGCATACTGAGTCGGGCTGACTCAGATCAAGGCCTGATGCATGCAGTTCTGACCAAGGTATCATCGATACCTTGGAGGGTGCCATCAGCACCAGGCGAAGTGATGGCGTTCCGCTGGTACATTTACAACATCACTCCGCACCCTCTGCCCCTAACACGAAGGTTAGGAGAGCTATGCTGTCGGCATAGGTGTTGACTAGGACAAGACTGACGTCCTAGGCGGAAGCTGTATTGCTTCCAGTCAGACTTTATGTCGTGGACTTACGTCTCACAGTGTAGCTGCCATGTATTTGCTCTGTCATAGACAGCTGGACTTTGACTACTGCTACAGCAGCGCTTGTAAGGTCAAAAGAACCTTACAGTCCTTGCCAACTTGGTCACTACAACTTGCCCACGACCTCTTGCTGCATGCATAGTTACCTGTTGCCTTATCATATGTTTTCAACATTCTATTGCTTACATGCCCCCTTACTTCCCGGCCCGTTGCGTTTGCATGCTTACTGACATGTGTGCGTGCCTCTCTCATGCACTTGCGTGTCACGCGTGATGGCTGATCCTACTGATTTTTGCTTTGATTAAGAGCCACCGCCAAGGAGATCCTCCACCTAGGACATCTACCGTGCTTTACACCGCCCTCTAGGAGGCTTTAATTTAAGTAACACATCTGACATCTCATTATTCATTAGCACCTGCACCTGCGTCGCATCGCCGGCCGAAGCAGAGGTGGAGGCCTTGACATCAGACGCTGGTGCAGTTGACATGTGTGGACAATGATGCAGTAATTGAGGCAAAGCCCGTCTACGGCACCTGCCCCACAGCCGGAATGAAAGTAAGTTCGCGGTACCCCTGCACATACATACTCAGGATACCACATGAACCCCCTTTTCGAACCCCATGAGGGAGAAGACGATACATTATTCAATGCACACTACGAAAAGCGTAGTGGAACTGCGGCAAAATGATTCTAGCCCAAATGGGAGGGAACCAGATGTAGAGGCTCCTCGAGTTGCTTCGGTTCCTTCCCCACACACACTGTATGTGGCCCCCACCAGACACAGCAGGCCTAAACTGCCAAGCCCAGTGGCAACTGTGCACTACATGCACTCAATGCAATGGCAGACAGAGACGTAATCACTCCAGATGAAGCAGTACTTTGACAACCGGATGCAAGGACTCCGGCCCCTCTTCTCTGCGTAGTTCTCTCTCACTCTCTCTTTGACAACCGCAAGTCCCAAGACCAGCAGACGGCCAAACGCCGGACTGCAACGCCGATGGATGCCTGAATCACATGGGAGGCTATCAACAAGATCCTGTACAACACACAACCATACACCAAACCATCTTGTCCTGGACTCCCCTGTATCCCACATACTAAGCTCTGCTGTCCAGCATCATTGACCGCACATCGAAACTAGAGTCCAAAATTTAGAGATGTGTTTTAGCATTTCCAAGCATCAAGCAAAGTAGTGCTGAAATCATGCTGCTAGTGAAGCTCGGGTCACTAGTTCTCCAGAATGAGCGCCCATGGCAGGAAGTCTAATCTATTAAGCAGCAGCTGGAGCAGCAGCCCCAGCAGCAGCAGCAGGAGCCTTATTACCTTCTCTAGTGCCGCACCAGCAGCACCAGTTGCAGCAACCATGACACGAACAGCTAGTCTGGCTCTGGAGGTATACAGGGTCGTCAGCACTGGCCAAGTACCTTTTTTAATGTACTTTTACTTCAGCAGAACTCCAAACACTGGATTACTAGTGGCACAGGCCTCCCGGGGATCACCTCCACTGGTACTGCCACCACTAGCACCACCAGCAGCAGCAGCAGCAGTAGCAGCAGCAGAAGAGACATCACTGTATCAACAGTCAATGCGAGCTTCAGCTGCTGATGTGCATGCAAAAGGTATCAAGTCCTGTAGCTCCAGTCCTCCATCTCGAAAGAGAAGTCCAGGAGCTGGATGTCAGACGGATCCTGTAGCATCTCGCCCTCATGCTGACAGTGTCCCTCCTGCTGCTGGTGCGGCACGATTGGACTTGCTAACCCCTGCTGCAGCTGCTGTAAGACCTCTGTCTGTCGTACCATTGGCTGTGGCTGTGGCTGCTGGTAGCCGTCTACAATACTCCTCCCGCATTGCTGCTGATGTTGCTGTGCCTGCTGCCGCCGAAATGTCTGTAGGGAAGGGTCCCCTGACAGCTGCTGCAGCTGCTGCAGTATATCCTGACCAATCTGCTGCTGCTGGCTCCACTGATGCTCAGTAACCTGCATCGCATCCTCCATCAGGTGCTGCTGCTGTTTCTGCTGCTGTAATGGCAGTAGCAAAGGGTCTACTGTCGGTTGCAGCAGCTGCTGTAGCACATCGTGAGCCAACAGCTGCTGCTGCTCTTGCAGCTGATATCGGCCACCCCAGTGCTGCTGCTGCTCCTGCTGGTATCGTGTTTGCTCAACAAGGCACGGAACCCTGACCTCTCCGGTAACTGTTCCCTGCTGCTGATGCTGCTGCGGAAAACTCGAAGAGTATGAATTGGCATTGGTACATGTTGGTGCCCCGATAGTCCTCATGCCGCTGTTGTCAATTGGTCCTACTATGGCAGCAGCGGCAGCAGCACTAACACCAGCAAAGTAACTACTAGTGATTCTGCTGCTGCTTCTGTCAGTGCCCTCCACCAGTGCAGCAGAGGCACCAAGGCTATCACCAATACCATCACCACTAGCAGCACCACTAGCAGCAGCAGCTTGGTATCCTCTCTGTCTGGCAGCAGACACATCTTGCTGCTGAGGCGGGTGCTGCTGGGTAGTAATCCATTCAAACTGCCCAAGACTTTGAGGTACTGCTCGTGCGGATAGCTCTAGACCATGCTGCTGCTGCTGCTGCTGCTGCTGGAAGTACTGCTCTTGCCGCCACTGCTGCTCCCCCTGCTGCAACAACAGCTGATGCTCCTGCCCTCCCTGAAGTTGTTGTACCCATGCTTCCTGCTGCTGCTGTTGCTGCAACCACTCTTGAGGGTGATGCTGATGCTCCAGGTCCTCCCCTACCGACAACGGTGCTATCACTGGTGCAGAAGATTGTGCCGATGACCCGCTATCGCTCCTCCATGCCTCAACAGGCAGTGGCACTTCTCGAAACAGCCCCTGTTCAACCTCGTGTGTGTCCAGTAGCTGGTTGGCCCTTGCCTGCCGCATGCGCTTGGGGTTGGGTGGATCACTAGAAGTCTCCATTGGGTGCTTGTGATGCTGGTGGTGGTGGTGCCGTTGGTAGCTACTAGTGTCAGAATCGCGGCGCTTCTGCTGCTGTTTATGCTGCTGCTGCTGCTCGTGGTGGTTGTTCTGGGTTGTGGGTAGAAGCAGGGGAAACATAGCCTGATGCTGCTCATTCTGCTGGGGCTCATTCTGCTGCTGCTGCTGCTGCTCCTCTTGCTGCTCCATGAAGATCTGATGGGCCACTGCAGGAGATTGGGTAGCAAATAGTATATTAGCTACGTTAGTACCAAGCAGCACTGTTGCAAATGACTGAGAATATTGGCACACCAGCACTGTCATCCTGTCCACCTCCCTGTCTCTGTAACGGCTTGAGATGCGGGGCCTAGCAGCAGTTTGCTATGGCATATTATGCAATGCAATAGGCGATGCTTCCACCCATTCGACTGTTCACAGAATGCTATGTCCCCACCAAGCAAGGTCATGTAATGGCTGATGTGTTCTATGGCTTACTTCTTATGCCGGAAGGTGCTATGTGCGTCAGTAGCTGCATACACTTAAGCTATGGAGATAGTTTGAGGTAATCAACGTGCAATCATGCATTCGTTGCGGAGCCTGGCCCATCGCAATCAGAAAACCAATCCCAAGACCATACACGATGCTGTCCTTCTACCGACACTCACAACAGGGGAGGATCTTGAGGTGCCCCTGCCAATAAGTCAGGATGCCAGACCGTCCATCAGCAGGGTTTAGGGTTGCATTTTTGCAGTGTGGGCAAAGATTCATATGTTGCAGTGCATGAACGTTAAGCTGCTTGGTTGAACAATTGGAGGGCAATCATTTTAGGTGTAGGGGTTGAGGGTTTACTCACGTGCGGGTGCTGTGCTCCAGTGTGGGTAACACGCCACCATGCATATGGCCATTTGATGGAGGCTCATAGTGGTCCATACGATCTGCAAACAGCAGCACAAGCAGGCACAGTCATTGGTAAAGCAGGCACAGTCATTGGTATCATGATCAATGTACCATAGCAGCTTGGCATATACAGACAGCAGTTTCATCTCAAGCTGACTTACAGTTTAGCAGTCAGATGAGGTGGAGTAAGGAGCAGCTCGGCACAGTTTAGGTATAGGCTTGTATGTGCACTGGCATAGACAGTTACTATGGGGTGGAACAGTAGTCCTAGGGCTCCTGATGGCGTCTTGGTCAGCTGGCTCTCACTAAAGAAAACAGAAGGGCGAAGTGCGCAGAAACAAACATACTGATACCACTTGGGGGCGAGGAGTGCTAACATTGGGAAATAGTTATGATTACAGACTATATGGATGGCCTTGTAACTAAGTAGCATACTCAGGGTTCATCTCCGGGTCCTGCAGGGCGGTGAGACTAGTCGATGAGGAGACGGCTGCTGCAATATGCACTCAACTAGAAAATACATACCTACAGTAAGTGTTTTTACCATCACCTTATACCTTACACAATGCACTTAAAGCGCTTTGATTCTGTGGCGGAGAGGAGCAATTTGGGGAGATGGGGAGTAGGGGCAGGGTTTAGGCAGGTAAGGAACTCGGGGAGGAGAGGCGGGTATGTGAGGAGGAAATAAAGAACTTGAACCCACGCATTGGACAACAATATCATGGAATAGGCTCTCCGAGGTACTTACAGTGGTCAAGGCCGTGCAGGCCTGTTGTGCGTTCATGAAGCAGGCGCCCAGCTCCCGTAGCACTTCCTTACAACGGCTAGAACCGCTCTCCTCCTGCTTTGAGCTTTCCTTGTTCGAAGCGGCCTCTTCCAGCTGCTGCAGGAACTCTTTCCGTTTCTCGACTGATGGCAGGGTGTTGCGATATCTGCTGTAAGCTGTTGCAATGATGTCCTTTTGGGATGCGGAGAGGCGCATGTCCTGGATAGCTTTGGATATCATGCCAATAGGCATCTCTGAAACCGCGTTTGTGTCCATGCGAGTTGTTAAGGCGGCCCGGACCATCTCGGGCTTTGCCGTGTTAGCGGCAAGAGCTTGTTCCCACCAGGCATGCACGATTTTATCAAGCTGCACAGAGGCTGCACGAGTGTATTCGGGTTCTCCATGATCAATTGTATTCAACAGGGAACGAGCTTTATCAACAAATTGCCTCCCAGCCTTGTTGTAGCAGTCTACCAGCGCCATGAGACTCTGGTCTGGCACAATCTGGGCTTTGCGTGCTGGGTTAACGCTGTCACCAACGTCAACAACATGTGGCATTGCGTTTATGAAGCCTTAATACAGAAGCACAGTGCTGGCAACTGATGCTAGCTAGCGCAGTGTGGGGCGGGTGGGCATCGTGCGTGCTTGTTCCCGTCATGCACGTTTGGCTCGTAGCATTGCCCCTTTATTACCTTATCTCAGTGTGAAGCGACAACAGCGCCTGAAGTGGGAAACAAGATCATTACAGCGGAGTCTGGCGATCTTTGGACTTGGACCGCTCTCACTTCTAGTGAGACGGAAGTTCTGCCCAGGGCAGGCCAATGGCAGCAGGGGGAAGTTACGTGGTAAAGCGGAGACGAGATGCTAGAGGAAAAAGAAGGCGCCTGCGGCCAAACCGACCAAGGATATGTTGTTGGCGATTGCAGCTGGCGAACAGGCCAGTGACCGCATCTCACGTGAGTGACTGCGATGCCCAACAGTGAAGCCGCCTATGAGATGCAACATGACTATCGATCATGGTAATAGTCATAGGCACTACCACATGGCGAAAGCCACCTCATTAGTTTGTGCAAAGCGGAGCCCATTTGACAGGACATCTTATCACATGAGCCGAGAGACGTGCGGCACAGCACGGTGATGGATGAACAGCTAAGTATATACTATTCCTGCAGCGCCGCCATGGCAAGCCCAAGGTGCCAAGACAGTTTGGGGGGATACCTGCTACACACTCAGCGACCGTCCAATGTCACCCAATTACATCACAGTTCACCATGAAAGGACCCCGTGCTCATGTTGGCCCTGCTGCTGATGGTGATGCGTTTTGTGGTTTTGCGGCTGCTGCTGCTTTTATTCCTGCGTTTTTCATCATGCTGTTGCTGAAGTGTCCCGGCAGTTGGTCCTGCTGCTGCTGCCTCTACCGGAGTCATGTTGATGTTGTCGCTGTGCCTGCTGTTGCTGGTGTTGACCTGCTGTTGCTGCTGCTCAGCTGCTGTTGTTGCTGCTCAGCAGCTGCTGTTGCTGATCAGCTGCTGCTGTTGCTGCTCAGCAGCTGCTGTTGCTGCTCAGCTGCTGCTGCCCTTGCTGCTCAGCTGCTGCTGCTCTTGCTGCTCAGCTGCTGCTGCTGTTGCTGCTCAGCTGCTGCTGCTGTGCTGCTCAGCTGCTGTTGCTGAGATTCAGCAGCTGTTGTTGCTGCTCAGATGCTCTCCCTACTCGTGATGCCAAAGCCAGACCTGCAGAAGCTCTTGCTGCTGCATGCATGACCATCATTGCTGGTGCTTGGCCTGGACACTATTGACCGCAAATCATGCTTCTGCTGGTTTTGATGTGGCTGCTGCCACTTCACCTTGCCGTTTCTAGTTGTCCCCGCTGCTACAGGTGCTGCTCAAACTGTGTTGGGCTCTCGTGGTGAGGACAGCGACTGCCACTTCTACTGTTGCTGTGTTGTGGTTTCTTGTTGACAGTTCTTTGCTTCTTGAACATACCAGCTTTCCTAGTAAGTAACTGCAGTTGCTTCCCCTATTCCCCACTCATGCTCCCAGGGTGATGATGATAATAGTAATGCTGCTGCTGCTGCTCTTGCTGCTGCTGCTGCTTGTATGGCCCCACCCATCCAGTCGGTGACCCTGATTCAGGTACGCCCAATGATGATGGTTTTAGTCGCCCAGTTATCTCTGTCAGTGATGTTTCTGTTGTGACTGGCGGTCCTCCTCCTGGCCTTGCTGCTGGTGCTGCTGCCTGTTACGGCGGTTCTGTTGCTGCGGCCGTTGTTGCAGCTGGTGCAGGTGGTTGCTGCTGCACCAATGTCTGCCCTGGCTGCACTCAGCTCTCCCTGATGCAGCTGCTGCTGGTCACACGGGATTGAGGTCCGAGACTGTGCAGGATGAGTACACTTCTGACTCAACAGCAGTGAAATGAGCACAACCACGGGGGTTTAAGATTGTACGTGACGCATACAGTCAAGCATGATTGTGCCTCGCTCCGCTGTTGTCAGCCTTCCAGCATTCTGGATCAAGCAGCAGTTTAAGGTCTGATTAAATAAGTGTGGCAATAAAACAGAGTCAAGTGAAATATTTTCTGTGCCTTGTACTAGATGCACTGCAATAGCATGCTGTTGGGTTTAATGGTACCTAGCTGCCGTGCCGTGGTACTGCTGCTACCGGTAGTACTCGTGCTGCAGGCGGAGTAACAACCCTTCTTTGTGCTCAGATGCACCCCTTGCACTGTTTGCTGCTGCTGCTGGTGCTGTCGCTGGGAGTGGGGGACTGCGGTGGCATTTCCATATGCTGCTGCTGCCTCCTCTGTGAATGGTGCTGCAGGTTCTGCTTGTTCTGCTGTCTGGCCTCCTGCTGCGACATTTTGAATGGTCGCCTTGCACCGCTGCTGCTGCTCCTATTGCTCCTGTCTGGCTGCCGGCTGCTAGCCCTGCTGCCACTGCTGCAAGATCACTTTTCTCATTTCTCATCCTGCTGCTTTGGGCTTTCTCATAGCTGCCAGGTGATGTCGTTTAGTTTCATTTTTGCTGCTGGTGCTGCTTCGTTTCCGTCTTCGTTTCTCTTCTGCTGCTGCTGCTGTTGCTGTAGATGCTGCCCTGTGTCTCTCTCCTTTTTTTGCAATAGATCAACAGAAGCTGCTGTTGGTCTGCTGCCCCTCTAACTCCTCCTGCTGCTGATCATGCTGGCGGTCCCCTTCCCCCGTACATCTGCTGCTCTTAGAGCCAGAATCTGAGTGGTATAGATGCCATATATGTTCTGGTTCCATGCAGGTACCAGGCTGCCGCAAGTGAACTACGATGTCGTTGATAATGTTCAACCGATGCAAGAGTCTATGACACAGCCCACAGAAACAAGCCCGAATTGCAGCCTATGTTCTGGTGGTATGCAGAGGATGATCTTAGCACCCAAGTCGTCTGTGAAATTGAACAATGCTGCAGCCTTTTGTCACAGATGTACAGCCACAGAACAGATGGAGCAGCCAGTACAGAAGCTGACTTTGGGTTTGGGGTGGGCATGACCATCAGTTGGCCATCATTGAGGATCTGCACGATGTAGTGTTTTTGGAGCAGCAAACTCATAAATGATTGCTTTTGCTACTGCGTGGCACACGTTGCCTTTGGTGTGGTCGATCGTTGGAAGCGGGGGTGGGAAGCAAGTAGGTAGGGGCGGCGACGAAAGTTGGTTGGCGGGAAGTAGAGGAGGGGGAGGGCGACCGAGATGGTGGCGGCTGGGGGCGTTGTGCAGTGGGAGCGGGGAGAAAGGCGGCGGCGGGGCAGCAAGGGGACGGTAATGAGGGTCGACAGGCAACAAGCGCCGGTGATGTAGCAAGGGGAGAGGGGCAGGTTAAGGGCAGGTAGGGAAGGTGGTTTGGGAACAGCAGGAGTAGAGGTGGGGAAAAAGGAAGCGGCAGGGAAGCAGGGTGGCAGGGGCGGGGAGGGAACGGCGGCAGGGGGGCAATGAACACAAATTCTTAGTGTAGCAAAGTGCATGCATCAGCATGGTCATTTTCATTCACCCACTATGTGCATCCATAGCAGCATGGAGTTTAGGACTTGTAACGTTCCGACTGTTCTTTGCCATGCATTGGAACCACAGTTGCCATTCCGTTGAGTGATGGATTATCAGCTCTGTAGTTGATGACTTGCTTCCCGGATGAACTGCAAACCTTTGGCCATAAGGGCCTTCTAAGGTCATCACAAGGTCCATCTTTTGGCCCCACAGGCAGCTCTTCAGTTTTCAACTGTCTCTCAGTGAATTGAATGTGAGAGAGAGAGAGCAACAACACAGAGAAGGGGGACAACCCTTCTTGCTTATCTTAGGTGGAAGATATGCATGTGTAAATGTGTACTGATGAATGGGGTGTTTGTCTTTCAGACCTGTTATCTGTGGCCCAGCACATGCAGGGAGAGCAGCAGCCGCAGCAGCAGAGGGACCCGCAGGCAGGGACACGCACACACTGAGAAGCAGCCGGAGCTGAAGGTGATTTACATATGGCGTTCAGAGCGAGTGAGCAGGGAACTTGGTGGGCAGCAACTTGGCGGGCAGCACGGAGGAAGCAATGGATTGGTATAAGCCAGGTGCTATGTTGCAGCAGTGCCAAGTAAGCTTAAGAGTCGTATAAAGTAGGGTTCACACTGACATGATGCGATGGAGCTGGCCAGTTGAGCTATGACCACGCACATAGACACTGGCAGCTCAAATCAGCATGCAGGGGCTAAGCACTTGTGGTCTTTCTAGTGGCTGATTGGACCCCAGATCGCATCTGCGCTAATTGCCCGGCATGCTAACAATCAGCGAGTGCTGACAGCAAGTAGCGGTATGATGGGATGTTGACTTGTTACACCGTTTCATCAGATACAAAGGATTGGCAGGAGGTCCTGACTGGATATCCCATTCAACCTCCTGACTGCGTTCATCCATTAAGGACTTTGGAGCATGCAAGGGCAGGGATCATATGAGAAACTGTATGCAGTCTCCTAGTTCCTAACCAGCAGCAGCAGCAGCAGCACGGGAAGTGTCACCCATTGAGGAGCAGGTAAAGCTACAACCTTAGCGTATGCAAGAGATTCCCCCCTTCTCTGCTATCTAGCGATGGCGAGAGGGACAACGGGGAGAGAGACAGGGGGAGGGAGAGCCAAGGAACCGGGAGAAGGCGATAGAGAGAAAGGACGACGATAGATGGTGACTGTTGCGGCGCAGCCAGATGAGGATAGTCGCCAGCATGTTCGTTGGTCGTTTGCTTTATGCTGTACCTTGTGTGCGTCTGCATATAGATGCCTGGTTAGGTTGTGCAGTGTATGTAGCTTGCGATTGTGGGCATGGGGCCTCCAGAATTGGTGCAAAGCAGCAGGCCGGACCCTGGCCAGGAGCATTGCGAGCTCAAGAACAGCAGCTACAGTGCAACAGCCCGAGGCTTTTGGTACATTCACGATCAGGGGTCTCGATAGAAGGAGAAGTAGCAGCACTGTAATAGTAAGCTGGACAAGTAAGCTGTAATGATGACAGATGGACTAGGGTTTTTAGTATTAGGGTTTAACGTTTGAATTATGGGTTTTAGGGTTTAAGGATGTGTCTGGACATGTCTAGATGTGTCTGGAAGTGTGTGGAAAGAAGTGGTATATTCTGGAAGTTTCTGGAAAGAAACATGTGGAACGTTCTAGAGTGATGTATTGGTTACGTATGGCTTGGTAATGGATGGAACTGTGGAGAAGGTTCCACTCTAGATGGTTCTAGAAGATATGGGCTGTGTTACCAGCCATATATAAAGGAGAGAGTTGAGACATTGAACTAACTCAACTAACTCAGTCAATTCAGTCAAGCTGTCTTGAGTATTTGTTGTATACCTGTGGCTGTGTACCTATCTACTGTGTTCCTTCCACAGTATATCTCTGTGTATATCCAGACTCTACTTGTAAGTTTCCTGTCTCAATAAAGCCTCTCGCCTGACCATTCCGGTACTTCGGCAGTACATCGGTAAAGGCCTACGTCTACCGTCGTCCGCCATCCGGTCTAGCTAGGGGAGAGCTTTGCACGTGGTTTCGGAGCTTAACGACCCTTCCTGTAAGTTTTGGACCGCTGCGTTTTGCGTTTAAGGATAGCGCTACTAGAAGCATCCATCCATCGGTGCAAGTTGAACTTCGAGCCGACGTCAGTTCTCTTCAACGTCAGTCTTCTACATGGAAGCACAAGTTCAACAGCTTAATACTCAGCTTGCGGCTTTGGCTGAAGCGCATCAGCAAGCTATCCAGCAACTTCAGGCCGCACAACAGCAGATAGCCGCTCTGCAGCAGGCTCAAGCTAATGCTCAACCCAATGCTCCAAAGATCAAGCCACCTAAGCCTCCAGTCTTCACGGGGAGCGCACAACCTTCTGCGGTCAACTGGTGCTATCTTATGGAGACCTACCTACAGTCATGCGACGTCAACCTCAACGCACCAATAGCCATCCTTCATGCGGCCGGTTTCTTGCGAGATTCAGCACTTACCTGGTACCGCAACCATCTTGCAGCCGTTCAGCGTGGAGTGGACCGGCCCTGGAATACTTGGGAGGACTTCAAAGCTGCTCTCATCACGCACTTCACACCAATCTCCCCAGAGCGCACAGCACGTGAGAAGCTCGATCATCTACAACAAGGTGGCAAGTCAGCTCGTACCTATGCTGAGCAGTTCAACCTTTGCATGCTGGAGCTGCCCGACATGCACGAGAAGGACCGTGTTCATCGCTTTCTAGAAGGCCTGCGACCGGAAGTTCGTATCCATGTGGAGCTGAAAAACCCAACCACCCTTTCAGATGCCGTTGAGTGGGCTATCCAAGCAGACTCGCTTGTCTGGCAGATCAAGAGGCGACGCTCTTCACCTTTTCCTGGAGCTCTCCATCGCCCTTATCAACAGCAACGACAAGAGCCTCACACTGGACCTACTCCAATGGAACTTGGTGCTGCTGACAACAAGAGGACTAACAACAACAACTGCAATCAAAGAAGGCAGCACTTCAACAATGTGAGGAGGCAACCATCCAAGAAAGATGTAGAGTACTTCTACTGTCATCGCTTGGGTCATTACCAGCGCTTCTGTCCCAAGCGTGCTACCGATCTGAAAATGATGAGTGATGCTGCCTCTCCTCAGCAGTCAAACTGAGGAAGGCGCGTGGTGCAGTGAGTCCTACGCGCGCCGATGTGGCTGGACCCCGTCCTGCTATGGACTCACGGAGAGGTTGCTCAGCCGGGGTTAAGGAGCAACCTGCTGGGAATTCCAAGTCAACGGTTACCGGGCGCCAAGATGCTGCAGCATACCAACACAAGAAACCCCGCCGGAGATCACCAAGGTTGAGGGACCGTACTGACTGGAGATTCCACCCTAAGGAGCACGCCGAGTATGCAGCGATTTATGGGCCATTTACGGTGGACGCCTGTGCAGATCCAGCTGGAGAGAATGCAGTGGCCAAGAAGTTCTACCACAGTCAGAATTCCTTCCTTAAGGCCAATGTCGAGGGAGAGAATGTATGGCTGAATGTGCCTTTTCGCCGTGCCGGGAAGCTCCTTAGGCATTATCTGGAGTGCAAGGAGAGAGCCCCTGCTCAGACCAGTGCTGTCATCGTCCTGCCAAAATGGGAGAACAAGCCGTGGTGGCAGATGACACAAGGACTACGCCTTTTGAAGACCTATCCAGCAGGGACCAAGCTCTTCACTGTGCCATCCAAGACACCTGGTGGAC
Source organism: Pseudopediastrum boryanum (assembly GCA_963556185.1). Taxonomy (NCBI): domain Eukaryota; kingdom Viridiplantae; phylum Chlorophyta; class Chlorophyceae; order Sphaeropleales; family Hydrodictyaceae; genus Pseudopediastrum; species Pseudopediastrum boryanum. The sequence goes on from OY744493.1 coordinate 12,207,191, forward strand.
CTTGTATCGACATGGGACCTACCAAGTGGCCTGTATGTGTATTCTGGGATCCTCCTACTCTTCAAGGTTTTGTGAAGCCGTTACCGTACAATGCTACAACAGAAGAAGCAACTTCAGAGGAGCCGTCAAAGGAAGAGGAGACACCAGAGCTATGTGGCCTTCGTCCTACCAGTGAGAAGCTTATTCGGCTTAAGAGCAAAGTGAGAGGTCACAGCGTCACTATTCTCGTCGACTCAGGTGCAGGCAGGAACTACATTGACCCTGATGTAGTTGCACTACTAAATCTGCCAACAGTCACCCTGCCTGGCAACATTGTGCAATTGGCTGGTCCAGTCACCCAAGATGCTTCCAAGCTCATCCCAGACCTCAAGTTCAGGATTGGCCAATACAAGGACCATATGCCCTTCACCGTCACCAAGCTGGCGCAAGACCAACTCATCCTTGGCAAGCCGTGGCTTACATACGTAAACCCTCCTATTGATTGGGCCACCAACACCATCACCGTCACCAAGGGTAATGTCACCTACACTCTCACCCCGCCTGCTGATGATGAGTCACCTACAGTCAACATGCTCAGTGCCATGCAGATGAAGCGTATCATCCGCAAAGGGCAGATGGCATACCTTGCAGTCATCAGAGAGGTACCCGAAGGCGACAACCGACTGGAGATTTCGGCGCCATCAAACGAGGAGTGGCAGTCAGCTATCCAAGGCATCCTTGACAAGCACAAGACCATCTTTGAGAAGCTGCCTAAAGGCCTGCCACCCAAGAGATCAGTGGACCATCATATTGAGCTGGAGCCTGGTTCCAAGCCACCTTACCTTCCCATCTACCATATGAGTCCCCTAGAATTGGAGGAGCTGAAGCGCCAACTTACAGATCTTCTTGAAATGGGCTTCATTCGTCCTTCTCAGAGCCCTTATGGCGCACCAGTGCTGTTTGTACCCAAGAAGAATGGCAAGCTACGCTTCTGTGTGGACTTCAGGGCGCTCAACAAGCTAGCCATCAAGAACAGATACCCTCTACCCCGCATCGATGAGCTCTTGGACCGTCTCCAAGGCGCCAAGTACTTCAGCAAGCTGGACTTACAGTCGGGCTACCACCAGATCAGGATTGCTGAAGATGATGGGAGCATCCAACGTACCGCTTTCCGTACAAGATATGGACACTACGAGTGGTTAGTACTACCTTTCGGCCTTACTAATGCTCCTGCAACTTTCCAGCAGCTGATGAATGACATCCTGAGGCCCTACCTCGTCTCTGTTTTTGGAGAACGTATCTGCCCCTTGTATTGCCTTGTCGTAGAACGATCGTTGTCCGATATCAGGTCTACAACGAGGTGAGACGCACGTGCCAAGTCCTTGTAAACATGGAGCCGTATCTAGAGCGCCGGGATACCTGTCGTGTCGGCCCGGTGTGTATGCGTCGTGCGTATCGATAAGGGCGCCACACGATCCATATCGATCCATATCTGAATGGAAGGACTACTTTCAACAGGATCGGTGTCTATGTGCTTGTGGACTTTCCTAGCTGGTCCATTCCATATACGATGTGTTCAAAGTGTATGTGTATGTGTATTGTCCACTGCGGAAGGAAGAATACCCGGATTTCACCGGCAGTCCGTCCCTTTCAGGAAGACCACTCAACTCCCTGTGGTACACAACTATGGGTAATTTACGTGGAATGTGAATACCCAGATTTCTTTACCGAACATGCCCCCAGCTGCCACCAGGGAAACATGCCCACAAATCTCGCCCGCATCGAGATTCGAACTGGCTACCTGAGGAATACGAAGTGATAATCGTACCCGTAAACTACTGGAGGCCAGCGGTACACTACGGGCTGCTGACTGGTCCACTGTTCGTACGGGCTGCTGACTGGTCCACTGTTCGTGTCCAATTGTTGGTCATGAAGGGGGCGTCCTGGTTGGACAAGCAGAGAGAACGGTACGAAACTCTACTGTGACATTCCTTTTGGGGTTTTAAGGTTATCTTGTGTGAGCGATTCAAGTCGCATAGGTCCTGTGGTGACAGCTTGTACTGCCAAGTGTCCAGTACGAGTGAGTTGGCTGGATCTGCCTGAAGCTGCCTGTGGTGGCTTTGCTGCGGTTGCTGTGGCCATTATGTTAACTGAGCTGGCGAATTACATGTGAATCTATGGTCAGTGTGGTGCACGTTTCTTAATGGGTCAGTGGCCTCCCGATCAGAGTTGCAGCCCTATAAAGAGGCTTGGTTAACTGCATTCGTCAAGCAGCTTCCGCCTGGTACTTCAGCTCTGCTTATCGGCTGTATCGTATTGCGTGGAGCCTGGTTTTTGGGTACCCGCACCAGGGTGTCTCTCAGCATGGCAGTCCGCTACCGCATGGCCGCCCTTTCCCCATTGTGCTTCAGTGAGAAAACCTCTGGAAGCGCTTAATAAGGATGCCATGTTTGCCCACAGCTACGTTGGCACAGCCGTGCAAGTGGCCATCGAAACGCAGGTTTCTCAGGCATGCGGGGTTCGCGTCGTCCGTGTCCCGCCCCAGGCATGGACGGTCGAGGAGCCCGCCTAGGGTGCCCATAGCATTGTGAAGAGTATAAGTACTCTGGCAACGCGCAGCTGTAAAGATAACTGTTTGCTTTGGTTGGCAGCAGTATCAACACGCCTTCTTACCTTGCTTCCCATGGTCGCTCAGATTCCCCTCTTCACTGCGAACACTTTGCTGGGGCCATCATCCAGGATATCCACTTCAGCTTGGTCCCCAAGCCGAGATCCGTGGTGGTGCAGGAGTGCATTGTCAATACCTGTGATAGCTTGCCTGGCTCCCATTGTGGGGTAAGGTCAGCCAGGTTCAGACGATCCTCAGTGGAGCCACAGTGCAGAGTAAGTTGGCACCTGTCTGCTATTCCAGCTGTAGTCTAACCGTTTCTCAGTAGAGGCAGATTGTGGCTTTGGGCCTTCTCATGGCCAACACAGCTTGGTCCGTGGTCCCTGACCCTGTGCAGGGCACTTTTAATACCGCTCACCTAGGTGAGTGTATCCTTGAATTGGCATTTTACCCTGGTGCACATAATGTTGGGGCCTTTGCTTGTTCCATCAACAAGAGAGTAACCTAAGCAAGCAGTCTAGAATGCCATGTAGATTGCTTAACACCTAAACCATACATCTGCTCTAGGTGATCGAGAGTAGGAGCCCCTACCTTGGAGTTCCACTGCACTGTGGCAACCGCTTCCAGCACCCCCAACTAGGGGGGATGACAATGTTAGCGCTGGAAGCCGCAGCAGCCAAGCTGGCTGAGATCTGTGGTCGGAAGGTGCCTTAGCTGCAAGGCAAGTACCCATTGTGCAACTACTAGTATGGCTGCCAAAGTTCACCGGCAATGTGCACCCCGCTACGATCACCCAGATCTATACCTTGAGATAGTAATCTTCGAAGCAGAGGATCAGACTGTTGTAGGTACTGCAGACCCCATCATTTTGATGTCCGCACTCTCCCCTGCTTTGTTAACCTGTACCTAACCCAGATACTGTTACACACTTCACCAGACTGCCGAGCTGGGTTTTTTTCAACAGCATGGCTAGGGCTTGCACTGCTGAACCTATTGGTTAGCCATACATGGGCACTGTTTGTTTGTCACTGCAGTTATGCCAGATATGCGTTCTCAGAATGCTGTCTGGCACATAGGGCACAGGTTCCTAGCTAGAAATCCAACCTTTCTGGTCACCCATGATTCTCGTGATGTGGGTGGGTGCCGTGTGCCTGTTGCAGGCCCTGATGGTCAGGTCGTGCACTCGACAACTCAGGCAACGCCTTATGAAGATGAAGAAGCTGAACAAGACCTTAATCCTGGTCCATGGCAGCAGATCTGAGAACGTCAAGCTGCTGCAGCAGGGCTATGCCACTGCGTCCTCTGCCGTCTTGAGCATGACCAACGTCCTCTGCAACCTGTACCTCACATCGGCCCACTTAAGAATCAAGGTGGTGTAATGCACAGCATACACTGTGGTGGAGCTCATCTGCAGGTAATAAACTTCAGGGTTTTAGGGGCTAGGGTTTAGGTTTAAGTTTTAAGGTTGGGGTGTAAGGGGTTTTAGTGCAGGAGGAGGCAGAGTTTCAGGTGGCCCTAAAGCTAGGTTTAGGGTGCTAGGATAAGGAGCCGCAGGAGGAGGCATGGTTTAAGGTGGCGGTAAAACTAGGGTTTAGGGTGTTAGGGTAAGGAGCTGAGGCAGAGCTCTGGCTGTCTTTGCCTGGGGGCGGAAGGGCGGGCTGGGGCCCAGCCTGGGGTGTCAGAGGTTTTAGTGCATGAGGAGGCAGGATTTGAAGGTGGCGGTGTAGCTAGGGTTTAGGGTCCAAGGATAAGGAGCTGAGGCGGAGCCCTGGCTGCTGACGCCTGCAGGCGGGGTTGGGGTGTAAAAAATTTAGTGCAGGAGGATGCAGGGTTTATGGTGGCGGTAAAGCTAGGGTCTGGGGTGCTATGGTAAGGGGCTTGCAGAATGTGCTTGTCAGGAGGGGCTAAACCCTAAGCCCTGTGCAGCCTTGATACCCTGCACATGTGTAAATGCAGAGTAAGTACATTGAAGCTCTTGTAACCAGTGATTGCATCTTATTCTGAAATCCTCGGGCAGACTGTCTGAAGACCCCCCTGCAACCTTCGGTGAAAGTCGCAAACACCCCCGGAGGGTTTTGGAAAATCTGCTACCCTTTACTGCGCTTTGGCCCAAAACGGTTGAAATGGACTAAAACGAATCGAAAAGCCCCCTGAACTGCCGCCAAACTTCAGGATTCGCGGAATTTTCACTCGTTTTGATTCCGGACAAGTTGCTGAAATGGTCTAACTTTCGGAAATTTTCACATTTTGCGCAAACTCTTCAAAGAACGAGGTAAGATGCGCTCAGTGCTTGTAACGCAGCATGGTATGTTGCTGTGTTCTTGGGCATGCCCTAATTGACTGCCTTAATTCATTGCCACAATTGCTTAGTATACGTCTAGCCAGTGATTCATCTCATTAATGCTGCTGGCGTGATTGCTGCCACCAGAGACAGCCTGAAGAGCAGTTCCACTGAAGCAATGCCCACTCCCTTGAATGCTGGTTGCATGCTTCCTCTCAGCATTAGTGGCTTCATAAACTTAGGCATAGTATGTACTCCTTGCACAGTTAAAGCTCAGTTGTATGCACAAATAAATGTGCTCCCTGTTGTTGCCCATGTGCCTGCTATTACAGGTTGCCACAGGGAGTGCGGTTGGGTAGTCCGGGTGGTGTCTTTTCTCAGTATCAAGACATCCTCTTTGAGCTTCTCCAGATTCATTCACTTTTCTTTTGATCCTCTCTACCCAGGTACTTGAAGGTGTGCACTCATGATGAGGCAGAGCATAAGTGTGGCATGGCTGTGCTCAAGCAGGGGCGGACGTGCTGATTGCGCACTGCATTGTGCACTGCGACAAGATTTGGGGTGCCTGCATGAAAGGGGGGTGGTAGGTGGGAACGGGCTTTACGACACAGCAAAGCCCGAGCTGCTCCTGGCAGGTGCGTAGTATTGTTACAGCATTGTGGGCACTTGGTCAATTGTCTGCACTCTTTCCACATCCAGACCAGTCCGCAGTCCCTTGTGCACGGTTTTCATTTGCCACAGCACAAATAGCTAAACATGCAATGCTAGAGAGCACTGATAGGCCTGATGCACAGCATACTGCTATACTAAGGCATTACGCTGTATGTCGTCTACTGCTTCCTGGCTATTGTGCTAGATACTGCTGTACTGCATATTACCAAAACGTGATGTAATGCGTGCTGATCATTGTCTTGCCCCTTGCTACCAAGCTGCTGCACAGCTGGCATGCAGCTCGCACGCATGCAGTTGACGCATTAGAGATGTGTGGTCTAGGAACCATCGTTTTTGGATCCATTAGATGGTGTGTCTGGTCATTTCGACCTAGCACCCCTCTTGCACTTTCCCAACCTTTGATGTTTGTTTGTTTATGTGCATATGACACCGTCCCACAATCTGAGGGTGTCCTGACCCTTGCCACATTTGCCAAGTCACAGGATGAGTTTGTACAGGCCATGCACTCCTGTGGCACTCAAACTCATGCAATCTTTGTACAGCTGTGGGTCTGGGCCTATGGCACTTTTGCTATGGCATTTATTGAAAAGCACCAGAATATGCAGCTGGCGGGTCCACAGGATTGCCGTGATCTGCTGGTACTGATCCATTGCGTGCTGCGACTGTTTGCTGCTGGAATGCAGGGCAGATGATGCAGGAGCACATCATGGGGTTCCACATCTTCGCTGAGTTCACTGGTGCCCGTCATGTGGGCGTACATTAAGTTCGCCTGCAAGGTCCATTCTGCAGCAGATGGGAGCGTCACACTGGCTGGGCCTATGGCACTTTTCGCTCTGGCATGTCATGAATTGTAAAAAGTGATGACACCGTGTCCTCGAGTCCCTAATGGGGAGCGTGCATATGACAGAAGTGACCTGTAGCAGGCTGGTACGGACGGCACGATAGGCTCTAGTGGTTGGCTGTGGTTGTGCAGTTGATTGGGGAATCATGGGATTTGGCTCTGAGACTTACAAGGGAGGCTTCACTGGTACAGAGGGATGTATGTGCTTGGGCTTGTAGTGGATGGAGTGTTTGGTCGTTTCGACCTAGCAGCCCTTTGCGGTTGCCACACCTTAAATGTTTGTTATGTTATGTTATGTTATATAGCATTGACTGCTGGTGGTAGGACCTAAGGTGTTCTGCAAAGTGATAGAGTCACAATACATGTACATGTTGGCGCTACGTCTCAGAGTCTGACTGCTGCAGCGAAGCCCAGTGGCGCTGCTGACCAACGGGGAAACGTATTCACAGCGCGCATTGTCTGTTACCTAACGTCTACGAACGTTCTCCGACACGCTACGTGTACAGAACGTGTCCGACACCGTCCGTGTAGCCGGCCTTGTCCGATACGTTACGTGTCGCGGCCATGTCGGATATGTCACGTATCTTTTAGGGGTATATACATCAGTGTCAACAACGCCTTTATCGCCGCTTTATCGACATCAATGTAAACAAGGGCCCCAAAAACAGAGACGCTGGACCAATTTGTGATTGTCTACCTGGATGACATCTGCATCTACTCCAAGACCAAGGAGGAGCATCTGGAGCATCTGGACAAAGTGCTCACCATCCTGGAGCAGCACAGACTTTTTGTCGGACTGGACAAATGCTCATTTGGAGTACAGGAGATGGAGTTCTTGGGGCATGTAGTGGGCACAGATGGAGTCAAGGTTGACCCCAAGAAGGTTCAAGCTGTGAAGGATTGGCCTACGCCAAAGGACGTCAAGGAGGTGCGCAGTTTCCTTGGCCTGACTGGCTACTTCCGTCGCTTTATCAGGCATTATGCTCACAAGGCTCTGCCGCTCACCAATCTCACCAAGAAGGAGACCCGCTGGCATTGGGGCACTGCTGAACAAGAGGCCTTTGATCAGCTGAAGGAGGCACTTACCTCAGCACCTGTGTTGGTTCTGCCAGACCCAACACTGCCGTATGAAGTCTTCACCGATGCCTCAGGCTTCGCACTGGGAGCTACCCTGCTTCAAAATCAAGGTAGTGGGCTACAGCCAGTAGCTTACCTCTCACGCAAGCTTACTGACACGGAGCGCAATTACCCCACTGGCGACCGGGAGATGCTAGGTATCTTCTGGGCTCTAACGGAGTGGCGCTGCTACCTGGAGGGAACGACTCTGAAGGTGAACTCTGACCATCTCAACCACACCTGGTTCCAATCCAAGAAGAACCTCACGCGGCGGCAGACCAAGTGGAGCCAATGGCTGGAGTCTTACTACAGTGGAGTAGACATCAACTACAAAGAGGGCAAGGACAACGTTGCAGACCCATTGTCCCGACGTCCAGACCTTTGCACCATCACTACAGCATCTACAGATGATCTAATCAACCGGATCAGTGATGGGTATGAGCAAGATGAATACTTCAACAACCCATTTCCGTGGCTTACAAACATCAACGGCCTCTGGTACTTTGGCGACCGGATTGCAGTACCCAAAGATGTGGAGCTACGCAAGAGCATCATTCATGAATGCCATGACTCGCCTAGCAGTGGACATATGGGCATCACCAAGACCTTGCAGCGTGTGGCACAGAAATTCTGGTGGCCACATATGTCTAGGACTATCTACGCCTATGTCAGGGCATGTCCGTCTTGCCAACGCAACAAGCCATCTACTCTACCTCCTGGAGGACTGCTACAGCCGTTACCTACACCGGAGACCAAGTGGGAACAGATCACAATGGACCTGATCACTGATCTACCATCTACCAAGCACGGCCATGATGCCATTGTCACCTTTGTGGACCGGCTGAGCAAGCAGGTGCATTTTGCAGCAACTACGAAGAAGGTGAATGCACCAGAGCTAGCCAAGATCTTCCGCCATACTGTCTACAAGTACCATGGAATGCCCAAGGCCATCATCTCAGACCGAGACGAACGCTTCCTAAGCCACTTCTGGCAGGCGCTCTTTGCAGTCGTCGGCACAGAGCTAAAATACTCTACGGCCTATAATCCACAGACTGACGGCCAGAGCGAGCGTGCTAACCGGACTTTGGAGGAGTACCTACGGCACTTCGTCAGCCCACGACAAGATGACTGGGACGACCATTTGGACCTGGCTCAGCGGAATCCTGCCGGTTGAGCTTCCTTAGAGGCGAAACCAGTAGGCAGGATTACGTAGGTTTTCTGTGAACGTTGCCATATATTGGTTGGGGCGCCGTGAGGGTCCTCAATTCGGGCTCCACCGTGCGCAGGCTGCATGACTTGCTTCCGCCGTGCTTCTTGCATGCTTGATCGTCAGGTGCCAGTTTCTGGCTTGGTGTGTTTTGTCCTGCTTGTTGCATTTTTAATTTTATTTTTTGGCTGCTCGTGCTTGGGTTGTCTGCTCTCCTGCGTGTGGTCATGTGGGTATGTTGGTTGGGCTTCATGGTGCAAGTACTAACCAACTGGCGTCGCCCCGTCCTGGGCTCTCTCAGCCCCATCCCTTAAGTTGGTACTTTTCCTTCCTCTGGCCTTCCTAACCGGGCCTTATTGGATGGGGACAGCTTTGGTTGGCGCCAGTTGGGACACCAGGCTTTCAGGGCGGTTTCCTGGTTTGTCACGGCCTGCTTTGAGGTCCAGCTATTGTCTGCATTTTGCTCGATTGTCGTGTCTGGGGGAATTGCCGAGGGGTGCTTGCTTGTTGTTCTCGTGCATTTTGTTTGGGTTCTGTTTTTGTGACGTGGTACTCGGTGCTTGTGGTTGGCCGTGGTGGTGGTGGTGCTGCCTTGTGGTGTGTTATGTGTTGGTCGTCGGCTTTTCCCCCTCAGTTGTATGCTGCCTGCCCGCTGTAACGCCCCCTGCTGCCAATGAAGGTGACTGAGAGACTGGATTAGGTGTGTGAGCTTAGATAATAGTAGGGCTCGTTCGCTGAAAACTGAATTCGCCATCAACAATTCCATCAACCCCAGCACCGGCTACACTCCATTCTTCATGACCTATGGCCACAATCCCAGAACGGCATTGGATCTGGCGACTGATGAGGCGATGACTCCCCAAGCACAAGACTTCGTCCAGGAGATGGCAGACACCTTGCGGCATGCTAAGGCCAAGCTACATGAGGCACATGTCAGGCAAGCTCAACAAGCCAACAAACACCGGAGGGAGCTGACATTCCGGATTGGCGATCAAGTTCGTCTATCTACTACCAACCTGCAACTACCATCCACCATGAGCAAAAAGCTTGCAGCTAAATACCTTGGACCATTCACCGTGGAGAAAGTTATCAGTCCTGTTGCCTACAAGCTGAAGCTTCCGCAATCCCTCAAGATTCACCCTGTCTTCCATGTCAGCCTCCTGCAACCCTGGCACAAGGACCCTGAGTTCCCAACGCATGTGGATGCTACAGTCTATCACCCACCACCAGTTGTGCCAGATGATGAGCAGTACCTCGTTGAGGCTCTGCTGGATAAGAGAATCAGCCGTGGCAGAACCGAGTACCTTGTCCGCTGGAAAGGCTATGGTCCAGAGGATGACATGTGGCGGCCGGCTAGTGATATTGAGCAGAGTTTGATTGATGCCTATGAGGCTAGTCATCATGGCGCATTGCCTGCCCAGCAAAAGAGCTCACGCAAAGCGCATCGACGCCGCAGTTAAGTTTGGCTTGATTTAGAGCATCGGGGGCGATGCTCCCAGAAAGAGGGGGGGCAGGATGTAATGATGACAGATGGACTAGGGTTTTTAGTATTAGGGTTTAACGTTTGAATTATGGGTTTTAGGGTTTAAGGATGTGTCTGGACATGTCTAGATGTGTCTGGAAGTGTGTGGAAAGTAGTGGTCTATTCTGGAAGTTTCTGGAAAGAAACATGTGGAACGTTCTAGAGTGATGTATTGGTTACGTATGGCTTGGTAATGGATGGAACTGTGGAGAAGGTTCCACTCTAGATGGTTCTAGAAGATATGGGCTGTGTTACCAGCCATATATAAAGGAGAGAGTTGAGACATTGAACTAACTCAACTAACTCAGTCAATTCAGTCAAGCTGTCTTGAGTATTTGTTGTATACCTATCTACTGTGTTCCTTCCACAGTATATCTCTGTGTATATCCAGACTCTACTTGTAAGTTTCCTGTCTCAATAAAGCCTCTCGCCTGACCATTCCGGTACTTCGGCAGTACATCGGTAAAGGCCTACGTCTACCGTCGTCCGCCATCCGGTCTAGCTAGGGGAGAGCTTTGCATAAGCACACAGAGCAGGAAAAGGAGGGTTGATAGTGAATAGACAAGCTCCCCGCTCGTGGGACAGCAGGGGCAGTGTAGCAGGGGCAGGCCGGAGTATTGAGAGCCATGTCTCGGCAGAGACATAGTCTGTGAGTACAGCACTCAGTCTGTGAGAAGAACACAGCCGGATGGAGCCACAGTAGGAAGGTGGTATACTCAGTTTTCTGCTGCTATATATGCAACAGGCCAGATCTAACCGTGAATATGCACTCTAGAATTTAAAGAGGCCCGTGACTAGCATCACCTGTGCATTCAAGCACAAGCCCTGTAGCTCTCAACAATGCGTTTTCCGATGTACTTTGGAATCTAGTTGCCATTGCAGGCGGGGCATTTTGGGTAGGTCAGTCTTGGCTAATAAAATGCAGTGAAATTTATTATCCAGAATAATTGGCAAGGAATCAGAGGCGACCGCCGGAGGTTGGGTACAAGAAATCAAAGCAGGGGAGTGTGATGCGACAAAAAGCAGGGTCTGTCATGCAGTGCTGAAAGCGAGAAAGGCAGGGTGCAGCGAAGAAAGCAGATTGCTACCACCACCCCAAACCTAGCTCTTGTCCTGTGAGCTGATCGATGAGCTTAAAAGGCTGGCAGGCGTGCTGAAAAGCTGAATAGGCTGCTGCTGACGAAAAAGCTGACTAGCGCAATTGCGCGGGTTACCTGCACGGGGGTATGAAGCCACGTAAGTGAAAGGTTCCAGCGATAAGCACGATGCTAGCAGAGGCGACCGCCGTGATTATTAAGTATTATCGATTGGACCATGACTCCTGGGGGGTAGGTGCAGGCTGCGGATCACTAGTAGCTAGCCGTGCAGCCTCCTGCGGGGTAGGTGCAGCCTGCGGGGTAGGTGCAGCCTAGCTTCTGCAATTATCAGCTAGTCTGTCTACTCGTTGAGAACATTAACATATATTAGGAACGTTAGTGCGGCTAAGCGGACATGAGTCCCCGCCCTTCCGACTAGTATATATGTGCTATTCCAGTCGCCGATCGCTATCCTCTGTATAACTGCCCTTTCGCTTGTCCTAGTCGCTCGCACTGCTGTCTTTCAGAGTTTCCATCAGCCTTCATTCATTTCTGAAGCGGGTGAGGAGAGATGGTACCCGTGCCTGATGGCCGCATCCGCCTGGTGCCTAACATAAATACAATAGACATAGTCAACACGTACCTCTCCTTCGCTCGGGGTGCAAACGCTGTATTGGACGTTGACACCTATGATCTCTTTGCCAAGCCCTTGAAGTCCTCGGGGGCCTCGGAAACTGCTTATCAGATTCAGAGTCCCACTATTGGCCAACTACAGGTAAGACATACAGCGACTGACCGACGGCAGCCCTTGCTCCATTGGAGCGTACTGTGGCATGCAGCACCCCTGCTCACGCGGTACAATCACCATGTATCAGTAGTGTATGACCCGGCATTGGCTGGATCCCTTGCCGGCTTAGGATATGCATCAGAGTATTGCTACTTGCTGGCTTATTTGTCATTGTATTGTTTCAGCACACTGTAAAGCTTGGGTGCCTCCTCTTACTCCCACTTAGTGGCGGTTCAAACTCTGTTGTATCATTTTATGTGTTGCTTAATTTCCAGACTGTATGTACTAAGTCCACTTACCTAGCTTGGGTTGAATCCACCAGCTTAGCCTATCTAAGTAAGCACCTCACACTCCTTTATATGTAGGTGATTGGGACCCTTGTGCCCACAGGCACGGAGTGTGCTCCTGATGAAGGCCCCATTCAGAGCGTCGCTGGCGACAAGGCCGTCGGCTGGCTCTTCAACCTCACTGATGGCGGCTTTACCATTACTGTAGCTCCAGGGACTGTACCCGACAACACAACTGAAAAGACCATCTACCTCGTGTATGATCCTGAAGGACGCACTGTCATGTGGAAGCGCGTGGGTGGTATCATTGCGGAAACTCCGGAAAACTCCGTGTGGTCCCTTGTGAAAGTACCAGAGTAGGCCGCTTGTTATCAGACCCTGCTGCCGGTGAAGAGGAGCTGCCAGTCTGTGACATCATAAGCTGCATTATAGGGGCTTGCTTGGTTACCATTGCTTTTTACAGATTGGTTTGCACTGAAAGAATAAGTGTGGGCCCCATTCAAGTCGCTGTGGCATGATTAGCATAGGGGACCACCCGGTAACCCCCATGCATTCGTGCAAACGGTGATGTGAAAGACTAAGGTTGGCGCTGCCAGTCGCCTGTAGCACAGTGATTGCTTGGCAAGATCTGATGTTCATAATGCCAGACAGGGCTGGTGTGAGAAGGTGATATGTTTGCGATGGCAGGTCTTTATGAGAGGCAAGCAAGGGCATGTGTTATGATGGTGCTTGGTAGCGATGACCCTGTGCAAGTGGCATGATTTCACTGCAGTCCTTTACCACATAAAAAGCTAAGCTTATTGGTATGTTGCTGCTTGTCCCTTTGTTGTATGATTGATGTAATGGTGTATGCTGTTGGATGAACCTCTGATTGAGCTGCCCAGTGCTGAGTGTACGGAGGCTTGCGCATGCCCCAAAGGCGCACTCATGAGTGCCCCGATGTACTCTATGTCTTCCATCAGCGCGTGCATGGTACAATAGTGAGAATTCCGACTTGCCTGCCGACCGCCCATGTGCCCAAACGGGAGATAATAGGTAAGAACCTGCAAGCCACCCTTGCTTCGATACGTGCGTTGTGTGGCCCTGATCATGATAGTATAGACCCTCATGTGGTTTCGGCTCCAGCTTGCCTGTATGTGTTTGCAGACTGTGCGATTCGGTCGATCCTGGCAAGCAGAGCGCTGAAAGCCAAATTGGTGCTGTATAATAGGTCTTCAATGGTTCCTACAGTAGGCATATTAGGGTAGGTGGTCCTCACTAAATAGGCCTACTTCCTTAATTGAACGCCACAAATGGTGTGTGCGTAGATGTAACCATGTAACCAGGCATATTGATTGAGGTTGGTAACAACGGGCAAGTTTACAACGAGCGACCAATTCTGAGTCCTCAAGCCAGTTCCAGCCGCTGTCCCAAACTGGCATGTGCCCCAACTCGTGGAACCAGTTTTGGCAGATCCACAGCGACTTGGGACCAAACTTTCCCTCAACTCTGACTAGGCACCTGTTCCAATCATTAATAGAGTTGAAAATGATCAGCCACCGCATCAGATGAACTGTTCAACAGAATAGCCGACATGTCCAGACTAAGTCTGCAGCTAGTGCATATCTTACCTGCTTGGTCTCCTAATTGTTGAATGGTCTGGAATCTCAACATTCCAGTTAATGGAACTGCTACCCTCCGCGTAGACTGCTACAGCCATCCAAAGCTCGCTGTCCCATTCATCAGCATTTGATAGATCTACCCGCTCATCTGTGCAACTTCTTCTTAGTGCTGCGCCTCCGCCTTGGAATCCTGCAGCCTGGGCCCTGACACTTTCGACATATGCATTGCGGCCACGGTAAATCCGATTCCCTCAGCACAAGGTCCCGTCCGTGGCATGGAACCCTACTCCTGGATGGAAACAGCAGCAGATGCCCCTTAGCTCCTCTATTCCGCACCCTATTGCACAAAAGCCAACAGAGTGACAGGAGTGACACCCAATCATGTACCAGACCATATGCGTTTATGTGCATCTCATGACCTTTTCCCAAGGAGATTCCTATCACTTATATTCGTGGTTGATGAGCTATTGCCGGCTGCGTCCCCTGACCTCAGTTGCCTCTCCCTTAACATGCACAGGCTTGGACTGTGGCAGAGGCTCTGCCTCATTCTCAGTCACTCAACCAGCTTGGCGTAGCTCTCATCTTCTTCTTGCCCCGGCTGCTGCATGCCTCAGCTGTCCCACAATAAGTGAACTGGCTTGGGCCCTAGTGTTTACACGCTGTCAGAGACCATCCCTGTGTTTACCGTAGCGTTCAGTGTCTATTTCACCATCCCCTCAAGAATTTGGGAGAATAGAAGCCTTACCCTACCTAGCATGCGTTTGTGTCTCATCAATGATGGTTTTTTCTGAATTGAGGTCCCTGGTTATAGCGTCTGTCTAATACACTTAGTACGTTTTAAAACTGTAGCAGCAGCTCATGCTGTCAATCAGGGCATGCACAAGTGGAACTCAGCTGTCCAGACACCAACAGTATACTTACCACCTGCTCCACTGTTTGTAACTGAGGCATCCCCAGCTTGTGGCTGATTGGCACACCAACCACTAGACAAGGAACATACGCGACCCCTTATTGGCAAAAATGGTAGAACCCAAAGTCAACTGGCGGACTGCGGACTGGCAGATCAGGAGGAGGATGTGTGGGAAACACCACTTACCAGCTTTAGCCCCCGGCCCGGCATCCAGCGGGTGGGAGTGGGGGTAGTGGCGCAGGTGCTGTACGGCCGGGGGAGTGGAGCCCCAGCAGCAGCCTCATAGGCAGCAGCATCAGCCCAGCAGCAGCGGGGGCAGGGTGAGTGGCCGCATAGGCGCAGCAGGAGCAGCATAGCGGCGGTGGATCTACGGCCGTTGGCGCTGTCACCAGTGCCGGACGGGAGTGAAGGGGGTGCGGGTGTGGAGGATGAGGACGAGGTGGGGGTTGATGGGAGCAGTGGCGGCGGGAGCGGCCGCACCAGCAGGAGTAGCAATGGGGAGGAGGGAGGAGAAGCAGGAGCAGCAGTGGGGTTGGGAAACGAAGATAGCTGTGCTTCTATTGTAGGGTTGCCCGGTGTGGTTATGGAGGAGGGGCTAGGGGCAGCTGCTTCTGCAGTAGTCACACTGGTAGAAATCAAGTACACACGGGATACAGACCCAAGGTGGATAATGCGAGACCCTCTAACGCAGCAACGAGAGCTGCACAAAGTGATAAGACAGACATCCAAGTGTGCACAACTATCGAACGGAGATCCAGCATAATGGGAGTTGCAGGAACGCTATACAAACAGTGCACCATACGACAGCTGGAACTTCTTGGTGTAAGAGGCACACATCTTCACAGCACAGCTCACAAGCTACAAATGCAATAATCCAGCCTCTGCATGAGAACTGCATGAGACCTGGAGAGCAGGGCATGAAAAGATATACAAAGGACCGGCCAATGAGCCTGGAAACAGGACCCTTCCCGTAGGGAGGCCATAATCTTTGGGTTGGGGGTGAGACGGGCAGGGAGGGATGGAAGCCCTAAGGGCGGGATCGATGAGTGGGATGTGGGAGCAGGAGCTAGGAGGGCAGACGCAACTGGACAAAGGCAGGGCAGGAGTGGCCACCCTTTCTATGGTGGATATGGTGTAGTGTGCAGAATGTGAGGTGTTGGGATGGAGGTGGATTGTTTGATTGAGGACTAGGACTGGTTGACTCCTCCTCTGGGGTAGGTGGTCCTCACTAAGTAGGCCTATTTCCTCTATTCGGTACGCCACAAGTGGTTTGTGCGTAGATGTGACCATGTAACCATGTGACCTGTAGCCATACGGCTAACCAGGTAAAGGACATTACTGGTGTACATGGTGTGTTACACTGCAATGCCATTGCCGGGCAATTACACCATCGCAGTGGCAGCGTATATCCCTTAGCGATGGAGCTCAAGGAATGCAATAAGGGTATTGCTACTGTACCGCCATACTAGCAGCCATGTGCAACTTAGCTGGTACTACTGGATGGTACTACAGGTGGTTGAGACCAGGGAGAGGAAGACAGCAGGTTGCCGCTGCAATACAGCAAGACAATCACACTAAATGGTGAGTCAACAGGAGGACCAATTACTAATGTTGTATTTGGTTTCCCTGCAACGCTGCAGCATGAGGCCCACGACTCAAGCGTTGGGACGGCAATAGAAAACAACGCACGGAGTACTAGTCTCGAAGGCTATGAGATTGCAAAGGCCATGCATGCGCACCAGTTGGGTATGTACCAAAGCAGCCCCATAGGCATCATGCACAAGCAACAGTGGCGACCCATGAGTGGCATGCAGAGGCATGCTGCATCAGGGGTATCCATCATTGTGGGCGTCGGTTACTAGACATGTCCCCCACAACCAGTTGAAGAGCAATCAGGGCTTTTGCAGTGTCCAGGGCACTCAAACATGCCTGCACAGGGAGTTACAGCAGTGTTTGCTTTGGCCGCACTTTCATACATTTATATGTAGAAGAAGATGGGATTTGGATGGGTGGGCCATCGGATGGGTGATAGTCTTCAATAAGTGTGTTTGCTTGGCACTTGCGGTAATGGGGCCGATGGTGTAGCGCTTTACAAGCACAATGCAGCATCATGAAATGCTGGCTGCGACGCCAGGTGCGCAGTCAGCGGGGTGCAGGTCTCCTATCGGGAGAGAGCTACAGTGCCAACCTGGACTGTGGCAGTTTGCTCTGCGCTACTGTACAAGTGTCAATATATTTTTGTAAGTGGCTACAATGTCAGATAACCCCTCTACAGTAACGGCTCCTTCCTCTCACGTCTTTCGATACAGGTTTCAACATGTTGATCCAGGCCCCTGAGCTCAATGAGGCTGTGCCCCTGACTGGCCTGATCTTCACCAAATTATATGGAAGTGCCAGTGGATGTGCTGTTAGGTTGTGAGTAGTGGATGGTAGCTGAGAGGTCCTCCTTAGTGAGGTCCAGAAGATGAGGGAAGGGGTTGATTGACCTGCAGCCATTGGACACAGAGACCTTTGCAGAGGCGTTCTTTTCTGCGGTGCAGCAGCAAGGTGCACTCAGCCGGCAGTGTCGAAGGGATTCCTGCTTTTTGTTCGGTATATGACTGGTGCTGCCCAGCCGCCTGTTGCTTTGAAGCGTTGGTCCCAAGTGAAAGCAGTAATCGATGCTCCTAGTCATCATGGCCAGCCACATGAACGAAGTCAGTCATTGTCCTCTGTGGTGCATCGCTCTTCTTACCAGATAGTCACCGATTGCTACCAGCTTACCGTATTAAGTAGCCCAAGAGCGGCACCCCATGGAGCCAATGAAGGCTCATAGGGCCATTATCAACGATGATGGAGCCAAGTCAATACACAATCTGACCAAGTCCATCATCTAATTGAAGGGCCACAACCTTCTCTCTCTACCAACAGAAACAAGGACAGAATACATGAATTCATTGGGACGGACCGGTCATCCCAATGAACTGTGCATGGGCACGCCTTGGTCATACGTTGCCATCTGATGAGAACAGGCCCGACAGCAAAATCTCATCAGAATGCCACTGACATGCTACGCCTACGGGCCCCAGGGAATTCAGCTCTAGCTTTAGCTTTGCCTGGAGCTTAGCTTTCTGAAGCTTGTAAAGCTGCAGGGACAGCTCCGAAAGCTGAGCTTCAGGCTGGAAATGCCTAGCTTAGCTTGAAAGCTGCAGAGAAGCTCCCATGGCTCACCACATCCCAGCTCTGCTGCAGTCTGCTTCCCCTCGCTCCCATCTTAGGCACATCGCGGTACATGTCCCCGTGTCATGATATCTGCCTATTCCAAGAGCACTGCAAGTGCACTCAGGGCACTGCAAGCGCACTCAATGCCACCGCAGGCAGGTGTGGTGCGTGCATGGGCAACCCTGTCAAATGGCGGCTGTACCCAGACTGAGTTCCGACTGGATGGTTGTGGCAAAGGGAGAATTTGGGCCCAGTAATGCTTCAGACGCAGTTGCTGCGCAGTGAATGATCATTTGGGCGTTGCTGCAGATGCACCTTCTCAGTAGCTGCAGTGACGCCGGTGACTCAGGTGCCGCTCACGAGCTCACGAGTGTAAATCGCAGTGTATTTATATGGCATGCTGAAGCGCAATAGGAGTACAGGACCGCTTCAGAAGTTAACTGGCGTTCTTTTCAACGGTTAATGCAATAGCTCTCGGTGTCATTAGACAAGCCGCTCTGAAGGCGCCGTGCAAGCCGAACAGCGATAGCCTCAACGAAGTCACGTGAGCACCCATATCCTTTCTGGTCCGAAAGGTAAGAAAAGTGCGTGCATACAGTACATCCAAGCTCCGGTGAGTGCAGGCCCCACCGATCACTGTCCCGCCGCTAGCTAGAGTTTTCAACATGTCAGACATACAGAAGTCTCTGAGAGAGCCGGGCATCAGCTCTGCGAAATGAATAGCATACTATTGTCACGGACGCAGTGCACCGAGTTAGGCTTCATGCAGGTGCACTTGCAGGTTACCAATGGGTCCCTGCTACTGTGCAGCGTTGCTGCTGGTCACGATTATGGTGTCTTTGTCCTTCCATCCCGCCCATGGCGACCAACAGCTACAAGGTAAAAAGTAGATTACGAGGGCATATGCTCACTGTGTTCCTGTTCTCCAGGCTCCTGTTACTGAAGCAAGGTGAATGTACAGGGCATGCGCTGGCCCCTGTTGCCCTTGATGCTGAGTTTGATTATAATTAGTTCTACCATGCAGCAGGAAACACACGTTAGTGAATGAGTTTATAAGTTAGTACACAGCAAGAGATATTACAACGCAGACAGAAACACATGTCCCTTACTTGTAATACTCCGTCGCGCTCTCCATTTTCCAGTATTTCAGTTATATAATCTGTTACACTACTCTGTGAACCTCATGAATAGCTGAGATGTATATCGATGAAGACAGGCAGGTGCTCTTGCTTGGGTGGGGAGGGGGGCTGTGTATTGGGTGATGAAATCTGGGTCCACTGACCTTTGCAAATTGCAATTGACACTTACCTGCCCCCTGCAATCACCTACAAACATGGTTGGCTCCCTACCACTAGATAGACGAAAGGTCCATCCAAGCCAGAAACTGAGCTGAGCGAGTAACAAATGTTCCGTTCATCTTCTCAGAAGTGGTTCAGTGAGTTGCTGCTGAGACTGCGCCGTGCCTCCTCCGTGAATTATTCCCACCCCAGGTGATTCTTGTTCCGAGCACTGCACCGAGCCCTATGCTCCAGTTCTCTGTCTTGGTGACGGCGAGCGCTATCCCAACTTTTGTGTGGCCAAATGTCATAAGGGAGCGACGAATTGCAAGCCATTCGCTGACACAAGTAAGCTTGCCGGCCGTAACTCTTAGAAGGAAACTCACAGTATTCACTGTGCGGGTAATTTGTGGAAAAAATGCAATGCGGAGAGGTTACATGTAGGTGTTTTTGCATGCGGATGAATGTGGTTGTGGCAGGCCTTGCATTCAGGTGGGCAGGCTGAAGTATTTTCAGAGATTTGACAGCTTGAAATGGCGGCAGTCACCTGCTTGGCGGGTGAGACCCGTCACCTGCACTCGAGCTGATTCACACTACCAGGGGCAGCATGAGACCTTCCCTAGATTTGGCGCCCATCTGTCCCAACGGCTAACCATGACGTGTCTTATGCTAACCATACTAACTCATGACATTCACCCCGGGCTGCAAGTATGTAAGGGACTCATATAGTGCCTGCTATGGAACTTTGACGCATGCGCAGCAGAGCTAGTTCATAACGGCTTGCCTGCCCTTTACGCAGTTGATGAGTGGTGATTAAGCAAGCTGGGTGCTGTCAACCATGCACGGCTAAGTAGCTATTCTGGGCCTACTTCCTCTATTGCATGCCATAAATGATGTGTCTACGGTAGACGTAAGCATGTAACCATGCATGTGGGCACGGTTGCGGCTATTATCTTGCAGGAGGTAATGCATGTAAGAGTAGCTTCTCCTGGAATTTCCTGCTAAACCTGCAGGTAAACTGACGTGCCCCTGTGAGAAAATATATTGGCCAGTCACCTGCACCAATGGCAAGGCCTATGCAAACGACTGTCTGGCGAAGTGTGCAGGAGCTGAGGGGTGCAAGGGAGTGCATGATCGTGGTAAGCTTCCTTGGACGGTAGATATTCTCTGGTGCTTTGACAGCCCTTGTTGCATTGAATTGGATTGGATTGCATGCTTTGTTTCCTAGGGCTATTCAAAAATGCATCGTCTCCCCTCTAGCGGTCATTCAGTTATATGTGATGATGATTAGGCATGATGATTGATGGTGCCCACCTTGTTGGCAGATTATTGTGGGTTTCTACAGGGCCATGTTTCTATGTACATGAGAGAGTTGAATGCCCTGCCAGGGCTTGCTGACCCTGCAGGTGGACTGATGTGCAACTGTGATAAAACCTACTTGCCAGTCACTTGCACGGATGGCAAGCCCTATGCGAACAAGTGTCTGGCCAAGTGTGCAGGAGCTGAAGGGTGCCAGAGAGGACATGATGGTAAGGCCTTTTCATTGGCTGTCGTCTTCTGGTGCTATGATACAGGCAGGCAGGCCTCTGAATGGCCGGCGGCCTGCCTGTACAATTGATGAGCTGTGCCACAGGGAAAGCTCATTGTTGTTGCCTTTGTTGGTTGATCATATCACTTATCAAGGTCCATCTTACTCGCTTGACTTAGTCTATATAGATGATGTCCCTGCTCGGCACAGATAACTTGGAGTTAGTACAAGCCCGGTCTGGTATACCCTGGTAACAAGTTCTACCTTAGGTGGCATGTATCCTGATGTATCATCGTCCGGAGCCTGCATCATGGTGGGTCTACTGCCAGTAATATAATAACATACGGTGCATCTAGCAATACTGGCAAACATGCTGTCAAAGGAATACCAGTGTGTCTTTGCAAAGACAATTGCTACTTGTTAGACTCAAATCTTTTCCCGGCGCCTATATAGCCAGCTTCCTAAATCAGTCACTCAATGTGCTTAACGACATAAAAAGCTCTTAAACTGGGATGCATCTGCTGAGGTTAATGTCTGACAATGATTGCCGCCAGGCATTACAACAACATTTTGCCCATCCGATTTTGGTAAATCTCTGTGCTCTCTCACATTTGTCTCTTTCGACACTCCAACCTTGTTTGGCTGAGTTGGAAAGGGTTGCAGGCTTTTGTAGGGCTGCATAGAAAGGCATGGTTGACAGTGCAGTCGGCCTCAAGAAGCCCTACCTGGGCATGTTTAACCATGCCCTTCTGCGGCTTTCATCAGTGCATGCGGCCTCCACACTTCAGAACACTTCATGTGTTGTGGTACTTGGTAAATCACTTAACAGCATGATCTGATATGGTGCCATTGCTGCTTTACTGTTTGTGCCTTGTCTCATTGGTGATGTTACAGGTCCCAGAAACGACTGTGACAGCGGGTGCACCAGAGAGTTAGACCCTGTTGCGTGTGCCCATGGAAAGAGATATGACAACCGGTGCCTGGCTGCATGTGCAGGAGCCAAGGCGTGCATGCCGCTCCTTCACGGTAAGCCTAAGTTCCATGCTAGTCAACCTTTTTTGGCTGAATTGGGTCGGGTTGCGTGCTTGTTTCCTAGGGCTATTTAATAATGCATTGACAGTGCAGTTTTATGTTGGCCACAAGACGGTAATAGGCCTAGCTAACCATGCCCTTCTGCAGCAGCTTTCACGCGCATGCGGCCTGCACATTCCAGACTACACTTTGCTGTTTGTGGTGACACTATAAATCTACACATGTCAGCATATATGCTACTAATGTGCTGCTGTTCCTTGCCTCATGGGTGGCAGCAATAACAGGTCCCTGCCCCTGCCGCAAAAAGAACGACCCAGTTGCGGGTGCCAATGGCAAGACGTATGACTGTATCTGCTGTGAACCCTTATATGCAAAACCACAGGTTAAAAGTGCATCTGCCTTCATTGATAGTGACTACCCACTTGCTTGTGCCAATGGCAAGACATATGGCAACCAGTGGTGGGCTAACTGTGCCAAGGGGTGCAAGCCAATCCATGACAGTAAACATGTCTCGGTTTTGTGCTCACTACAGTGTCGTCAAGGTAGTGCTCACGCTTTGGGTACCCAGGAACAGGCATTCCACAGTTGTCCGGCATGGATTCAACCTTGCATTAGGAGCTAGCAGACATGGAATGTTGGTAGTAAAGCCGTCAGAGCTTCATATGACACAGTTGTCTTGCTGCACATCTTTCTCAACTGACCATCTGTTGCCTTAGTGAATGTAATTTCAACCCTCTTAGGTAAAACCACAGGCGACAGCTGCATCTGCCTTGACAATTTCGACCCAGTTGCTTGTGCCAATGGCAAGACTTATGGCAACCCGTGCCGGGCTAGCCGAAGTGTGCAGGAGCCAAGGATTGCAAGCCAATCCATGACAGTCAGTTTGAATTCAGTTGTGCTTGCTGCAAAAACATCCAAATACTGGTCACTCTCTGAGTATTTGGGGATAGGCAATGCACAGTTGTCCGGCATGTGTTTGGCCCTGCACATGGAGCTAGCAGACATGAAATGCTGGTAGCTTAGCCGTCAGAGCTTCATATGACACATCCATCCTGCTGCACATCCTTCTCGACTGACCACTTGCTGCCTTGTTGTACGGTGCTTTAAACCCTTTTAGGTAAAACCACAGGTGTTAAGTGCGCCTGCCACGAAATTCTCGCCCCGGTTGCTTGTGCCAATGGCGAGACCTATGACAACCAGTGTCTGGCTGATTGTGCAGAAGCCAAGGGTTGCAAGCGAATTCCCCTTGCCAGTAAGTCATTTTTTCGTGCTTACTGCAACGGCATCACATTAAGTGGTGCTCTATGAGTACTCAGGGACAGACCATGCACCGTCTTCTTGCGTGCATTCAGCCGTGCACTTGGAGCTTGCAGACATGAAATGTTGGACTAAAGCCGTCAAAGCACTGATTCTAAAAGACACATGTATCCTGCTGCAGATGTCTGGGTTTGCCGTGCACACACAGGCCCTAGTTTTTGCATTGTCATTGCTAATCAGTGCATCTGTCAACTTCAATGATGCATACCAAGATGTGTATTTCTGAAGCCTGCAACCCACTCATCTGTATGTTAGCAGTCGGCCTCAAGAAGCCCTACCTGGGCATGTTTAACCATGCCCTTCTGCGGCTTTCATCAGTGCATGCGGCCTCCACACTTCAGAACACTTCATGTGTTGTGCGGGTACTTGGTAAAATCACTGAACAGCATGATCTGATATGGTGCCAATGCTGCTTTATTGTTTGTGCCTTGTCTCATTGGTGATGTTACAGGTCCCAGAAACGACTGTGACAGCGGGTGCACCAGAGAGTTAGACCCTGTTGCGTGTGCCCATGGAGAGAGATATGATAACCGGTGCCTGGCTGCCTGTGCAGGAGCCAAGGCGTGCATGCCGCTCCTTCACGGTAAGCCTAAGTTCCATGCTAGTCAACCTTGTTTGGCTGAATTGGGTCGGGTTGCATGCTTGTTTCCTAGGGCTATTCAATAATGCGTTGACAGTGCAGTTTTGTGTTGGCCACAAGACGGCCATAGGCCTAGCTAACCATGCCCTTCTGCAGCAGCTTTCATGGGCATGCGGCCTGCACATTCCAGACTACGCATTGCTTTTTATGGTGACACTATAAATCTACACATGTCAGCATATATGCTACTAATGTGGTGCTGTTCAGACTTGCCTCATGATTGGGTGTCAGCAATTACAGGTCCCTCAGGGAGGCTGCCCCTGCCCCTGCCCCTGCCCCTGCCGCAAAAAAAGGAACGACCCAGTTGCGGGTGCCAATGGCAAGACCTATGACTGTATCTGCTTTGAACCCTTCTATGCAGAACCACATGTTAAAAGTGCATCTGCCTTTATAGTGACGACCCACTTGCTTGTGCCAATGGCAAGACATATGGCATATAGTGCTGGGCTAACTGTGCAGGAGCCAAGGGGTGCAAGCCAATCCATGAAAGTAAACATATCACTGTTTTGTGCTCACTACAGTGTCTTCAAATGTGCTCACGCGCTGGATACTCAGGAACAGGCATTCCCCAGATGTCCGGCATGCATTCAACCCTGCATTGGGAGCTAGCAGACGTGGAATGTTGGTAGTAAAGCCGTGAGAGGTTCATATGACATACCTATCCTGCTGCACATCTTTCTCAACTGACCATCTGTTGCCTTATTGTATGTAATATCAACCCTCTTAGGTAAAACCACAGTCGACAGCTGCATCTGCCTTGATAATTTCGACCCAGTTGCTTGTGCCAATGGCGAGACTTATGGCAACCCGTGCCGGGCTAAGTGTGCAGGAGCCAAGGATTGCAAGCGAATCCCCCTTTCCAGTGAGTCTCTTTTTCGTGCTTACTGCAAAGGCATCACATTGAGTAGTGTTCTATGAGTACTCAGGGACAGACCATGCACCGTCTTCTTGCGTGCATTCAGCCGCGCACTTGGAGCTTGCAGACATGAAACGTTGGACTAAAGCCGTCAAAGCACTGATTTCAAAAGACACATGTATCCTGAGACTGCAGATCTCTGGGTTTCATCCCGCGCACCGCACACACACCCTAGCCTAGGGTGAGCCAAGAGTCTTGCATTGTCATTGCCTAATCAGTGCAGCTGTCACCTTCATTTATGCATACCAAGATGTGTATTTCTGAAGCCTGCAACCCATACAGCCCACACATCTGTATGTTTGCAGGCTCTGAATGTTCTGTCAATCATGTCCACCTTCTGACAAAGTTTACTTTAAGACATCATATGAGAGTTCTGATAAGGCGTGCTTAGATAATATACATGCTGGAGCAGTTGATGGCGGCTTAATAGGACTGCGCACTCCGCCAGGGTTTATGATAGTATAATAAGCAATTCCATCTGCGTGTTGTGACATGTTTGCTTCTGAGAACTTGAATTGTTATCATATCCCAGCTTTCGTATCCGCGTCTATCATTGCTTAAGACTAGAGGTGTCCCCAGGCTGCAGTCACTCAAAGCTTAGTGTCACTGCATTGGATCCGTCTCACAGGAAGCAGAACTTGCCAATAAAGGATTAACATAAGCGTGTGTGTTCTCTTTCTGTGCTCCCTCTGCAGGGGTGGTTGTTTCTTAGTGGTAGGCAAGCTGCCGCCAAAAACACATACAGATGACCATGTCTTAAACTGTGGGTATCCACCATTTGAACAGATGAACACAGTTCAACCGTGAGTAAAGCATCTGACAGATGGGCTCTGTCTGCCAGGTGCCTTCTGTACAGTTTGGCTTTGAACTGTTGGTCCTCCTCTGTTCTTCTGATAGATTGATTAGCTGCTAAGTTTGTTCTTGAGTTGGTTCATGCAAGGCAGCAAGTGGCGCTGGGTCTGAAACCTGTCCAGTCAAGGTGTTATGTGTAGATAGTGTGGCAGGTCATATGATGAAAAGGCTGTACCACTTATCCGGGGTGATCCAGATGCAAGTTGGGATGATGTGTTGGGGTGACATGGTAGTCACTGTGAATACATGTTTACATTGCTACGGTTGTCGAAATCGTTGGTGTAAAATCCCAAGATGTGTGCAGCTGTGCTGCTTGGAATGATGATTTGAGCATAGAAGTAAGAAGTACCAGTTACTGATGACTGAAAAGCGGAATGTATGTTTACCCATACTTGATGTGCGAGTTGTCTTGAATGATGCATGTAAGTTGCTGATCATGTTGTCAGCTCCAAACTAGATTTCGTAGCCCACCAGTACCCTTGTTGATAGGTTGGTATGGCTTGGTCATGGTTGGTGGTATGTCACTTGGCCCCCCACCGTAAAAGCATGCGCAGACCGCAACTGGGCGCTTGCTTCCCAGAATGGTAAAGGTTGTTTGCATGTCATGTGGTTGCATGGCATGCCATGCTTGTTTGCGTTCTATAATGATGGCCGGGCATGTAGAATGATGCATTGTGTACACATGCGGCCCGTAAGTCCCAACATTCCGCGCACCCGGATAGGGGGGGGGGGGTCGATTTCGCTCCTTCTCCTGAAGCGAATATAGCACCGTTGCTCCTCGCGCAAGTTGCAATCGGTAGTAAAAACATATACCAAGGTTGTGCAATCGCTAGCTGTGCATGCACTGCATTTTTGTGTTGCTTTGAGTCTCTGGACATCGGTAAGACACATCTTCGCACCTGCTTGGAGCGAACAACAGGGCTATAACGTCTGTAACACGAGCCATCAACGCGTAATAGTATTTGCATGGCTCCAGCACCCTTTCTGTGCCCTGGATACCTCAGCTGATGCAGGCTACTTCCGCCTGCATCTGCCCCGGGATGAGGCCTGATTTTCAGAAAATGTTCAATAAGACTTGCAAGCCGGTCACTGACCCTTGGAACCAGTCATGAAATGTATGTTGGAGTTAAGAATAAATGTTTGGGGTGTGGCAGCCCTTTTTTGGCTGGTTCGCTGAACATACATGCTTCGCAGATGCTTCAGCACAGCTAGACCTCGATACACGCGAGCATGGCTGCCCCCGCCGATTGGAACTAACCATGCGTTCATCATTTATTTCATAAATGACAAGCTGCAGTAGCTTAGAAAGCCCTCAGGCGGTGGCCCAGCACTACCACGATGCGAACTTGCATTCCTCTAGGGCAGCTTGGCCGCTGGTTGCCCGAACATTGCTGGCACTCGTCATACCATGCGAGCAAGTCGGCAATGCCTACGTGGTGGAGCTTGTGCAGCGTCAGCAGCAGTCTGGCTTCGGGATCGATCCCCAATTCGAAGTGAATTCCTCCATGATGGTCGCAGCTTGTGGCAGCAGCGTTAGCAGCAGCATGCAGTTGTGCGTCAGCAGTGGGGCATAGCTGACGTGGCATTCCAGTTTGCTGGAGCAAAGGCCTAGTTCTATGTGTTCTGGACGAGCTCATAAGGCAGCTGTGCTTGAGGTTCATTCACTAAAGGGTACTGATGAGGCCGCATTGGGCTGCAGCCGAAACATGTATACCCAGCCCTACATTACGCCACTGCGCAAACATTGGTGACCCTCCTCGTGGGGGTGACGTAGGGGTTGCCTCCCTGCGCTCGATTATAACCAAAGGCTGCGCATCCTGGTATCCTTGTGACGCCAGGCCTCGTATATCTGGGATGATTCTGCTGGAACTACCCATTCTAGGGCCAGTAGTTCTTTCTTCACTCTGAGGAGTGGGACGTTACCGTGCTAGTTTAGTGCTGTAATGCCTGGTCCATCTCTATGATGGCGAGTACAACATGAACTTGCATTAACTCACTAGGACAAGCGGGACTCTGGCCAGAGGCTGGCCAGCATCTGGCCCTCAGACTTGGCCAGACCTGGGCCAGCCTTTGGCCAGACTCAGGGCTAGACCTGGGCCAGACGTCTAGTGTAATTTAGCCAGACTAGCCAGACATCTGGCCAAGGTCTGGCACAGAAACTCTGGCCCAGGTCTAGCCCAATCACTATAGCTGGTGTATGTTTGTTGCTGCAAAGGCCCTGTCTCTCATTGCCATGTCAAAACAAGCAGCTATAGTTGTGTATCTGCCTCTTTATTACAAAGTAAACTTGCCTTGCACTCTAACACACTGATGCATATAGCTCCTTTGGAGCCCAAGGGATCCCATCAAAATACATCATGCATATGCCTCTGCATGGAAACCTCATTAAAACACACGCATCCAACCCAATAAGAGCAAAGCCAGGACTGAGTGACAGCCAGTAGGTCAGAACTGGGTATATTGTATTCACAACAGCAACTGGGGCATGCCGCACCCACAAGCATACCACCAGAAAGGCAGGAATTAACTTCTCATATAATGTTCATGCACTCACTGCCAGTTGCACTCAACATGCACTTGCAGTCTCCATGACATAAGTGACCCGGGGGGCCACACACCGGCATCAAACCTTGATCATGTGCTCCCTCACCACATGGTAAGCAGCACAAGACAGCTAAGCCTCCCCAACCAAAAACTGCATTATTGTGCTGCATGTATAATGTTCCATCTCGCTGTACTTTGTGACAGCTTGAGGTGCAGGGCCTATGGCACTTTTTATTATGGCATATCATGAAAGGTAATAACACTGCGCTGCATGTGCCTCACTACTAGTACCGGCACCGACCCATCAGTTGATGCAGTGAGTATTTCCTTGCATGCCTAACCCATGCCCAGTGAGATTCGCAGAAGGCCTCCGTCAACCCCTGGGTGCCTAAATCCCCTTGCAAAGGCATGCACCTTCCTACTGCCTAAACCCCTTTCCTGGCACCTTGTCCACCTGTCCGTAAACTGTATCCACCTCATGGCATATATGAAGCCTTCAACAAGAGACAATACCCCTCCATACTGCCTAAGCTCCCTTGGCAGCAAAGCAAGATGCCATCAACCAGAGCATTATCATCTCGGACCTGGGTCTGCAGCGCAGGTTGTAGCCAGAGGTTGCAGCACCACTGGGTCCTTCTGGATGGACTTAACCAGCTTCCAGCTGGTATATGCCTGCCACCATCGAGGATGTCCTCTTCACTGCGCTGTACTGCAGCAGCAGCAGCAGCAGCAGCAGCTGCAGCAGCACGAGGAGGAGCTTGGGCTGCTGCAGTCATCTTCTGAGACCCTCTGGAAAGGACAGGCACCAATGAAGAATGCAGGAAGTTAGTCCACATGCACCACCTTGCCAATCGATGACAAGACAACCACAGCAGCAGATCACACACCAAACATCCAGCCAGCCATGCAAGTACCTTTACTGCATACTGAGCACCCTGGATCAGCCGCTGCACATGGGCTAGGAGCAAGTGCAGGTTTGATTAAACTACTTGCAAGGAACACTCTCAGAGGAGCAGCTCTTACAATGCATAAGTGCTGTGCAGCCAACACCCAGCAGTACCTAGCACTACGTGACAGCTACTTGCAGTCATGAACAGCACTAGCTGCTATGCCAAGAGCAGGAGGCCAACAAGCAGCAACAGCACGCAGTTTCACCTATGTGACAGCGGGCTGAATAAAACGCATGACATCTTTGCCACTGTATACTTTTTGTAATGGATTCAAAAAGTGTGAAACACACCTCACTGCTTCAGATCCCTTGTCAAACCCTGCAGCTGGCAGAGCTTGCATTGCATCTAGTGGTGGTACAGCACTCACTGCAACTACAGGAAGTAGGTCTCACCTTGGGAGAGGCTGCTTCCCGCTGAGAGGGCAGCAGTAAGTCCACTGTCCTCGTAAGCTAAAAGCCCAACCCAGTCAAGGCCCAGGGCATAATACAGCGGCGGCTGGTTTGCTCATGCCACAAATAATGAGTGCAGCTCAGCACAACACTGCTGAGGTGATTAGCCTTGAACACTGCATGTAACAGAGAGCAGCAGCATGAAGAGCGCGCCATGGAAAGGAAATACAACACTTGATAAAAGGCTGCCTCAGACAGTAATCATACAGGTCAATCATACGCATGCATAGCATGAGTCAGTTGTGGTGCCCGTAGCTGCTCAACAAAATTCTTTGGCATCAAAGAAAGCACATGCAGCACCCTGGATGCTTGAAGGCCATTATGCAAATGGAAGGTGCATTTTGGCAGGGGTTGGTACTACTACATGTTAAAGCAGTGCCACCAAAGTCCAGACCATTCTAGCAAGAGGGAGCCAAGAACCCTTACCATGTCCAGAACAAACATTAAGTCCCAACACCTCTCTAAACCAGGCACACTTGGGCTCAAGTGTGGTCCTGGAGCCCCATGTGGATTCTGCAACAATAAAAGGAAGTTACACATGTGCAAGTGCAGTATCAATACTCTCAGAGCTACCTGCAATGTAGTAGATGGCAGGAATTCCAGGGAAATCAGGCCACTAAGCTCACGCAGCTCATTTGGTGACTAGCTGATTGACCATATGGAATGGCAGCAGCAGCTGTACTCTGATCTGCTGACTAGCCCATTGATCACATTTATTAGTTGCGGCAGCGAATGCTGATCCATGCGCAGACACCACAAAATATCAGCGGTTTATGATACTGTTATGTTGCATTGAGCAGCTGTTATCTGGGATAGGTGTGTGCTTAAGCAACAAAAAGACCAAGGAGCTGCTGCTAGGATGTAGTCAATACTGACAAGAACGATTGGGCAGCAGCAGCAGCATTTCCTGCAGCAGGACCAGAACACAAGCCACATAATGCAGCAGAGCATTTATGGACACCTTATACATTTGGGCCTAGTACAGGCACGAAGTCATTAAAGAAATCAGTCTGTGCTTCCAAAAGTGGACCCTTGGATGAAAGCTGTTCCAACTGCCTCCCAGGCATCTTACTGCTGCTTATATATGCACTGCCTCACTGCAGGGCTGCCACATGTACTGAGGGATCCGACAAACATTTACATCTAGAGTGGTATCAGGTCTCATGCACGCAGGCCATCTAGAGTTGTCCAGGCAATTGTCACGTGCTGTACTGCTACTCACCGGTGAGTCCAGTACAACTCGGATCGAACGCGATACTCTCCATTTGATGAGCTTGTAGGTGCAGTCAGTCCAGTAAAAGGCTCTTTGTCGATGGCATCAAACTGGTTGCCCAAAGTTGTGCGGGCCAGCTTGGAAGCTGCCCTGCCATGCCCATGTCTCAAGCAACAAGCAGCACCCGATCGCTGGGCATCAAGCCCATTTTGGTAGACGCCGCTCTGTATGTAAGTGCGCGTAACTGGCGTCAGCGTAATGTCGACGACAATTCTCTGCTTTTTGCCAGCTTGATCACCAAGCCGGACGATGCTATCGCGAACTTGTACACCTCAGATACAGCCAGGCCATGAAATGAGTACGCCACCACTTCCTTCATCGAGAATCACGGGTTCTCTTGAGGCATAGCATGTGTTGGTATCGAGTGCTGCCTAGGGCGGTTGTAGTCAACAACCCATGGTACCGAAGTTCGTTGATGATTCAACGGCCTAAAACATGGTCGTAACACCGCTTAAGGCTTGCGCAAGCATAGGACGCTGCATTGTAATGCGCAACATGGCTTCAACGTGCCTGCGTTCTGACGTTCTGTTGCTCACGCACTTTGAAAATGTCACTCGCACTCTTAGAATCTGGTGTCGAAGACAGTACCAGCCTAGCCTTCTTTAAGGTCTATACCGGCCTTAAACAGCCATCATTGGTTAGGCCGAGCGCATGCCGCGAGCAGTGTCCTTTCCTATGCGACCTTGCAATGTTAGCTACATGCATGTGGGATTGCACGGAGTCTACTGTACGCGCCCAAGGCACAATGCGATGGCTGGTTGCCGGAGATATCTACTGCCATTCAACTTCATAGACGTCTGCGAGGGCGCAGCAGAAAAGGCCTGCCACCACGTCAAGAACGTGACCTCCTTGCCATCAGGCTTGAGCAGGACAGCACTCAGCAGTAGTTAGTCGCATCCTGCGGTCGCTTACAGCTGCCAGGATGGAGGTCCGGATCAAATAAAAGACTGTATCTGCTGCCATGTCTGTGGTGAGTCATTTCTGCAGCTTGCAGTGTGCACAGGATAAGACTGATAGACTTGGGGAATGCAGTGAATGAAGGGAACTACTCTGTGTCTTTGCATGAAGTCTACTAGATGTCCAGATGTAGGCGCTGGTAAACAGTAGGCAGGAGCTGTGTGCTTGTAAACAGCATGCAGGGTTGTCTGCTGGTTAACAGTATGCAGGACATGTATGCTGGTGAACAGTAGGCAAGAGTTGCATTCTGCCATATACAGCAGCTAACTTTGATAATGGTACAATCAATGGGGGACCTTTTTCTCTAGACAGCATCGCGCTCGGGTATAATGCAACATGACAGAAGGAGCAAGCAGTCTGCTGCACATCAGCTAGCTGTTGCAGCAGTACCTGCAAGCTCAATGGATTCCAAGACAATTCACCACTGGCTACAGAAGGAACTTCACCACTACTCTGTGCCTCTTGCCCTGCCCAGGAACCGGCTCTATGCATACCCAAAGCAAAATGTGAAGGGTGTAACAATCACCACGAACCCTCTTGCAAGCAGCAATAGCAGCAGCAGCAGCAGCAGCGAGGCTGGAGCACGCTCAATCATCAGCAGCCATGGCAGAAGGAGAGCAGGGGGCTGGTAGGGATGCTGAAGCTGCAGGGGAAGGTGCTGCGGCTTGTGAGGAGGAAGCGGGTGGGGCAGCAAAAGCATATTGCTGAAGCTGAAGAAGGTGGTGATGCTGCTGCTGCCGCCGCCACCACCGCGGGGAACCATGATCCTGAGCAGGAGCAGCTGCTGCATCAAGTAGCAGAGCTGCAGAGACAGAACCAAGCCAGCACCGCTGAGGTAAAGCAGTTCAAACAGCAGATCTGAGACCAGCAAGATTGCGAACAACAGCAGCAGGAAGAGGTAGTAAACGTTTCTTTATAAGCCTTGAAAAAGAAACTACTTGCTGATAGTCTGGGAGAGTAGCGGGACTGCATTATTTGTTATCCTTGAGGAAGTCAGGTAGAGGAAAGAAAGCATGTAAGGAAGCAGGAGGAGGAGGAAGCAGGGAGGCAGGGGGAGGAGCAGCATGACAGAAAGGGGGGTGGGGCTGGGGAGCAGGAGGGGCCCTGGGATGGAGAGGAGCATGGGGAAGGGGAGCGGATGGAGAGAAGAGGAAGGGACAAAGAGCGGTGGGAATGACGTGGGGCAGAAGGGGAGGGAAGCGCGGGAGACGGGTGAAGAGGGGAGGGATGGGCAGCAGGTGATAGAGAGGGGCAGAGAAGGTGTGAATCGGGTGGGCCCTGCAACACAGGGACAGGAGCAGGAGCAGTTGAAATGTTGCAAGCAGCAAGCGCAGCCACAGCAGCATAGCAGCAGTGGGACCTTGCAGCGTTGGGTAGCAAACAACGGGAAGCAGCACTCGCTATTGCAATAACGATCGCGGCAGCAGCAGGGGACCTCCTGACCATCTCGAAAGCGCAAGCTCAGTACTTCCTAGGGGCAAGACATGGATAGCCATGCAACAGCAGAGCAATTTGTCTACTTAAAAATAGCTTTTCTGGCAACCATGGTAGTTTGTAGCATGTAGATGCAAGCTGGTATGGTTTGTGGCCAGCTATTCATTGTGGATTTTGATTCCCTGCATGGCCGGCTTGCATGCTGCTGTGGGCTGTTGCACTTAATGCAGCTCTGCTTGGATCCTGCAATTGCTCGTATTGCCTGTAATGCCATACCATACATACTGTGTTACAGATTCCCAAGAATGAATTCCCACTGGTCTGGTTTGTGCTATGGTTATACGAAAGAGACTACCAATTGCATGTACGCCCATGTTACAAATAGTAGACACTTTCTTGCACACATCGGTCAAGCAGCATGGGAAGATGCCTCCCTGCAAATTGCCCCACCCTTTGCCTTACTCTGCTGTCTGCCATGCCCCTGCCCTGTCCTGTCTGCCATGTAGGTCGATTCTTGAGCCCGCATCCTCCATTATTGGCCCGAGCTCGGATCGAACAACGTTAGAGGTGCCCAGCAATCAGTTGTTCCTTGATGAAGCACATTATTAGGGTTCCCCTGCTATCCAGGTAAGGGGGCAGGAGTGGGAGGTGGGCACGTGGTACTGTAAAATTTGAACCTATCGCTATCGGGTGCCTTTCATCGTTATCCTCTCTTATAGTCTCCGTGGTGCACAGTGTGTGCTCGGCTGCATACCTGCAGTCCTTTCCAGTTGATGGCTTGTGTTTCAAATTGCCCTACCTTCAAGCAGCATTCATAATGCTTGTAGTGTATGTTTGTACTGGCTTGTTGCACAGTGCGCAGCCAAGGGGCAGTGAATGCTTCGCATGTTCTCCCTGTGTCTGCTACTTGTTGTGCTGATTACAAGCGAAGCTGATGTAGCTAATCACCTCATAAACCCCAACACCTGGAACTTTGTACCTGTGAGTAGGTAGAGAGAAGCGCAGACAATGTACACTATATGGAGTCAGCATACTCTGATATGTGGCTTTTACCGCTGCATTCCTGTACGCTAAGATTGCGATTCATGTGTATTCGTGCAACCCTGGATGGTACAAGGCTTGCTGTGGAGTGTACTGTCTTTGAAAGTGCGGTGCAGTTTCAACCCAGGGCATATCTTTCATTCACTGCAGATCTGCTCTCAAAGGCAAAGGAGGTGCCAATGGGCTTCCCTGATGCTGGTTACAATTATTGATGCTGCTGCTAGCGGCGGGGGCGATTGTCGGACGTCCCCAGAACTTTCTGCAAGTGAAGGGCCTAACAAAAGGTGAGAGGAGCATGGGTAAATTATGGCACTTGAGTATAACTATGGCGTCTGGGCATTCAAAAGCTTCTTGCTGCACATGTGCAGCGGACTACATGGACATCTTAAGAGCTGGGGCTTGATCTAGGGGTATTGCCTGAGATTTATCTGTGTTTTCGTGTCACATGTGCTGCAGCTGCTGTTGGGGTGAGAACAGCGCACTATTGTTCCCACGGCACATATGACCGGTCAACCGAAGCTCTGCATTTCATTGACCATGTCTATGTCTAGTATCAAGCAAGGAACACTGGTCATGAATTGCCTTTGGTACAGGGCTGGGGATTAGTTCTAGATGGAGGAGCATGTTCTGCTGCTGGTTGGGCTGGGGAACGGGGAGCTCTTGCCCACACAGAAATACTGGTAATCACCGGGTAGGACAGTGCTGGGGATGGGAGTGTCTGTTAGCATGTACGCGAGCTAGCAGGTGGCTGGGGAGCGTTGCTGAAGCTGCGTTCGGGTGCAGATCAGTGTCCTTGGGGGACACTGATCTGCCAATCAGATCACTGCTGCTGCAGCGAGATTGCAAAAGAAGACCTTCATTTGTTTTAATGCTTGCTTGTCTCTCTCTGTACTAGGGCGTGCTTGCGCAATCGTGCAGCTGGTTTGCTTCTTCGTTGTTACTTGCAATTGTTAGGAAGGATTGCCACTTCAATGCCTTTGATGCTCTTAGGAGCACATGACTGCAGAGCAATGCTAAGGGTAATCATGACATTGTTTGCAGGCACTCAGTTCTGCACAGCCTTTATCAGCAATGAATGTGTGTGCTTGCTTCTGTTGGTGTTGCTAGGGATGTTCTGGCAGATTGAGGATGGGTAAGACCACTCCATGTAAGCTCAATGAGCCGGAAGTGCTGATGCTCATCGTGGTGCGAGATGCTGGGGGTAGAATGTGGGAGCGGTGGAAGTGTGGGGTGCCAGAACAGGTAGTGGAGTGCACTAGATGTCCCTCAGCTTGACTTAGATGTGAAAGAGCATCGATGCCAGCTGTACAATAGCTGCAAGGCATGCTTTGAAGCAGCTAAAGGAAGTCTGGGGTAGCCTAGGCAGCAGTGGTTTGACAGTGGCTGTGAATGGTGTACTTCGTGGTAATAGGGAGTGTAAATGGCTCAGATAATGCTGCTTTTGGGGTTGTGCAATGGCCAGACCTTGGCCAGATGCTGGCCAGATGCAGCAATGCGCCAGAGTTAGCCAGACTTGCCAGACCATAGCCAGACCATGGGCCAGATGCTGGCCAGCCATGGCTAGAGCTGGGCCAGACCCCCGCTTGCCCTATCAGCTGAGCCCAAACGCCGCCTTGCGCGCTTTCAGGACACAAATGCTCAAGAAAGGTATCCCTATAAATTAGCTATACATTGCGCTTTGCAGAGTAAAAAACGCTGCTCTGGAGAAGCGACGGTTGGGCGTCGAAGCGACCCCCCCCCCCCTATGGGCGGTGCGCGGAATGTCAGGTATGGGATTGTCAGTGCCCTGTATAAATGTACTTGGCCCGTGTTATTGTCGGATAATTGGGCTGAGCCACTTGTGCGTAAGGAAGTCTGATTGAACCATTTTAAAATGGAATGATGCGACTATGGGTGGTTATCATGGTGGCCACTCTGGATTTACGTCTGCAATGCTACGTTTGGCAGAATGAATGTCTAGCACAAGTTTTCTGCAATTGCGCTGCTCGAGACACTTAACCTGGGTATGGAGCTAAATGGGTATTGGGCGTAGTCTTACCAAGTGGTTTATGTGGGATCTGTGTTGATTGATGCTTGTAAGTTGCTCATGAGCCAGGTCACACCTCAGATTGCTAATCTACAAGAGCTCACTTATGCGGAGATATCACCATCGCGTACACTGACGGGAGCAGACTCCGTGACGACGAAGGCCGCATCCATACTGCCAGCTCAGTGTTTATACCAAACGAAGATGAAACAAAGGACGTGAAGATCGGTATCCACCCCCGGGACACCAGTAGAGACAACACCATCGTGCGCACAGAATTGGGAGGTATTCGTACGGCGGTGATATTGAAAGCCCCAACCATCCTCACAGACAGCCTAACTTGCCTGCAACTCATTTGGAAGCAACTGACGAGGCCTTACGCAATCGGCCCTCTGCACCGGCACAGTCACCTAGTGACCCATACAGTACAAGAAGCAATACGGCTAGCTCAAGAGCTACAGCAACCCGTAGTTCTCGGTAAGGTTAAAGCTCATAGTGGCATACCCGGAAACGAAGTAGCCGACGAAATTGCGCAAGCAACAGCAAGAGGGGAGCAGGAACTGTAATG
Organism: Pseudopediastrum boryanum; assembly: GCA_963556185.1. NCBI lineage: Eukaryota > Viridiplantae > Chlorophyta > Chlorophyceae > Sphaeropleales > Hydrodictyaceae > Pseudopediastrum > Pseudopediastrum boryanum. Next base: position 12,244,083 of record OY744493.1, read on the forward strand.
ATGACAGATGGACTAGGGTTTTAGTATTAGGGTTTAACGTTTGAAATATGTGTTTTAGGGTTTAAGGATGTGTCTGGATGGACATGTCTAGATGTTTCTGGAAGTGTGTGGAAAGTAGTGGACTATTCTGGAAGTTTCTGGAAGGAAACATGTAGAAGGTTCCAGATAGATGTATTGCTTAGTAATGGATGGAACTGTGGAGAAGGTTCTATTCTAGATGGTTCTAGAAGATATGGGCTGTGTTACCAGCCATATATAAAGGAGAGAGTTGAGACATTGAAGCAACTCAACTAACTCAGTCAATTCAGTCAAGCTGTCTTGAGTATTTGTTGTATACCTGTGGCTGTGTACCTATCTACTGTGTTCCTTCCACAGTATATCTCTGTGTATATCCAGACTCTACTTGTAAGTTTCCTGTCTCAATAAAGCCTCTCGCCTGACCATTCCGGTACTTCGGCAGTACATCGGTAAAGGCCTACGTCTACCGTCGTCCGCCATCCGGTCTAGCTAGGGGAGAGCTTTGCACGTGGTTTCGGAGCTTAACGACCCTTCCTGTAGGTTTTGGACCGCTGCGTTTTACGTTTAAGGATAGCGCTACTAGAAGCATCCATCCATCGGTGCAAGTTGAACTTCGAGCCGACGTCAGTTCTCTTCAACATCAGTCTTCTATATGGAAGCACAAGTTCAGCAGCTTACTACTCAGCTTGCGGCTCTGACGGATGCGCATCAACAAGCTATCCAGCAACTTCAGGCCGCACAGCAGCAGATAGCCGCTCTGCAGCAGGCGCAAGTTAACGCTCAACCTACTGCTACAAAGATCAAGCCACCTAAGCCTCCAGTCTTCACGGGGAGCGCACAACCTTCTGCGGTCAACTGGTGCTATCTTATGGAGACCTACCTACAGTCATGCGACGTCAACCTCAACGCTCCAATAGCCATCCTTCATGCTGCCGGTTTCCTACGAGATTCAGCACTCACCTGGTACCGCAACCACCTTGCAGCCGTTCAGCGTGGAGTGGACCGGCCCTGGAATACTTGGGAGGACTTCAAAGCTGCTCTCATCACGCACTTCACACCAATCTCCCCAGAGCGCACAGCACGTGAGAAGCTCGATCATCTACAACAAGGTGGCAAATCAGCTCGTACCTATGCTGAGCAGTTCAACCTTTGCATGCTGGAGCTACCCGACATGCACGAGAAGGACCGTGTTCATCGCTTTCTAGAAGGCCTGCGACCGGAAGTTCGTATCCATGTGGAGCTGAAAAACCCAACCACCCTTTCAGATGCCGTTAAGTGGGCTATCCAAGCAGACTCGCTTGTCTGGCAGATCAAGAGGCGACGCTCTTCACCTTTTCCTGGAGCTCTCCATCGCCCTTATCAACAGCAACGACAAGAGCCTCACACTGGACCTACTCCAATGGAACTTGGTGCTGCTGACAACAAGAGGACTAACAACAACAACTGCAATCAAAGAAGGCAGCACTTCAACAATGTGAGGAGGCAACCATCCAAGAAAGATGTAGAGTGCTTCTACTGTCATCGCTTGGGTCATTACCAGCGCTTCTGTCCCAAGCGTGCTACCGATCTGAAAATGATGAGTGATGCTGCCTCTCCTCAGCAGTCAAACTGAGGAAGGCGCGTGGTGCAGTGAGTCCTACGCGCGCCGATGTGGCTGGACCCCGTCCTGCTATGGACTCACGGAGAGGTTGCTCAGCCGGGGTTAAGGAGCAACCTGCTGGGAATTCCAAGTCAACGGTTAGCGGGCGCCAAGATGCTGCAGCATACCAACACAAGAAACCCCGCCGGAGATCACCAAGGTTGAGGGACCGTACTGACTGGAGATTCCACCCTAAGGAGCACGCCGAGTATGCAGCGATTTATGGGCCATTTACGGTGGACGCCTGTGCAGATCCAGCTGGAGAGAATGCAGTGGCCAAGAAGTTCTACCACAGTCAGAATTCCTTCCTTAAGGCCAATGTCGAGGGAGAGAATGTATGGCTGAATGTGCCTTTTCGCCGTGCCGGGAAGTTCCTTAGGCATTATCTGGAGTGCAAGGAGAGAGCCCCTGCTCAGACCAGTGCTGTCATCGTCCTGCCAAAATGGGAGAACAAGCCGTGGTGGCAGATGACACAAGGACTATGCCTTTTGAAGACCTATCCAGCAGGGACCAAGCTCTTCACTGTGCCATCCAAGACACCTGGTGGACCTTATATCGACATGGGACCTACCAAGTGGCCTGTATGTGTATTTTGGGATCCTCCTACTCTTCAAGGTTTTGTGAAGCCGTTACCGTACAATGCTACAACAGAAGAAGCAACTTCAGAGGAGCCGTCAAAGGAAGAGGAGACACCTGAGCTATGTGGCCTTCGTCCTACCAGTGAGAAGCTTATTCGGCTTAAGGGCAAAGTGAGAGGTCACAGCGTCACTATTCTCGTCGACTCAGGTGCAGGCAGGAACTACATTGACCCTGATGTAGTTGCACTACTAAATCTGCCAACAGTCACCCTGCCTGGCAACATTGTGCAATTGGCTGGTCCAGTCACCCAAGATGCTTCCAAGCTCATCCCAGACCTCAAGTTCAGGATTGGCCAATACAAGGACCATATGCCCTTCACCGTCACCAAGCTGGCGCAAGACCAAATCATCCTTGGCAGGCCGTGGCTTACATACGTAAACCCTCCTATTGATTGGGCCACCAACACCATCACCGTCACCAAGGGTAATGTCACCTACACTCTCACCCCGCCTGCTGATGATGAGTCACCTACCGTCAACATGCTCAGTGCCATGCAGATGAAGCGTATCATCCGCAAAGGGCAGATGGCATACCTTGCAGTCATCAGAGAGGTACCCGAAAGCGACAACCGACTGGAGATTTCGGCGCCATCAAACGAGGAGTGGCAGTCAGCTATCCAAGGCATCCTTGACAAGCACAACACCATCTTTGAGAAGCTGCCTAAAGGCCTGCCACCCAAGAGATCAGTGGACCATCATATTGAGCTGGAGCCTGGTTCCAAACCGCCTTACCTTCCCATCTACCATATGAGTCCCCTGGAATTGGAGGAGCTGAAGCGCCAACTTACAGATCTTCTTGAAATGGGCTTCATCCGACCATCCCAGAGCCCTTATGGAGCACCAGTGCTGTTTGTGCCCAAGAAGAATGGCAAGCTACGCTTCTGTGTGGACTTCAGGGCGCTCAACAAGCTAACCATCAAGAACAGATACCCTCTACCCCGCATCGATGAGCTCTTGGACCGTCTCCAAGGCGCCAAGTACTTCAGCAAGCTGGACTTACAGTCGGGCTACCACCAGATCAGGATTGCTGAAGATGATGGGAGCATCCAACGTACCGCTTTCCGTACAAGATATGGACACTACGAGTGGTTAGTACTACCTTTCGGCCTTACTAATGCTCCTGCAACTTTCCAGCAGCTGATGAATGACATCCTGAGGCCCTACCTGGACCAATTTGTGATTGTCTACCTGGATGACATCTGCATCTACTCCAAGACCAAGGAGGAGCATCTGGAGCATCTGGACAAAGTGCTCACCATCCTGGAGCAGCACAGACTTTTTGTCGGACTGGACAAATGCTCATTTGGAGTACAGGAGATGGAGTTCTTGGGGCATGTAGTGGGCACAGATGGAGTCAAGGTTGACCCCAAGAAGGTTCAAGCTGTGAAGGATTGGCCTACGCAAAAGGACGTCAAGGAGGTGCGCAGTTTCCTTGGCTTGACTGGCTACTTCCGTCGCTTTATCAGGCATTATGCTCACAAGGCTCTACCGCTCATCAATCTCACCAAGAAGGAGACCCGCTGGCATTGGGGCACTGCTGAACAAGAGGCCTTTGATCAGCTGAAGGAGGCACTTACCTCAGCACCTGTGTTGGTTCTGCCAGACCCAACACTGCCGTATGAAGTCTTCACCGATGCCTCAGGCTTCGCACTGGGAGCTACCCTGCTTCAAAATCAAGGTAGTGGGCTACAGCCAGTAGCTTACCTCTCACGCAAGCTTACTGACACGGAGCGCAATTACCCCACTGGCGACCGGGAGATGCTAGGTATTTTCTGGGCTCTAACGGAGTGGCGCTGCTACCTGGAGGGAACGACTCTGAAGGTGAACTCTGACCATCTCAACCACACCTGGTTCCAATCCAAGAAGAACCTCACGCGGCGGCAGACCAAGTGGAGCCAATGGCTGGAGTCTTACTACAGTGGAGTAGACATCAACTACAAAGAGGGCAAGGACAACGTTGCAGACCCATTGTCCCGACGTCCAGACCTTTGCACCATCACTACAGCATCTACAGATGATCTAATCAACCGGATCAGTGATGGGTATGAGCAAGATGAATACTTCAACAACCCATTTCCGTGGCTTACAAACATCAACGGCCTCTGGTACTTTGGCGACCGGATTGCAGTACCCAAAGATGTGGAGCTACGCAAGAGCATCATTCATGAATGCCATGACTCGCCTAGCAGTGGACATATGGGCATCACCAAGACCTTGCAGCGTGTGGCACAGAAATTCTGGTGGCCACATATGTCTAGGACTATCTACGCCTATGTCAGGGCATGTCCGTCTTGCCAACGCAACAAGCCATCTACTCTACCTCCTGGAGGACTGCTACAGCCGTTACCTACACCGGAGACCAAGTGGGAACAGATCACAATGGACCTGATCACTGATCTACCATCTACCAAGCACGGCCATGATGCCATTGTCACCTTTGTGGACCGGCTGAGCAAGCAGGTGCATTTTGCAGCAACTACGAAGAAGGTGAATGCACCAGAGCTAGCCAAGATCTTCCGCCATACTGTCTACAAGTACCATGGAATGCCCAAGGCCATCATCTCAGACCGAGACGAACGCTTCCTAAGCCACTTCTGGCAGGCGCTCTTTGCAGTCGTCGGCACAGAGCTAAAATACTCTACGGCCTATCATCCACAGACTGACGGCCAGAGCGAGCGTGCTAACCGGACTTTGGAGGAGTACCTACGGCACTTCGTCAGCCCACGACAAGATGACTGGGACGACCATTTGGACCTGGCTGAATTCGCCATCAACAATTCCATCAACCCCAGCACCGGCTACACTCCATTCTTCAGGACCTATGGCCACAATCCCAGAACGGCATTGGATCTGGCGACTGATGAGGCGATGACTCCCCAAGCACAAGACTTCGTCCAGGAGATGGCAGACACCTTGCGGCATGCTAAGGCCAAGCTACATGAGGCACATGTCAGGCAAGCTCAACAAGCCAACAAACACCGGAGGGAGCTGACATTCCGGATTGGCGATCAAGTTCGTCTATCTACTACCAACCTGCAACTACCATCCACCATGAGCAAAAAGCTTGCAGCTAAATACCTTGGACCATTCACCGTGGAGAAAGTTATCAGTCCTGTTGCCTACAAGCTGAAGCTTCCGCAATCCCTCAAGATTCACCCTGTCTTCCATGTCAGCCTCCTGCAACCCTGGCACAAGGACCCTGAGTTCCCAACGCATGTGGATGCTACAGTCTATCACCCACCACCAGTTGTGCCAGATGATGAGCAGTACCTGGTTGAGGCTCTGCTGGATAAGAGAATCAGCCGTGGCAGAACCGAGTACCTTGTCCGCTGGAAAGGCTATGGTCCAGAGGATGACATGTGGCGGCCGGCTAGTGATATTGAGCAGAGTTTGATTGATGCCTATGAGGCTAGTCATCATGGCGCATTGCCTGCCCAGCAAAAGAGCTCACGCAAAGCGCATCGACGCCGCAGTTAAGTTTGGCTTGATTTAGAGCATCGGGGGCGATGCTCTCAGAAAGAGGGGGGGCATGATGTAATGATGACAGATGGACTAGGGTTTTAGTATTAGGGTTTAACGTTTGAAATATGTGTTTTAGGGTTTAAGGATGTGTCTGGATGGACATGTCTAGATGTGTCTGGAAGTGTGTGGAAAGTAGTGGACTATTCTGGAAGTTTCTGGAAGGAAACATGTAGAAGGTTCCAGATAGATGTATTGCTTAATAATGGATGGAACTGTGGAGAAGGTTCTATTCTAGATGGTTCTAGAAGATATGGGCTGTGTTACCAGCCATATATAAAGGAGAGAGTTGAGACATTGAAGCAACTCAACTAACTCAGTCAATTCAGTCAAGCTGTCTTGAGTATTTGTTGTATACCTGTGGCTGTGTACCTATCTACTGTGTTCCTTCCACAGTATATCTCTGTGTATATCCAGACTCTACTTGTAAGTTTCCTGTCTCAATAAAGCCTCTCGCCTGACCATTCCGGTACTTCGGCAGTACATCGGTAAAGGCCTACGTCTACCGTCGTCCGCCATCCGGTCTAGCTAGGGGAGAGCTTTGCAGGAACCATGCGAGGACTACCCTGTACCTGATAGCAATCGCCGCACCGAATTGTACTGGCCCTGCACCGAAAAAGAAGAGGAAGATCGGGACGGCGAACTACGTACAAGAGTTATCTACGCCGATAGCCTAGAGGGAGCCGTTAGGACACAGAGCATTGATGCCCTACGCCTAGGGGGAGCTAAGACAGACACTGACCGTCTACTACAAAGCAATGCAGAACCAAATGCATCGAATTGACAGTCAGCACCTCGAGTTCCTGGCCAGTACCACACTGCTTACAACCATAGAAAAGATACGAAGGATACAATACCTAACAGGCACACTGCACAGTCGCAAGCGTGCCTTTTTTTGTTTGTTTGTTATTGGTATGGATATTGCAACACCGACATCTGCCCCAACTGCAAGAGCAGCAAAGATGGCGGCTCGCATATAATGTCTGCATGTCCCGCAATATCTACTTCCTACCTGAGCAGGCATCATGCACTTGGCAGAATCATCGGTAAGTCCGTCTCACATGGCAACCTCGGCAACAGCCTGGAATTTTGTTTCACTGATTTGGGGAGTCAAGACAAATGGGCAGCAGAAGATCTCCTTGAGAGGCACCACACCCTCTCCGAAGTCCCGGCAGACCTTATTCACAAGAAAACGGTGACAGAATGCGGATCACGGCCAGACATGCTACTATGGAAAAGGAAGCAAGCAGCTGTGAATCAGGAATTTGGTGATCCGGACATCATCTACATAGTTGAACCGCTCAAGGTCTGCTGTGACTCCAGCCCAGAACAAACGTATCAGCGCGCCGTTGACCAGCATGCCAACCTTCGAAGAGCTATCTGCAAGCAGCACCCAGCCGCCGTCGTCCACACAGTGGTCATTCTAGTAGGAGTCGCAGGCACTGCATACGAAGACTACACTCTGGCTCCGCTCCGCAGACTCGGCATCAGCGGCAAACATCTGAAACAAACTATTCAGAAGCTGGCAATCTGCGCCACACAACACATGCAAAAGATCTGGCAACATCGACAGAAACTCCAGCAGCAGGGCACATCCGCAGCCATGAGAGCAGGCATCGGGTAGCTCCATATACGTTCATTTGCCTGTTTTATGATGGATTGGGAGGACATGGTAGGGGGGGAACGCACCACGCGTGCTAGTACCGCCTCTTCCTTAAAACTACGCAGGGCTAACGCCCGGCGTCCACTCACTCACTATGCGGAGCTCCTGTATTCCTGCAGAAAGTGTGGATTTCTAGCTGACTTGTAACGCTTTTGTTCCCCTATTTTGGCTAGTGGATGCTTTTGCAGTTGACTAGCTCCACGTTCCCTGTATGTTAAGATACCGCTAAGATACCGCTGATGGGCTAATTAGCACAAAACAAGCAACTCCCTGTCAAGATGGCGGTGCGGTACCAGAAAGTACACAAATGGCCAATTTTAGTGGATCCAGAGCTATCTGCACATAGCAACCAACGGACAGGACTTGTACCTCGCTCATAACTTCAACTTCCGTCCTAGGTGGGGTTCGAACCCACATGTATGGTAAGTCGGATCCAGAGACTGCCACTGTAGACCGCTCGGTCACTCAATGTGTGGCTTGGCGTAGGGTCACATACAAACACATCCCTCGCAACATCAACAGAAGCAACCACGTACATTCAGTGCAGTTAAATGGCTGCGCAGAGCAGCAGCCATGCTGGCAGTTATGGCATGGTTACCATAGACATCACTTAAAGTTGTGTCTTCCTAACAGCATCAAAGACACATCAATGACGACCAAATAAGTTTTATCAACATTGAAAAAACAAGTCAAACTATCACAAGAAGACACCCCGGCGGAGGGCATTCCAATCTGGGTGCATGGGTGCACGGGCATGGGGGGGGGGGGGGGCAAAAGGGAATCAGGGCCAGAGAGCAAGGAGGGCACGGCAGCGTGGAAATCCAAGGGGAGGGCAAAGGAGGCCATTGCTTCTGGGATGACATGGTGTAGAACCCGAAGAGTGAGGGGATGGGCTAGAGGTGGCAACGAGCTAGGACATATGTGTTGTGTTGAGGAGGCGGGTCTCATCACTGTAGTGAGCCTAGTTCCTTCATTGTACGCCGCTCATGATGGACCAAGCGTAGATTTTCAAACAAACAAACACACATATCACAATTTAACATGCACATAGACAAGGTGCGCTGTCGCACAAGGCAGCCATCCACTAGGTTAGTTCCATGAGTGTAATTGGTGCTTCCCCCGCCGGCCCCCCACTTAAATGGGGTCATTGGGTTCCAATCCGGTATAAGTCTTTAGAGCCTTTCCAATGCCTCCACGCCGGCTTTCCCCATCAATGTATGTTTGACAGCAGCGCTTATGTTGTAATTTTGAGCTGCAGACTCCTTGTGAGCTCCCGGGAGCCTTATTCTCGTTTCATGCGTCCAAGTCAGGGGCGGGTGGTCCCAGCGGACACCGGGTCTCAAGTAGCATACCACATTGGAAGATCAAGATGGTCTATACTCTATTATGTGCTGCTACCTGAGCGGTTATGGAGCTGCTTTTGCAAGGCTCTGTTATGAGGCTTTCAGGGGGCATGTAGCTGCTTAGTAATGGTGCAAACGCTGTGTTGGTGGGGGGTTTCATTGTACAACGGATTGTTATCAAAACAGTATAGAGGTATATGCCTGTGCAGTATATGCCCGTGTTACAGGCTATAAGGATTATGGTGTTGCGAGCGGGGAAGTTACCATGGGCCTTACATGGCCAACTAATCTGGTTTTGCATTTCCTGTAGGTTATTGCTACACAAGCCACAACTATAACCCTAGACCATAACCATGCAGGCAGCTTTCTGAATACTGTATGTCCCAGACTTTGCGCCGCTCACTGCAGAAACGTGCAACTTTGTAAACGGGAACCAGCCTTAAACCAGCCAAACCTCCTAATGTTTGAGGTCTAGCAGTTGGCTGGTTATGTAAATCGAATATTGGTTGTAACCAAATGTTCAATTGGGTGGAGGTTGGTCCATCACGAGATGCCAATTTTGCACCCCATCAACTGTTGGGGTGGCGCCAGGCGGTTCAGATTGAAATCCCAAGGGTAGTTTAGAGTGCAATCCATTGAAGTTTCATCGACCAAAAAAGGCTTGATCGTGACCTCAACTACTGTTCAGGTGGTGCGCGGTGAACCTGAAGGGAGTTTCCATGGTAGGTTGCATGACAATTCATTGAGGTTTTAAGGACCATTGAAGCCCACGTCTGATCAAATCCAGCTGTACGGTTGGTAGAAATGCGGCCATGGCGCCATAATAACGATCACGATGCGACATGGCCGCGCACACATGTGATTTAAAAGGGACCGGCGGCATCCACATTCATGAGTGTGCACTGCTTCTCCTTCACAAGACCAGCTCTGGTCTGCCATTGCTATCATAGATGGTTTCAATAGATCGTAGGGCCCTGCAACGATCACCCAGTTGTATCCCCACCAGCAAGTGCAGAAGCAGAAACTGCCGGTGGAGTCAAGCTCTTCAATACTACTACATGCGTTGAGCAAGACCACTACACATAGCAGCATCACGTGTGTATACTCCGGGCAGAGAAGCCATGCTTATGACAGTGCAGCATGCTGGTATCATATAGAGATTTCCCAGCAGCCTTGCATTAAGGGAAGGAAGGAGCATGAGTGAGTAACAAGTTAGGCAACGTTCAATCACAAAACCTACACCATAACCGGGGCCAGCCATCTTAGGGCGAAGCCCTCGACCGCTGCCTTAGACATTTTGTCAGTCGTAGTCTGAACCCTGAAAGGCGGATCTAACCTATTTATGCTCTTGCTCTGCTACATTTCTATCTACATTGTACAGCCGCTTGAACTCGTCCGGACTTAATGGCTTATCTGCTAATGAGCCTTATGCAATCTTTTCTTACAGAGCAATGATGCTATCTGTCCAACGACCGTTGTCAAAAATTCAATTTCACAGAGTTGTTACTCCATCAGGCCTGTCATTCAATTTCTACAAAACACTATTTGACAGCGCAATCAATTTCCCCACTCACAACATGTCCGCTTGCATCATGCAAAGCATTTTGATATCCCTTGACTTCAAGAACCTTTGGGGTGGCCGAGCTGGCAGCGTACATGCTTGATGACTGAATGTGTGTTCAGCCGTGCAACTTGACACCGTCACCACTTCGAGGGGGTAGCATTCGGTAGCAGCTCACAGTTAAATGCTGCCACGGCAAGAGTCGTCTCTGTCATACAACAGCAGGACACCAATCCCTGGGACCTTGGAAACCTTCCGAAGAAGCCAGCGTCCTGCTAATAAGAAGCAGCTTACTACAACAACCCCAATAAATGTGGAGCTTAATGATGCAGGCACACGGGAGTTACACTTGCTCATTGGTGGAGAAGCTCAACACTTGTGGAGCTTGTGACATGTCAGTATGTATAATGCTGGTGTTATGCCGAAACATCTGTGGAGGTTTATGGCCAAATCTCGATTTCACACTCACTCTACCCTGCTGCCACTGATAGGAAACCTCAACAAGTGTTGACCTTACTGGATGGATGTCACTTGGGTGCACATCACATGTCCACCGCAGCCTTTCCAAACAAGACTTGATTGGCCCCAGGACGACACCATCAGAGGGCGCCGTAGGGCTGCTAGCTTCCGAACCGAAAGGCTCTATGCTCTAAACAACACTTGCCGATGCTCCGAAAACAAATGCTGACTAATATCCATAGTGGATGTTAGTAATCCTTCACTAATGATATTTCAGTTACAAGTCTGATTTAAGCAAGCAAGCTCCATACCTGGGTCCCAAGGAGGTCAAGACAATACCATAGCCCTAAACCACCTCAAAAGAAGTGGATGGTTCCATCTTCACTAGACCACCTCAACAGCTGTTGGAATTGCAAAAGGGCTACTTCCTTCTCAATCTACGACCAGCAAGGGGGTCTGGACAGCATTGTAGCCCTAGACTACCTCAATAATTGATGAGGTGTATCTCAAGTTACGGAGGTGCATGTCCCCATTTCACTAGACTACCTCAACACTTGATGAGGTGTATCTCAAGTTAGGGAGATGCATGTCCCCATTTCACTAGAATACCTCAACAGTTGTTGAGGTGTATCTCAAGTTAAGGATATGCATGTCCCCATTTCACTAGAATACCTCAACAGTTGATGATGTGTATCTCAAGTTAGGGAGATGCATGTCCCCATTTCATTAGAATACCTCAACATTTGATGAGGTGTATCTCAAGTTAGGGAGATGCATGGCCCCATTTCACTAGAATACCTCAATTTTCAGTTGATGAGGTGTCGGTCCCAAAGATACTAATCCTCAACGGAATAAACATATCTATAAGCTTACTTTGATCCATACGGCCCTCACTAGTGAACTATGATAATGTACCTGCCATTGTTTTGAGTACCTCTACACTTGATGAGGTATCTCATTCACTGTCGGCCTTTGCATACTCCACAGTGGCTATTCTCCTCTGATGTTCAGTTATTCCTTCTGCATGTCAATGCAATGGACACTAACAAGCCGCATTATTCACGGAAGGTGAAGGCCGAGCACTTCCTACATACCCCCCAGGCTAAGGGGGGATGCACCACGTGTGCTAGTACCGTCTCTTCCTTAAACCTTTGTATGCACCTGCATAGCATGAGCCCTGCCCTAGCATGAGCCCTGGCCCCATGGGGCTATTTAAGACCGGACGTCCACTCACCATGCAGCGTACTTTACCTTGTGGCAAAGATGTTTGAGCTAAAGTTTCCGAGGGTTGCAACAGTCCCCGTACTTCCAACTGTTCACAACATGCTCTGAAAGTTGGCACAAAGCAGGGACCTATACGACTCAGTTGGTCAGGGACACCGATAGATATCACATCTATCTGGAGCAGCTTGCATTGATCAGTTTACCCTCAGGCTTGTCGAACTGTATAATTTTGCAGGTTCATGTAGGGCTCGTGTCAGTTTTAGAGGTGTATACATCAACACTCCATGAGGTTTCAGGAGGAAACCTCCAATTCTAGTGAGTTGTATGCGTGTTTTGTGGGACAAATATGGATATCTGGTTACAAAAACCACCTAATTTGGAGGCTCTAACACTACTCTGCACCGTTATGCTCAAAACATGTTGAGGTTGGAGACACGAGGCCATGATTTTTGGAGGTTAGGTCAACGAGAAATCCATATTTGACAGGGCTGGTACCCGTTTGGAGAGTGCAGAACAGTAGCAGCAGCCGTCTCCAATAACATTTCTCTGATTACAGCAGCAAGGCTTGATGGCACTTGATAGATCCAGAAGCTAGGGGCAATGCCCATCCCATCTAGTAGTGCGTGTGGTGTGCTAACCATGAGTGTCGAGGCAAGATGCAATGGGTCCCGGGGACTTCTCCACTTTAGGGAGCGGCGGGTTAGAAACTTGTTGCATCATGTGTCAAACCTGGGATTCGTTTTCTAAAAGGCCATCATGTGCACAACCAATGAGGCCTACACCTTGCTCTATGAACCACTAAACATGAGATGACACCACCATACTATCTATTCACAAGCGAATCCTCACCCACAAACTCCATAGAAATAACTATAACATGGCCCCCACACTAGTAGGGCCTCAACTGCTTTGCCAAACCTTCAAGCGACAACCCCCCTCATACAAGGCACATGCATGGAAATGTACAACCAAATGAAAAAAACAAATTGTCCTACAGCTGCTTGGATGGTTGAAATTGCTTGTGCTCACCTTTCTGATGTCACTATATATGCCCACGTCCCCAGGCGATCCAGTTTTAGCTTTAGCTTTGTCGGCAGCCCAGCTTTGATGGCTTGTAAAGCTGAAGGGACAGCTTGGAAAGCTGAGCTCCAGGCTATAAAGGCCTAGAACTCTAAGCTTTGACAGCTGCAGACAAGCTCCCATGGCTCAACACATCCCACATTAGCTGCAGTCCACTTCCCTCCCCTCTTGGGCACATTGTGGCCTATCCCCCTGTGTAGGAGTATTACTCTGTTTCACGTCTACCCCAGGTCTAATGCACTACCTGGCACGACGTACTTGCTGAATGAAGCCAAGCAGTGTTGGAGAGCTTGAAAGGTAGGCCGCATGCAAGTCTTGGTATGTAGGTCAAGATGGGGCTCATGCCTTAGGGCCCCTTGGTACACTACGATCTACTGCAACTAGGGTCAAAAGCAAACCCCAGGTTGAATAAGTGTGTTTGCATGTGCCAGCTGTTCCTGGGAGTGATGCAGCTAAACATTCTCTGGGCAATCGCCTCGAATAATGTTCACAGCTGAAGCAGCTGAATGGTGCAGTTAGGATTGGTGTAGTGTGATGGAAGAGGTAAGAGCAGCAGAGACTGTAGGAAGTAAGCCAGCTGAAATAGTGGTCCCCCACACAAAGCAAAGTACATGCCAAGGCCCTGTTACGTAAACAAAACACTGCTCCTTTGACTATTTGGTTTCATGTTGCTATCTTTCTTGCGCAGAGGGTACCAATTCTGCAGCTGCTGCTACTGCTGGTGGTCGGGAGTCACTGCTTGGGGATTGCACCACATGTTGCGCAGAAAGTGAGAGCGTTGTGCACAATATGGTGTATACAAGCGGGCAGGCTTGCTGGGGTATGACTATCTGCTCCTACCGGCAGTGGCAAGCCGCTGCATGCTATTCCTTTTCAATAGCTGTAGCTGCTGCTTGTTTATCCAAATAGGATGGAGAATCTTAGCCACATTGGGGTAGTGGGTGTTTTGGGTGGTTTTGACCTAGTTGCTGTACCTGGTTTCTATGAATATGTTCTCATTTTACTGGTTGCAGGCCTTGTTGTTGTGGTAACAGCTTGAAAGTGAGGTCCGGGGCCTATGGCACTTCCTGGTTTGGCATATCACAAGTTTTATCATAAGAACAAATAGCTGCTGTTGGATCCTGCCTGGAGTACTGCTTGATTTGGGCAATGCACACTGGTAGGGCTACAGCCATTGTTTTCACCATAGGTCAACAACTAACTAACCCGGCTGCTGTTCGGTCGTGGCGACTGCTATAGTGTGCATAATGGCTACTTCTGTGCTTCATCTGTCAATATAGATGCTTGCATGTAGTAATAGCTGCTGACCCCTGTGTTGATTGGTATCATACATCTCTTGTTGTGCTACTATGTAGACTAGAAACAACACCCCCGCCACCACCGTTAGCTAGACGTACCGGTCTGTCTGCTGAGCATACTATTGTGCAAGCTGCTACAGGGGGTGCTGATGTTTCTTAAGAAGGAAAGTGGTTATCTTAGTTCTTGTCCTGACAATGCTATACTGTTGCTACTGCGGTACTGTTGCTACTGCGCGGGTACTCCCACTAGTATTGTGACTAGTGTAGCATGTTATGTAGGCCCCTGTTGAGCCCCTGCAGCTGCTGTCAGAAGAGTTACAGAAGAGCAACCGCTGTCCCTTGCACATGGCCAGCTCATGTTACTACAAAAAGTAAAACGCAATTTTTTCTGTGTATATGCCACATGTAAGTATTGGCAGTTAAACCTCGTTGGTGTTCAAGCTGTTGTCAATGCTGCAGTGACCCACTGCTCTTGACTGCCTTTTTGCAAGTGCCGACCCACCAATGCAAACCGGCTCCAATGTCCATCATCAATCATTATGCTCTTGAGGCATAGGGATTCACTGCTATTGCCGGTTTAGCTATTTCTGACGTGCTTAGATGTCTGTCATGAGATTTTGCAAATCTTAACACTGCATCAATGACCATGGGGACTAATATGAGCACATGTTTCTGCTTGCATCTGTGCATACGTGTGAAGAGGGCACAGCGCTGCCGTATCCGCTGGGAAAGAATAAAGGTTGCCTTGCCATGAAGCAGCTGTGAAGTAGGCATGGGTCATCTAATGGTAGGCGGGCAAGCAATATGCAGGAGTGATGGTGGCGGGGGTTAAACGGTTAAACCAACTGATTCTGTCAGGCATGCATGTTAACTACAATTGCAATAGAAAGGGCCTTGTGTTGGACATGTGGTTTAGCAAACCCGGTCGAAAACACATGTGTTTCACCGCCTTCCATAGTTCCATGGAACCGATAACAGTACCAGAAGTGTCCGATGGGAACGGAGCATGCAGATAGCACAGCCCTTGAACCGAGTGATGGCAACTATGTCTTCAGCAGGTTCCATGCTTGTCAAAAATAAACTTGCTTGCATACTGCCAGCAGTGTTGAAGGCAGCTGGCAGTGGCTCAATCAGTGGCGATGATATGCTGTAGATGCTAGCGTTAGGTTTAACTTTGCTTCTACTCCAGCTGTAGGTCAAGCTTTCACGCCAGCTTTCTGTCAGCTTTGCTAGTTTGAACATAGCTAGCTCTGCCGACCTTTGTAGGCAGCTGTTGAAGCGAAAGGACTTCAGCTTGGCTTCCACAAAGCTAACATTTCAGTTCATTTTGAGGATTTAGTCACATTTAAGCTCTAGCTTGCAGTCCCATTGCAGTTAATAAGCAGTTAGCTAAGCTAAAGTTTGGTAGCTTTGAGGCTTAGGAGTTGCGCGAGGTCCAACCAAAGGGGTTAGTTACTGCTGCTTGCGCCTGGGCTCACAAGCCCTCCTTGTTCTCGAAGTAGGAGGGAGGCTCTAACTTACCCCCATCGGGGCAGTGGAGTTTTTGGTGCTTTTGACCTAGCTGCTGGATTTAGTGTCTAGGCCGTATGTTCTCATGAATGCAGAAGACAATCCGTAATCACAGGTTTCAGCTCGCTGTTCTGTGTGACACTTCGAGGTGCGGGGCTCATGGTACGTGTTATCTGCTGTATAATGTAACAACAAGAGTAGACCCGAAGTCTTCCCCATCACAAGTGCAATGCTTGCACAGAAGCTTAAGGTTCCAGAGCTTTAGCTGCAACCGATCTGGAATGGTGCTGTGCTTTGACATCCCCAATCTTTTTGGGATGCATAGAATTCCACATGCCGCAGAGACTTGCTTATTGGGACACAACAAGGACTGACATCATACATTACATAGACGTTGTACAGTGCACAACCCTAGCTGCACACCTACCACATGCTAGTGCTTTGGAAAGGCTCCTAGCCGCCTGTCAACCCCTTCGAACAGCAACAAGGCCAACAAAAAAAAATACCACATTCCATTATCTACCTATCAGTAGAACCCAGATTACAGCCTAGCGGTACAACCCAGATTACAACCTCTGGGATGCACCATGCTGTTGGCATCCCCAGTAAATGCTTTCAAGATAAAATCACCAACAGCGCAGCTCAGCATGTCTGCTGGCCTCCCATGGGCTAGCCCGAACGCACATAATACTAGCATATATTGATCTCATGAGAATTGTTTCTGCACCCTCTCCGGAAGTAGTGAGCCGCTTTGCAGAGCAGCCACTGCTGGTATGAGGCAGTGCAATGGCCTGTTACACGTGACCAATGATGAGCACCGCTCCTCACCCCTTATCAGCATGCAACCTAATCATAACTCAGATCCCAGTGTCACAGCCAGCCACTACTGCACAGTGATCACAGTATGTAATCATAATTCAATTCTGCACCATGATTCCGAGGAAGGAGTTGAGGAGCCTGGCACTTGCAAAGCCATGGAATGTCACATACACACTTATGTTGCGATGATTTCAGGGTTGCACTGCTTGCCGTAGAAATGCAAACTCATTGGTTTCTTTCCTGCTACATGTAGGCAGGCTGCTGGCCAGTCCCTGCATGACCAAGTAGACCTTTTCCCAAATGGTGTTTGGTATAACACTGGCGTGGCATCTTTTAGATTTATGATCAACTTGTGACATGGCACATAGAAGCATCCTGGAACCCCTATGTGCAGTGTCAAACATGATGATACCCGACCACCCAACATTAGTTAATTTATTTGACAAAGCATCAACACACTTTATGTCCCGGATGCTAATTGCTCGGGACAATGACACAACAGGGGGCTTCCTTCCTCACCAATCAAGAACGGAATGTGCTACAGCTCATCTCCACTGATGTGAGATGTCCCCCTGCTCTACAGACTTGTAACACACAGAGATACAAAGGATACCATACTAAACAGCATACACCGTTACACTGACTGGAATGTTGTGGTTGGCCATCACATTGGTATGCATCTTTTCACTGCTACCTGCCAGTTCAACACTGGGTTGTAAGAAATCCCAACTCACTGACGATCCACCAGTCGTTGTGAATACCTGGCAGATATGTAACGGCCCCTATATTGCCTGTCTGACAGAACTCTGCGGCCGGCCAGTGGGATCACTTCTGCATTTAAGGATCATAACATTTACCACACTTACATGTCTTACCCTTTGCACACACCACGTTCCAGCATGGATCAGGATGCGGGACTGAAACGCATTGGCCACACTCACATTTGTAAGGACCCGATGGGCACGGAACATTGCATTTGAAATTCGGCGCGGTCTGAAGGGGTTTCACAGTCGGGACGCAACGGCCGCACACACATTTGAACCCATCTTTGCACTTGATCTTGCACAAGGGGCAAGGTGGCGGGGTCTGAGGTTCAACCCAGTTCGCTATTGGGACGCAATCACTACACACGCACTTAGATCCTTCTCCACAGGGCTTGGCGCAGGGCTGGGAGCAACGGCTAGGACCTACATGTGAGGGGAGAGAATGCAGCAGACCTGAGGTTTGAGATACTGTTCTGTGCGGCTGGATCAACAACCTTATTGTAGACCCATAATGCACGTCCAATTGGGCGGGCTTGTCATTTTAAAGTCTATAGCCAGGCATCCTGGGACTCCTGCTGCATGACTCTGACGATTAATGTATGTCTGGCCATTAAGGCAAGCACTTGGACCGACACTCACGATGACGCCGCTGCAGCATAGTTCCTCATTTTCATGGTAAAAATGAGCCCACTGGCATTCGGTCCTAACATGAACAGAAGTAAGTCAGCATGGTGATGTTGGCAGTTTGTGCAAGGTCTGCAACCACCTACAGCCGGGGGTCCACTGAGCCAACTGGAATTAATTACCCTTTGAAGCACCGACCATTTCAGTCACCACTTCAGTTCACAAACCGCATGGGGAGGAGTTGCCAGCAAGCTACACTACCCAGTATCTAGTTGCTTTCCAGGCAGCCTTCAGTGAACCTTAACTTTAGGGTGGCCTGCTTGCTTGAATATTCGAGGATCAGGAGCACATGTCCTGCGCACACTACTTACCTGGCGGATACGCGTGGGCGGGGAGGCAGCAGAAAGACGCTGCAACTGTCACCAGTAGCGCCACGGCATAGTAGGAGGGAGCCATCGGTAACCTGCAAGTGGCAGACCTGTCAGATAATTTAGTAGGGAAAGCAATGCACTGCAGTCTTACATACACCGATGCGCAATGTGTTTCTGATTCACCTATGTATCTATCCACTAGCATATGAAGCACTCAGGTAGCAATCGGGACACACTCAGGTGGATCTTGCACTCACGGGAAGAGTGTACAGAGGTCAGCTATACGAATGAATGTATCATTTACTCACCTTTGGTGCCTGCTTGGGTTCACGTGACCTAAGCCGTTTGGTGCGTGTTGCCGCGCAGTGAATGTGCCACGGGCACGCCGCTTGGATCGATGCACGCCTTCCGAGCTTACTTGCTTGCCGTACTGACACTAAACCAAACCCTTAAGAAGGAGCAACTCGCGCGCGGTAACTCTGTTCGATAGCGGCCTGGTACTCTAGACTCCGCTGTGCTTTAATAGGAGAAAAGGAGCAACAGGTAATAAGTTCAAAAGCAAGCGGCCTGGTAGTCTCTTGCTTTAGCATGCCACTTAGTTATATAGACGGGGGTTTGGACCGCAGTGGTCACCCGTCCGCAGTATTTGCTGCTACTGAGAAGGTGCCGCGCGCGCACCTGCAGCAGTGCCCATATATTTCGTTTCTGACTAGTAGCTGCGCCTGGAACCTTGGATACAGATTTTGCCCTTCCTACAAAGACTGTTTACAGAACGCACTGTGCATGCCGCGCAGATGCATGGGCGGGGGTAGTCTCACTCGACAACTTACGGGTCCCCTTACCTTTCACCCATCTACTGCAAATGAGGGTTGGACAATGGGTGAGTAAGCGCTCATTGAGCTATTGGTGAGCTCAGTACATACTGCGTGCTTACAATGCTCACTGTGCTCACTTGCTCATTTTGTTTACTGCGCTCACCAGCGCAGTGTGCTCACTGTGCTCACAGGCTCACTGTGCTCACAAGCTCACTGTGCTCACAGACTCACTCTGCTCACAGGCTCACTGTGCTCACAGGCTCACTGTGCTCACATGCTCACTGTAAGCAAGCTCACTGTGCTCACAAGCTCACCGAACGCTGTGCTCACAAGCTCACTGTGCTCACACGCTCACTGTGTTCACAGGCTCACTGTGCTCACGCACATGCATATGCTCACAGGCTTATTGATTGTGTTCACAGGCTCACTGTGTTCACAGGCTCACTATGCTCACAGGCTCACTGTGCTGACAAGCTCACTGTGCTCACAGGCTCACTCTGCTCACAGGCTCACTGTGCTCATAAGCTTACACTACGCCCCAAAGCTACCCTCCTGCTTAGCTTTGAACTGCACTGACACAAAGCTGAAGCTGAAAGTTGACTATTTTCACGAAAAAAGCTAGATTGTGAGCTTTCAAAGCCAAGCTGTAGTGTAACAGCTTAGTAAGCTGACTGAGAGCTGCACCCAAGCTGCATCAAAGCTAGCAATGTTCGGAAAGACAAAGCTGAACAGAAGCTGGTGCTGGAGCTGGTACCAAGCTGTAGTCAATCAATCAATCAATAAATCAAAACGCAAGACCAGCAATGCCAATGGCCAAACAAACCTAGGCCACAAACACAAGGCTCCTGATCACAATCACGAAGCCACACAACCGATGGTGAATTTGCCACACACAAGCTGAGGCTAGATGCAACGGCGTGCACACCGAGGGGAAACAAACACCACCACTAAAACCCAAAACCTGCTCCACTTCCATCACACATGGGTGGCGGGGAGGCAGCAGGATCAAGCACCACCCTAGTAGGGGCTGGAGGTGGCTCCCACCACCTAGGTACTGGTGAACCACCATCCTCCCAGCCACTGAAAGGCACCACATAGCGCTCCACATGCTTATCAATAGCTTGCTTAGTGCGCCTTCTACACCTCACTAACCGTTGGCTTTCCCAAGGGTGCGTAAGATCCCACAACCTCTTCCTCCAAGCACTCTTAATCTGACATGAAGCCTCCCAGCTCCCCTCATCTTGACCAAGCACCTTCAGATCTGCACACACGCATTTCTCCCAGGTATGGCGAGGCCTACCCACTGGCCTCGTCATGTCACCATGTAATGAAGAGAACAACGCAATATGCGGCAACCTGCCCTCCTCCATGCGGCCCACATGCCCCAGCCACCTCAGCCTATTTGCTGTGATGTATGCTGACAAGGTGGCTACCCCACATGATTTCCTGATATGCTCATTGGTGTGCCGATCTGACAGCCTGACCCCCAGGATGCTCCTAAGGCAGCTAGAGTGCACCCGCTCAAGCTCAAGCTCAAGCTGTAGTCTCAAGCTAAAAGCTGAAAGCAAACCTGGAGTCGACCCAATAAGGCTGGAACCGACCGATGGATGCACACACAGCATGCAAGTGATAGGGGCCAAGCCAAGGACATTACGTATATATGTATATACCGTTACAGTGACTGCCATCCAGTAGAAGGGCCAACTCTGGACGCTGATCTAGTAATATCAAACCGCCACCGAGATTGCAATAGCACAAGACCCATTCGCCTCCCTGCTAGAATAGAAAGCGGGATACCACACATCCATCCAATCAGGCACCGCAATGCAGATGCCACCTTCATGATGTAAACTGCATCGTAAACTGCTTCGAGCAACATGCATATGCTTGCTTGCAATAAGAACACCCAATACTGCATTACGTTTATCCCCCGCCAGCATGCTATAAGCTGTCCCGCTCGCTACCACCAAACCAGAGAACATGCCTAAACAATCCCCTGCTAGCATTGTTGTTGCTCAGTTCTCGGCTATGGCCTGTCATTATTACATTTCATGATATGCCATAGCAATAAGTGCCATAGGCCCCGCACCTCAAGCTGTCACAAAGAACAGCGAGGTGGAACAGAATACGGGTAAACTTCGACATGTATGACAATATATGCCTAAACATGAGGTCCAGCAGCTAGGTCAAAATCACCCAAAACCTCCGCTGCCCCAATGGGGGTAAGAGCCTCCCTCCTACTTAAGAAAGCAAGGAGGGCTTGTAAGCCCGGGTGCAAGCAATAGTTGGTAACAAACCCCATTGGTTGGACCTCACGCCACATCAGAAGGGTGAGCATAAGCATTCCTAATCTTCCAAGCAGCTGCAACATATTTAGCTATACACTTAAATGCATGCTTGAAAGGGCCATATACTAAGCCAGACTCCTCATCGACGTCTACACCCCAGAACTCTTCATTAAGCATGCTATGCAGCTTCTCCTCATCAGATTTGCCATCCAATATCTGACATTTTGCAGCAACATCAGGGTCAGAAGTCAGCTTCTCCCACAGCTTTTGCCTTTGTGCCTGGTAAACAGGACAGTCAAACAAGAAGTGTTCAGGAGATTCAACTTCACCTCCCAATTCAGGGCCAAGATCACAGGACTTGCAGCACTCCCTACGTGCACTTTGCCTGCTAGCGCTCTGCCTACCGAATTTTGCTGTCATAGCGTTGAGAGGAAGAATACCTGCACGCAGCTGCATAATGAGTTCCATGCCTTTGCTCAGAGGGCCTGTGCACATATATGGCTGCGGCTTGAAATAATTAACATCGTCATTGTAATGCTGCATATATGTCGCTAAAGTAGATTTATTTCTAGCACCCTCCTCCCGAACAGGAACTATGGCCTGTCATCTGATCACTCTGACCTGTCATCTGATCACTCTGACTTCTTGGGGAATCCCACTCCTGTTAGAAAAAGGTAAAAGCATGAAAGTGATGTTGAGTTTATAGATGAGAGAGCGCCACTTATTACAAGCTCTACAAGCTCCTGGCGGGCAGGTTGCGGCGAAATAGTAAGCTAAGCCCATGCAATCGCCATACGTTGCTTTCAGTGCACAGCAAAAGGACCCATGGGCACTTTCTCAGCAAGGACAAGAAGCATGCTGACACACTGCTGAGAAACAGACATTATTATGCACACAGTAAAAACGTCCAGGGTAGTAATGTTGAACTAAAAAGAGCAAGCCTGCAACGATACACGGGGTACAACATATTCAGCTGTACACTGCTGTGCACTGCTGGGCTGCACACCAAAAGGCATTTAGCTGCATCTGTATTGCAAGACTATACATCATGGAGGCCCTTAAAAAGAGCTGGTGGTGGGCTGGAAGTATGGCTTAGGGTTTAGGGTTTAGAGTTTGAGGTTGAGACCCTAAAAGCTACACATGAAGGTGGATAGCACTCCTAACATCATATTGCAGGATCACAACGTGGGGAACTGACAAATATATATGTCAGTTGTCCTCACCTCCTCAGCATCCTGCTGACTCCTAAGCTCCTTTCAAGGCAGCTGGGGAAGCATCATCCACCCCACAGCTGAGTAAGGACCTGGCAGGTAGCTTGATCATGCTGCCTTGATAATCATCATTCAGGGCTGTGTACACCGTCTAGCCGCCTAGGGAACGGATGAACCCCACCTGCATGTCCACACCCTGGACACAGATCAGGTCACAATCTGTGAAGCAGCAGCATCAGACATAAGTCGACACCACAAGTGGGGTTCAGTATTCTTATAGCTCATATCATCCGGCAGTACTAGGCCAATGCAGAGTGACCACTTCCAGCCAGTTAAACACAGCATGCAGAAACGTAGAAGCAACAACAAACTGCACAAGCGTGTAGGGCAGACAGCACAGCCACGTGGGGAAAGCAGCACAATGTACATAGCAGTATTATTCTGTTCCACCCCGCTGTTTCTGTGACGGCTTGAGTTGCGGGACCTATGGCACTTTTTGCTATGGCATATCATGAAATGTGATAACACATACCAATGATGGTAAATGCAGCCTTGCTACCAAGGCGCCGGAGCCCCTATCCCCGCTAATATCCATGCTGTCAACACAGACTTCCACCATGTCCGAGTCTGCAAAGCAGCATCAGCATTGCAAGACAATCTGGATATGGAAAGCAAAAGGAAGCATCCGCACGAGGCAGAGTACAGTTGGTTGCAAAAGTTTTGGCCAAAATATGAAATTGTTACAGGAGATTGCGTGCTCCTGCCAGATCTCAAGGACTCATGTTAATCTCTTGCATGTGCAGCTTCTCTAGGAGGTCCTTGTTGGCACAAGTGGGTGTAGGATGCATCTGTGTTGTTCTGTGTTGCTTGGCTGCTGAGAAAAGCAGGGGTCTTACAAGGGAGACAGCGGAGGCATTTTTGCTGCTTTTTAAGGGGGTAAATGCAGAAAACTGCCAGCAGGCACAGGTGCCCTTTCTTTACTGTTTAGGGGCAGTGGCATATAGACCAGATGTGAAGCAGGTGCAGGGGCATTACCAGTTCAATGGCAGGGCAGGTGGGGGTAGGCAGGGCATGCGAGAAGTTGGGGCAAGTGCAAGGCTGAGCTGAGAGGGCTGTGGGAGGGGGACAGATGGGGTGTGGGGCTGGCAAGCACAGGAGGTGCAGAGGTTGAAGGGGAGAGGCAGGTCAAAAAAAGCAGAAGGGCTCTAGGAACAGGGGGGAGGCTTGCTGGTCTGCGTCTGCGGCTAAGGCTAAGGCTGGCTGGCTGGCTATTATATAGTATATTTATAGGGCACGCCCGGGGCTCGAACTCGGGACGTCTCGCGTGCGAGGCTACTTGTGATACCACTTGGGCATACCAACTGCAGCACATTGATGCTCTGCCTGTTTACTTTCTTAAACATAAATGGTTGTAAATCAGGTCTTGCTGCTGCTGCTTAAACCCCAGCAATACGTACCGGCCAAAACTTTTGCAACCAACTGTAGTGACTATCAGCATGACAATCTGGCATAAGCAGACCTGCAGCAGCAACGGACTGGCAGCATCACAGCAGATTGGGGTCTAGAAAGCAGCGGCAGCATGCTGCAGCATTTTGGACTTTACTGTAGTAACATAAGCTGGTCATATGCAAGGGACAGCAGCTCTTCTGACAGCAGCGGCAGAGGCCTGCATCATATGCCACACTAGTCACCACATGTTGGGAGTAAAGCAGCAGCAGCAGTATTGCAGGAGAAGTATTGAAACAAGCCCCTCCCATCTTAGGAGCAGCAGCAGCACCCGCTGCAGCAGTATGCACAAACATATGCTTAGCAGACAGATCGGCACCTCTAGTGGTGGGGGCGAGCATGCGCAAACAAGTCACGGCATTCACATAACAGCACAGCAAGATATGCTACAACCTCACACAGCACAGGAATCAGCAGAACAGTGGCCTGTGTGCAACATTCAGTATCACCGATCCAAGGAACCGCTGGCATACTCAAACACAATTATTAGTCAACCTGGGGCCCTACTTTTGACCTCAGTTCCAGTAGATCATAGTGCAGCAAGAAACCCTAAGGCAGGGGCCACATCTTGACCTACAAAGACTTGCATGTGGCTTACCTCTCCAACTCAGCCTGGCTCCACTTTGCTGGCAAGTAGACCACAGTCGAATTGCTCACTAGTTTCCCAGTGTACTCCTGGTACTCCTCTGACTTGCTAAAGATGTCTGGGACCTCCTTGGGGTCAGACCAGCATCTCAGGCTGAGGGTGTGTCCCCACGACCACTAGCTGAGCAGAGGGCCCAAGAACACCCTTACTTCTGCAAGCATGGTAGGCAGAAGCAAACAGGTTCAATCAAGCAAGATCACAGACTTACAGTATAGCCCCACACTGGGCTGTAGATTGTCCGCACATGTTATTGAGAAACAACATGCAGTTACTGCAAAAAAGAATGGGTCCTACAGTACGCCTTAGGACCTCCCAGCATAGGAGCGAACGGTCCCCTGTCATTCTATCCCTACTTTGCAACCAAGATTCATGTACACTAGTCATGCATTGAGTGAAAGCAGGCTCCATGTGGTCATCTGTAATCAGTGCGTGACCATAGTGTGCCATAGTTGCCCTTGCTACCGATTTGGCTGGGCACCACATACTCTGTCATATCAATCAACACTGACTGCTCTGACATGTCACATCCTCTCAGATCCCTTGATCCCATTTGCTGCCATTTCTCTGTCCTCTGCAGATCCTGCTGTTGCTTTGCCGTGTCCTGCCCGTCCCAGAGCAGAAGCCTTATTACCATGTCGATGATGTATGCTGCTCAACATGCAACTTCAACTATGGGGCGCATGGACACTCTTCCAGCTGCTTATCTGTACACTATGCCTTCTTAAAACATGTGCTGCGTGCATTAGTCCTGTTGATGCAAGTTCAAGGAATGCTTTCCGCACTGGCTGTTTGAGGATGCCTGAGTCCGGGGCCTCACTCACCTGTCATAAGCATTGCACGATTGCAACGAAGGCCTAAAACAGTTCGACAGATACATCTGTTGCGCGCGGCCCTCACTATTCTTGACCCTGTCCTCTTGCTAGCGACGCCGATCAGCCCAACCGTCAGTCAACATCGGGCGCCTTGCTCATGTAAGAGCACTTTGATCATAGAACGCAGAGACTTTCGGTCACTTTAAGATGTCTGTGATATGAGGCTGAGCAAGCTAAGGCGAAATGAAGCAGGCTGGAGTACCAGACAAGCATGGGCACCACGGAGCCAAGAAAGTTTGTTCATGCCATGATGAGCAGCCATGATTGCGCCAAAAGTGCTTAAGTGTCTGTATGCTGTACGCGCGGGACTTCCTGTGAGTGAAGATGATGAGGACGATGAGAAGCTCGTGTCACTCGGCAGTACCGGATTTTTCCCATCTGGGAAAAGCAATACGAACAGCATTTGCTGTGTAGGGAAAGAACATTGCTATACAGCTTGCTCGAACCACCCTAGAAGTGTCCTTCAAGTCAGCTTGGCTGCTTTTGCTTCGTTCCTTGCTCCCATAAAGCTGGGCTCCACCATGCATGCAGAAACTCAAGCACTTGTTGCGGGCAAGCACCCTTACGAGCAACCTCAGTGGCATTCTCCTTGCCCAGGACATCCGACGCCGTACATGTGCCCTTGGCTTGCCAGCCGGACTTGTGAAGCTCGTAAGGATGAGTGGGAGTAGCGAGACCACAACCATGTGCAATCCCCATATCTCCGTCTGGCTGGTTGAGTTCGAGAGCAGAATGCTTACAAATTGAACAAGCTCAGTCGTGAAGTTGTTCTCCGTCAGAGTTTCATGATTCAGGAGGGCCATATGGTGGGTATTGGCGGGCTAAATGTGCAGTAGCCAGGACCCATTGAACCGGGTACGTACCCATGCTAGCTAGGGCACAACAAGTGTTTGGAGAATGGCTATCAAGGGGAACATACGCTCCATTGAGCGACATGCATGGTCGGTAGAGTTTTCCTGCATTGTTAAGGCCGTTGACAGCAATACATACTTGAGTTGAACAAATCTGGCTGTTTATATGGCTGATAGCAAACCAATCTGCAAGGGTAGGAGGTGAAAGAGAGTAAGGAAGACAGGGGCATAGGCCGCAATGTGCCTAAGATAAAAGGGGAAGCAGGCTGCAGCAGAGTTGGGATGTGGTGAGCCATGGGAGCTTCTCTGCAGCTTTCAAGCTAAGCTAGGCATTTCCAGCATGAAGCTCAGCTTTCTGAGCTGCCCCTGTAGCTTTACAAGCTTCAGAAAGCTAAGCTGCTGGCAAAGCTAAAGCTAGAGCTAAATTCTCTGGGGCCCGTAGGCGTAGTGTTACTGTGCTCATAAGCTCACTGTGCTCACAGGCTCACTGTGTTCACAGGCTCACTGTGCTCACAGGCTTATGCTCACAGGCTCACTGTGCTCACAGGCTCACTCTGCTCACAGGCTCACTCTGCTCACAGGCTCACTCTGCTCACAGGCTCACTCTGCTCACAGGCTCACTCTGCTCACAGGCTCACTCTGCTCACAGGCTCACTGTGCTCACAGGCTCACTGTGCTCACAGGCTCACTGTGCTCATAAGCTCACTGTGCTGACAAACTTACTGTGCTCACAAGCTCACTGTGCTCACAGGCTCACTCTGCTCATAAGCTTACTGTGCTCATAAGCGCACTGTGCTTCAAGCTCACACGTGGCAGCTGCATCCCCCCCCCTCCCGCCCAGTTGCCCGCACCCCCCCTCTCCCCCCCCCCCTTGGTCCCAGCATGCAGTGAGCACCTGTGAGCTTGTGAGTAAGTAAGGTGTGTGAGCTTGTGAGCAATTAGGCATGCAGTGAGCACGTGTGAGCTTGTGAGTAAGTGAGCTGATTGAGCTTGTGAGCAAGTAGGCATGCAGTGAGCACGTGTGAGCTTGTGAGTAAGTGAGCTGAGTGAGCTTGTGAGCAAGTAAGCATGCAGTGAGCACCTGTGAGCTTGTGAGTAAGTAAGGTGTGTGAGCTTGTGAGCACAGTAAGCTTGCAATGAGCACGTGTGAGCTTGTGAGTAAGTAAGGTGAGTGAGCTCGTGAGCAAGAGTAAGCATGCAGCATTGAGCACGTGTAAGCTTGTGAGCAAGTAAGGTGTGTGAGCTTGTGAGCAAATAAGCATGCAGTGAGCACGTGTGAGCTTGTGAGTAAGTCAGCTGAGTGAGCTTGTGAGCAAGTAAGCATGCAGTGAGCACATGTGAGCCTGTGAGTAAGTGAGCTGAGTGAGCTTGTGGGCAAGTAAGCATGCAGTGAGCACCTGTGAGCTTGTGAGTAAGTAAGGTGTGTGAGCTTGTGAGCAAGTCAGCATGCAGTGAGCACGTGTGAGCTTGTGAGTAAGTAAAGTGTGTGAGCTTGTGAGCAAGTAAGCATGCAGTGAGCACGTGTGAGCTTACTTGTAAGTAAGTAAGTTGTGTGAGCTTGTGAGCAAGTAAGCATGCCCAGTGACTAGTCACGTGTGAGCCTGTGAGTAAGTAAGGTGTGTGAGCTTGTGAGCAAGCAAGCATGCAGTGAGCACGTGTGAGCTTGTGAGTAAGTAAGGTGTGTGACCTTCTGAGCAAGTAAGCATGCAGTGAGCTGCTTGCACTGCTTGCTTGCAGAGAGAGAGAGAGAGAGAGAGAGAGAGAGAGAGAGAGAGAGAGAGAGAGATCTACGCCAGGAGACCGTGTATTGTTCTCCAGCGTGGGATTGTGGGAAGGATTCCTTGGTGTAAAGATTACCGGGAAACATGAAGTGTACAGCCGCGAACTGGAAATGCGCATTGATGGGGTGAACTGGTACAAAAACCTGGCATGCATTTATACACCAGATGGCAGATGCCGGTTTACACTCACCACCGCAAGGGCGGCAACCCTGTATCATCAGTACCTCCACTGCACACAGCACAAAAACCGAT
The DNA here is from genome assembly GCA_963556185.1 of Pseudopediastrum boryanum. Classification (NCBI taxonomy): domain Eukaryota; kingdom Viridiplantae; phylum Chlorophyta; class Chlorophyceae; order Sphaeropleales; family Hydrodictyaceae; genus Pseudopediastrum; species Pseudopediastrum boryanum. The sequence continues at coordinate 12,272,834 of OY744493.1, forward strand.
TAATGCAGCAACTGAAAGTGGGCAGCTTTGCAGAGGAACTTTATGCACTAATGTGCAGGTACAAAGATGGGGTACAGGTCCGCAACAGCTCCCACAAGACAGGTACCATCAAAGTTAAGAATCATTGGGCCACCCCTCCTGAGATCTACCATGCCCTGCAAGACCTCATGCAGATTGACAAAGAGCGTTTTGCAAGTCCCCTCAACTATCATCCCAGGATGGCACATTACTGGAGCGTTCACGAAAGGGACCAAGTATTTGGAGCCAAGTGGGACACATACAAATACCAATGGACCGGAAGCAGCGTGCACAACCCTGAGTATGAAGATGAGGACCTTAACCAAGACATTGGAACAGCTATTGCTGCTGCACGCTACACAGACGAACCAGTATTTGGGGTCCACATCCTCCCTGCATGGTCTGACACCAACAGGACAGCCTACCTCCAGTGGCTCAAGGTGTACCCTGAAAACTGCAAGCACATGCTGCAGCTGCCGCGCCAGCATTTTCGATTCCAAAAACCCACGACATGGGAGCAAGGGGAAACATACGCCGGCAGCCCTAGATGGGATGTGAATTTCATTGTCACCGGCAACGAGGCTGGGTTTGCCCAACATTTCCCCTACTGGGACGCATCGTACATGGACAATGTATACGACACACCGTGCAGGCGGCAATAAACTCAACACTGCCAAATGGCTCAGAAGTTAGGGATATCAGAACCTTGGTCCCCCACTCACGGACAGCTAGCCACTCCCACACAGCAACAACGGCTGACCCAGACAGCAATAGCACACACTTGCACACACTAGGATATCCTAAAAGGGAGGACTACAAGAAGAGAAGGCACGACAGTGCTGCTAGATCAGACCCTCCCGCAATGGTTAGTAGCCATCCTGACACCCTCAACAACCTAGAAGCAGCATTTGCAAACATGCATGCCAACCCACCCCCTCTGAGGCACAACTGGACTGAATTTGCCTACACAGACGGCAGCTGCAGACAGCCAGGCGGAGACTGGCCAATAGGATCACCAGGCTTAGGTGCTGCTGTCTACATGCCAGCAAGCTGTAGCCTGGAGGACGACATTGAAATACCTATATTGCCTTGTGGCCCACAGTCAATGCACAACACCATCAACAGAGCAGAGCTCATTGGTCTAATGGAGGCAATTAAACGGAAAGCATGCAACATTGCAACGGACAGCCTCACCTCCATGTTCCAGATCCGGAAGCAGCTGCGCCGTCCGCAAGACCAAACGGACCACCAACACAGCTCACTGCTCGAGGAAGCTGCTCGGATGATTGAGAACAGCAACGAAAAGGTCACACTGTACAAAGTGAAAGGGCACTCATGCTTGATGGGCAACGAGAAGGCAGACGAGATTGCAGGAGGTGTATGTCGCTAAGGGGCACATACCAGAAGAGAGCTGCCATGAAGTAGCTGCCCCCAGCAACGACAGGGGAGCCAAAGTACTGGCCATACAAAACCCACGTGAGACCGAGTACAGGTTGCAAGATACGGCGCGCCCTGGGTGACCTCAAAGACTGCTTGAAGCTTACATGTCACAAACACTGCAAGCTTGGAATGGCCAACTGTGATACAATCTACTTCCAAAGCATGGCAAACATTCAGGAGCGATGCATGGGAACCCCCAGCAACGCTTTCATGACCTCAAGTAAGATAACGTACCAAGAGAGAAAGATAGCCCTGGCCTACAGATATGGAGTGATGTGGACAAGGAAGCGAGCCTATAGATGTTACAGCCCGACGCAGTGTGATGGCCTCCATCTTCTTGTCCGCACAGTGTGCATTTGCTATCCGGAGCGTAGCCACATCTATAGG
>OY744493.1:12274878-12312136 GCA_963556185.1 Pseudopediastrum boryanum
CTATCTTTCTCTCTTGGTACGTTATCTTACGATTACGATTACGATTACAACATGGCCCCTCAAAGGGGGCGCCCGTACGGAGCCAACCTAGGCTCCATGGGCAGAAATAATGGAACCTGGTCCATCAGAAGTGAATGTCTCAGCAATATCACCTCTTGGTCCAGAAGAAAAGGTATCGAAAATACGACCTTGCCATTCATCCCCGAATAATGACAAATCAAAGTAAGGATTATCTTACTTGAGGTCATGAAAGCGTTGCTGGGGGTTCCCATGCATCGCTCCTGAATGTTTGCCATGCTTTGGAAGTAGATTGTATCACAGTTGGCCATTCCAAGCTTGCAGTGTTTGTGACATGTAAGCTTCAAGCAGTCTTTGAGGTCACCCAGGGCGCGCCGTATCTTGCAACCTGTACTCGGTCTCACGTGGGTTTTGTATGGCCAGTACTTTGCTCCCCTGTCGTTGCTGGGGCAGCTACTTCATGGCAGCTCTCTTCTGGTATGTGCCCCTTAGCGACACCTACTGCAATCTCGTCTGCCTTCTCGTTGCCCATCAAGCATGAGTGCCCTTTCACTTTGTACAGTGTGACCTTTTCGTTGCTGTTCTCAATCATCCGAGCAGCTTCCTCGAGCAGTGAGCTGTGTTGGTGGTCCGTTTGGTCTTGCGGACGGCGCAGCTGCTTCCGGATCTGGAACATGGAGGTGAGGCTGTCCGTTGCAATGTTGCATGCTTTCCGTTTAATTGCCTCCATTATACCAATGAGCTCTGCTCTGTTGATGGTGTTGTGCATTGACTGTGGGCCACAAGGCAATATAGGTATTTCAATGTCGTCCTCCAGGCTACAGCTTGCTGGCATGTAGACAGCAGCACCTAAGCATGGTGATCCTATTGGCCAGTCTCCGCCTGGCTGTCTGCAGCTGCCGTCTGTGTAGGCAAAGTCAGTCCAGTTGTGCCTCAGAGGGGGTGGGTTGGCATGCATGTTTGCAAATGCTGCTTCTAGGTTGTTGAGGGTGTCAGGATGGCTACTAACCATAGGGGGAGGGTCTGATCTAGCAGCACTGTCGTGCCTTCTCTTCTTGTAGTCCTCCCTTTTAGGATATCCTAGTGTGTGCAAGTGTGCGCTATTGCTGTCTGGGTCAGCCGTTGTTGCTGTGTGGGAGTGGCTAGCTGTCCATGAGTGGGGGACCAAGGTTCTGATATCCCTAACTTCTGAGCCATTTGGCAGTGTTGAGTTTATTGCCGCATGCACGGTGTGTCGTATACATTGTCCATGTACGATGCGTCCCAGTAGGGGATATGTTGGGCAAACCCAGCCTCGTTGCCGGTGACAATGAAATTAACATCCCATCTAGGGCTGCCGGCGTATGTTTCCCCTTGCTCCCATGTCGTGGGTTTTTGGAATCGAAAATGCTGGCGCGGCAGCTGCAGCATGTGCTTGCAGTTTTCAGGGTACACCTTGAGCCACTGGAGGTAGGCTGTCCTGTTGGTGTCAGACCATGCAGGGAGGATGTGGACCCCAAATACTGGTTTGTATGTGTAGCGTGCAGCAGCAATAGCTGTTCCAATGTCTTGGTTAAGGTCCTCATCTTCATACTCAGGGTTGTGCACGCTGCTTCCGGTCCATTGGTATTTGTATGTGTCCCACTTGGCTCCAAATACTTGGTCCCTTTCGTGAACGCTCCAGTAATGTGCCATCCTGGGATGATAGTTGAGGGGACTTGCAAAACGCTCTTTGTCAATCTGCATGAGGTCTTGCAGGGCATGGTAGATCTCAGGAGGGGTGGCCCAATGATTCTTAACTTTGATGGTACCTGTCTTGTGGGAGCTGTCTTGTGGGAGCTGTTGCGGACCTGTGCCCCATCTTTGTACATGCACATTAGTGCAGCTCATGTTTCATGCTGTAAGCTCTTGCTGGCCGCTCATTTGCACTCACTTTCTTGATGCTCATACTAGCCATTTCCTGTTTTAAGCAGTGAGCATAGTGAGCACTCACTGGGGTACTGTCCATGACTGCTGCCGAAATGGGCCTGAGTAACAATGATGCGCAACTACTTGACTCGCAAGCCCGGTGCCGAGTACTCAACAACGGCAGATGCGGAGGTCTCAGGTATGTTGCCTTTTCCACTGCAATGGGTCCGAGTAACCGCATTGTGCAACTTGACACGCAAGCCCGAAACATCACTGATATCTTACAGCAACGACAAATTTGCTCCCTACCTTATGACGGACAGGAGGAGCATCAGACCCTACTCAGGTACCAACAAAACAGAGAGAGAGAGAGAACTACGCAGAGAAGGGGGAAATCCCTTCTTGCATATGTTAAGGGAGGAGGCCCTGACCTAGTATAGATAGGCCCACTACCGTTCGGAGGCCTAAAACTACATACCCACCCGCCTATGTTATCTGGGTTAATACTGGGTGGATGGGTGTGTCGCCAAAACTGCGGATCGAGGTGACGTTCCTTAAGACGTTTAGTAGTGTAAATCCAATGAAGGTTGGTGATGGCCATCAACATGACATGACATGGAGGCGGTTGAGCAGGCGGGGGAGTGCTTGTTTTCTGACACCAAGGTATCGCAAATGAGAGGTGGTAGAAGAGTATATTGTTCCAGCCACTCCGAGCAATAAAGGTATAGGTGATGCGAGCGTGAGGAGCCACTTGTTGGATAGCATCAGCGAGCGGGCGGTGTTGCGAGATTGCTCTATCTATCGTACTGGTTCTGGGGGTCAGTGTCACGGCAATACTTGAGTTCGAGGATAATATATTCGGGAGTAGGGCGGTTAGGAAGCTTGGTGGGATAAAGAGGAAAACGCCTGGGCGAGAGTGGTTTGTGAGCAATGAGCGGACATGTGGAGGGATGCGGGGCGGGAGGACATTAGCGAGCGAGCTGGGATGCGATGTGGGACGTTGGGGGGCAAACCATCTTGTGCACAGTGCTGCTGATTACCAATGTCCATCATGACAACGAAACCACTTTTGCGACCGCGGAGAATGGCTTTGACAATTTGGCGTGCAGCTTGGTCATGACGGTACGTCGGTGTACATGAATGGCAGTAAGTTGGGGACACCCTGCAGCAGTATGATGGCCGCTGTCCTCACGGTTGCAGAGAAGACAGCGACTATGCGGCGCTAGGCGATAACGGTGTGCAAGTTTTCGGTTAAACAAAGTCCCAGTCAGCGCGGTAACGGATGGCTGTGTTACGTTGAGAAGCGGTGACTCAATCAATCAATCAAAACGCAAAACCAGCTATGCCAAAAGGGTCACTCAGGACCAAGCAGCACACGACCCCTGCTGATGAACAGAAGTCACACAACCCCATGCCGGCCAACCATATGGATACCCCTCGTACAGGTGAACCACTTAGGCCACATAAAACACTGCAACACAGAGTTGAAGCCAGATGCAACGGCGTGCACACCAAGAGGGCTAATCAAACTGGAGCCCTAAACTGACGGAAACATGGGTGGAGGAGATCCCTCCGGATTAAGCAAAACCCTGGTGGGAGCTGCTGTTGGCTCCCACCAATTCAGGTTGACCCTTTCTGCTGCTGCATCTGCTGCTGGCTCTAGGAAAGGTACTGAGTAGCGCTCTGCATATTGCACTGCAGCTTGCTGCCCCCTCCTCCCAGAAGCCCTCAAAGGTCTGCTTTCTTGCCCTGGGTGACTGAACTCCCAGAGCATCTTCCTCCAAACACACTTAAGCTGACACTGATGAGGGAGAAATTAGAAAATGGTTCAGTGTGCTTGTTATCTCGAAGGATAGCGGTATTATGCCATTGTTCAAAATAGAAAGTGGTTCGGTTAGCTGCACCCAGCCGCAATTTCTTGCAACTGACTTGTTGGAGGCCCGTTGACAGGTAGGCTATCGGACGTTTATGTGGGCTTGCTTGTTAGCGGAGAGCAAGAGGACCTGGCGGCAAGATAACTTCATGAGGCCAACAAAACACTTTAATGTTTTGGGCGACTGCTGCTGCAGCACTCATAAAATATAGAACTAACAACTGGACCATCTAGTTTTCCACTGCTGCACCCTGCTGCGTTGCAGGAGTTAGAAACGCCTCAGCAAAGGCCTCTGGGTTGAACGGCTGCAGGTCGTCCAGTCCCTTCCCATCCGTCTCCTATGAATTCATTGCCTTTCAGGGTGTCCACCACACATTACATTACAATACAAGTTGGGGGAGTGAACCCCCTCGCATCACTAGCCTGCATGCCTACTTTGAGGCCCATTGGAGATCCACCACTGATCACAACCACTGTAATTGTACTCACAACATCACCCCCTCTGGCACTGCCATCTAATCTGGTGAGGAGCACACCCCAGTCACGTGCACAGCATCATGGGCTGGGATCGGCATATGTTGAGACATGTAAAGACGCACCAGTATGAAACATGTGGATGATTCAGCAGACATACATACTACAACAAGAACTTTGACAGAGCTTTCGACCCAAGGATGCAGCAGCACAGAGCAAAATGCTGGAAGCAGTTGGCACCGTAGGTGCCCCAAACAAGAACGCGGACAGAGACCCACATATGATAGTTGTTGGAGCGTTGTCTGCGTGCCAGATGCTCTTAGTACTGGGTTAGTTGCACCTAGTGTTGCTCTGCCCTCAATGATGATGCTGATTGTGCTCATGAAGCTCTACAATATCTACCTCATCACTAAGAGAATGGTGATCTCCATAACTAGCTTACTTCCTTATCTGTAGGCCACAAATGATGAGTGTATAGGTGTAACCAGCACCAAGCCACTCCAGCCTGCTTACTTACAAAAATGGATTATCCAGAACCATTCTACTCAAGTCAGAGTACAACAGTCATAATAACTCATTCCCTTCCATGTCAACATATATAGGGAAGGATGGACAAACATTGCTGTGACTTCCATGCATCCTTATTTGAAAAGCCACGGCTGCATTACGGCTGTTTCTTTTCACCTGTCGTTCAGCACATACCCAATGATGGCCTTGGTGAATGGATTACTTGAAGCAGCATGCCTTTTCACTAGACCAATGGTTCACCACCGTGTCTTGTGCATTGCACCGACAGAGCTCCATGGGCATCCAACTGCTGGTTATGGATGTAGGAAGCCCTAAACCCTAAACTAGCTGCATGGATACCCAACTGCTGCAAATGGGCTCCTTGATTTGCAGTATGAATGCCGCTCTTCGAACTGGTACTCCGTATATTTGTTCCGCATTGCCAGAAAAACCTTGAACCGCAGGCCTGCGGCAGTTGCGCTATGGCATGACACATATTTAACAGTTGTCCATCCTTACTACTGCGCTACTGCTGCACACGAGCGCTCAATGCCTGGCTGGATGCGTCAGCAGGCTGGTGTCCTGCTGTGCCTGGTCTCACCCACCTGTAGTAGTGCCATCCAGTACTGCCAACAAGTCGCACATGGCGGCTTGGGCAGTACATTAACAATACTTACCCGTCTTGCAGCCCGTGAGCTCCTCTGTTAGGGCATATGCTGTCTGCGATCGCGGTGCCAGAGTGTGACAGACTGACAGCGTGAACGCCCTTCCCCTGTTTGGCCTGGTCTCAAGCACTCAACAGCAAGAACTCCACCAGGACGGCATCCCCCCTTAGGATCACCCATCTTTGCTCCACTGCGCCTGGCCTATTCTGGTACTTGCCGTCTGCTGCTGCCCTGAAGGTACCATAGTCTGCGGCCAACATGACCCGAGGAAGAAACACGCAGCAGCAGCAACAACAGCAAGGGTGTCTATAAAGTGACATAGGAGTTTAAGACCTAGCCCTAAACCCTACACCCAACTGACCCCGCAAGCACTGAATGTGTCACCTGCGGCCAACATGACATGGGGAAGAACCACGCAGCAGCAGCAGCAGCACAAACAGCAAGGGTTAATACCTTAGACCCTTACACTCAATCTACTATACCCAACTGATCTTGCAAGCATTGAATGTGTCACCTGGGGCCAACATGACTTGGGGAAGAAACACGCAGCAGCGAAGAGCAGCAAGCGTGTCTGTAGAGTGACATAATCCCTAAAGCTAACCGCACAGATTACACCTGGCTGCTAATGGAAGCACTGTGCCGGCACCTGGGGCCAACATGTCTTGGGAATGGGGAATGAATGATCGGTTTGAAAAAAGCTCTAGATGTTCAAGAACTATTAAGGGCTTCTGGACGAACCACTAGAAAGTTTGCAATGGGTCATTGCCGCTGGACAAAATACCATAACACTTTTAGCTGAAGTTCCTGCTGCAGTCAATATCGTTGTCTTTATGGGATATGTAAGAATGCAGCAACGACGACAGCAGCAGCAAGGGCGTGAAAAACAACATCAACCTAACATCTGGGCATTTCTGATATGTCATTTTACAGGATGCACCTATACCTTCTGTAATAGGTTCAATAGTTTCAGGTCAAACTGCCCAACTATTCGAAGAATTGGCATGGCAACCGCATGATGCCTCTAACAGAGTGATAGCAAGTCTCCAAAGTACAACATCAGCATTTTCATCAGTTTTCCTGTTCAAAGTAGTGCCCTTGACTGCATGACTCTCAGGCAGCTGCCAGGCAACATCCCTTCAAGGGGAATGTCTTGGTATGATTAAACCTTGGCACATGGCAAGCACTCACTAATACTGAATTCTGCTTCCAAACATCGTGAGATCTGCACAGCATATCAAGCCTGCACCAAATGATTTGAAGTCAGGTCACTACTTAGGGCTAGCGACTTTACTAAACCTGAACTTCAATACCAGACTACTGGCACTGTCACTTTCAGGCGCTAGTGACGCATTGCTGCCTTTCCCATCTCACCCGTGCTCCCTCCTTGCTGAGTCTGTACGCCAAATTCCTTCCTTGGTGGTCGTCTTTCCCACACCATGACCCCCCCCCCCAATATCACAGCAGGAGAACCCTGAAGGTCAAAGGCACTGCCACTGCTGCCGCTGGTGTTGCCACCTGCTGAGTGGCTTGATAAGTTGAAATCAGGGACATTCTTGCTGCCGCCCACAGCTGTTGTGTGTCCTTAAGATCCCTCTTTTGAGCTCAAAAGCTGCCACTGGTGGACAAAACAAACAATACACAATACAAGGTGTGGCTGAGAAAGGCAGCTAGGTCAAAACTGACCAAGCCCTAACCCCGAATTCAAACAACTAAACCGTAAAACAAACCCAGGAGGGGTGGGTACGAGGGCAGGTGCAGGTCAAGAGGGTATTCTCCAAGCTACACTCAAGTTGTTAAGCTCCTACTTTGCCTGTACTGAATGGCAGGGGTTGTTGGCTTTGTTTCCGTGCTTTTGCTACTGTAGCTACTGAACGCATATGGCTTGACACTCCAGCTCATTCTGACCAACAAATTCTCAATATGCACATTGCTGCTAGTGCTGCTTGCTATGATTTAAGCAATGAGCTTTGACTTCCTGCAGCTAGTTGCTAAACATTGGGTCATAAACTGATCTGCTGCCAGCGCTGCTGCTGCAAGGACATCCGCAGCCCGTGTGGGGGATGTGCAATGCTCTCTTGCCGCGGTGCTGCTGATTCCAGTACATTTGCATTCATTCCTAGTAACCACATGCACTTCGTCCCAAAGGGCTCTTCTTAGTAAAGCATATGATGCTACCCCCTTACCCTGGCATTGTCCTGTTTATCAGCATTTCATTCTTTCTGTCATGAGTGAGCCACATCCATCACCCTTGACCTCTAATCATATCCCCCATGGGCAGTTGCTTACAATGAGGGCCTCCTCCAAGTGCTCCAGTTGATCTTCATAGTCCTCTAGACTCCAACCTGATGGGGCTCAATCCGCTTACCGGTGCTGCCTAGGCACCGCAAGCCCATGGGCACCAAGCTTGACTCCTATCCAGCACTACAAACGCTAGCATCTTTCTCCTAATAGCCGCTTTCGAGTATAACTGAGCATCCCGAAAATGGTCCAGATTGGTCCAGGTCACATACAATTTGTCGAGAGGATGTGTGCATGCCGTATATTCCTAATAGCTTACCTACAAACTACAAAGTAAGGAATGCGACCGGACGGGCTTACATGCGCCTGCAGCTTGTCACTCAGCGGAAAGCAAAGCAAGATGTGTTGGAAACTCTAGGTCCGCCGCTTCAGCACGTTTGTTGGCGTACGGATTAACTCCTGAAGGGGAAATTCTGCACTCCGCACGCTGGAGCCCTTGAGTGCTCCCGCCTCGGGGGCGGTCACAGGCTTCTGGGGGTCACGAAGCCCGTGACCTGTGGAACTCCGCGAAGTACATGCATCCGTTCAAGGTACATGAAGACCCCAGGGCAACATCTAAGCTTACGAGGACATCGACTGCCTGTTGGCGTTAACCCTGGCACGCTTCTGCACCCTGCCACGTGAATGTGTCCCACCATGACCGTTGCCTGAACTGTGCTTTACCCCTACTTCGGCTAGGATACACGAAGTTTGCGCATTGGCAGTATGCAGCGGTCAGGCGTTACAAGTAAAGAGCCAGACGTCATGGACGTCCCTTCTCACTGGTTGGCTTTGTCCCCTTCGTTGGAAGATCGATACTGGGCTGCACCTGCAGTAACCCGGAGGCTCCAAAACATTGACAGATTCGCCTTTCTTATGTCAACCTTGAATCTTTACTCCGGATGGACTGCCGCGGGATTCATACAAACAGCTCCCTTAGCGTCGGCTGTCTTGCAGCTCCTCTGCGTGGTCTTCTTCGCCCTATCCTGCGCACAGCTACTGTTCCTGCAACGAAATCCCCAGCTTTACATGCGCTACCGGACCATGATTGTGCTCGCCACCAGGTAACTCTTAGCTTCAGCTCCATCGAGCTACAGGCCAGCAAATGCACGGTCGTACGGAGCTGCAGAGGCACCTTATGTCTGTACTGCCTAACCAATTTGAACTTCGCCCTCTGCAGGATCCTTCGCGGTGGCTGGATGGTGGTTGCAGTAGCGTTAGGCAGCTCGAAGGACATCTACAGCTTCTTCATCGCTCGGAAGCTAGAGCAAGGCATGGAACCGCAGCTAGTAGTGGTCCAACTACTCATGCTCTTCAGCCTCATACTCCTAGGTCAATGCCTATATTGGCCCTTACCTTTCAGACTAGCTGCCCCACTGCAGCTGTTCTACTTAGGCAGCATATTCACAGCCATGCGCTGTGTGAAGTGCGCCTTAAGCCTACCAGCCCTCACAGAAGCAACACAGCATCTCTGCTTGACCATGCAAGCCCTACCAGACCTACTCGCTACAGCTATCCTAGCAGCTATGCCCAGAGACACTCGCAGCAGCGCATGCCACACTCGCAGCAGCGACCTCCTGACGTACTTCTGGATCACGCTCTTCGGCTTCATCGTACCGCTGTACATCTCATACATGACAGAACTGTCCAGCAAGCACACATTCCTATTCAGCAGACTTGAAGAGGAGCAGCAGGAGGAGCTCAAAGAGCATCTCTTTACCACAAGAGCATTTCTGCAGCAGCGGCTCAGGCTTCATGGGGGGGCGGCAGTGACAGCGGTAATGCTTTCTGTAGCAGTTGCAGAGGGCCTGGTCATGGTGGTGCCCCGGCCCCCTGCATGCCCCACATTGTAGTGTATGTATCGCCATGTAATCGGGGGGCTGCTGGTAGCCCTATGTGCAGTACATGCCAATCGTAGTGTTCCAGTCGGAGCCATCTCAATGGTGCTGTACTGCTTTTTGTAGCAGTAGCAGAAGGGCTTGTCATGGTGTCGCCCCGGCCCCCTGCATGCCCCACAGTGTAGTGAGTGTTTGGTGAGCTAGAGGGAGGCCCGCAGAGTGTAGGGCGTGCACAGGGCTAGCAGGAGGCACACTCCTGTATTACCATGTACCACCTTGCACACTTTGCAATGGTTGTGTTAAAGCCTTAGCAACACGTGCAGTGAACTCCAGTGTTGTGATACAGTGCTTGCGTGGGAACCATAGCAATGGGTGCAGTCTTATCCAACGTGTATGCTGTGTCGAACGCTGCTGTTACCTATCTGGGTTTTCTCTCCTGGGATTCAATTCTTACATTCATTAACAGGATCCTCTTGATGGTACTTTGTTGATTGGATGGGGTAGGGTAGGAACCACAATTTCACTGCAATATATCGGTGTAGCCTCTGCCCAAGGCTGCACATCGGTATCAGAAATGGCTCTTACTTAAGCCCCTCTTTCCCAGGCACTTCCGGGGAAGCTACCTGTATGATTTTGCGTGTGCCTTGCTCACGGTATTGCTGCGGGCTATTGGGTCTGAAGTTACGTTGTCCTATAACTTGTATGTGTTGATGCTTTGGTGAGCATTGGCACATAGGGGAAGAGGGAAACTGAAACCTGGAGTCGTTAATCATCATCGCCCGTGCTTTTGCTGGTGCGGCTGTCTTGATGATTCTTGTTAGTAGGTGTTGATCTAAGTTAGTTGGCTGCAGCAGTTGCTGTTTGTGTGTGGGACGTTGATGGTGCAGTAATGGCTGAGCAGTTACTAAATAAAGGTTTCTGCACTTTTGAGTACTTGTTAGTCCTGCTGGCCGAGGCATGGTGCTTGAGCCAGTCTCTATTGTTTGGATTGTTATCAGAATCATTTCCCCACCCTGCCTTGCCTGTTGTCGACGGTGCACTACTTGTGAGCAAAAGAGGGGCTCAGTCCCAGACGGTTTGCTGACTTTTGTGCCACCCCATTGCGTACACAATACCCCGGGCTTTGCAGGGCAGCACGGGGTTTGTTGTAGAGGATGTCAGGCCGTTGTCCATGTTTCAGGAGTTGCAAGTTGCCAGACCATGTGTGGGAGACACATCGCTCACCAGGATTTCAGTGACGGCTGCCCAGATTAGGATTTTTCTGATGGTAGTTTGTGAGCTGGTATGTGCTTTGCTCAACTGCAACACCTAGCGTGGATTGACATGTCAAGGTACATTTGTTGGACAGGTGGAATACCCTGTGCACATGTTAAGCAATTAATGAGGTTGCGCACGGGAGCGCATCATTTGGCAATTGAGACAGGACGGTGGCAGCGACCCACAGTCCCTAGGGATGAGTGTGTGTGTCTTAGGTGTATGCGCCATGCTCTGACGATGGATTGCATGTTCTATTCGAGTGCCCTGCTTACCAGCAAATCAGAACCAAGTATGGAGTGGAAGCAAGCTGTTCACGTGCTTTGGGGTGGATATGCAATCTGCAATCAGGGACCTGACGCAGGAACCAGACCTGAGTCTATGAACCAAGAGCCGAAATTGGTGGCTCGTTTTGTGTCTGAGTGTTTGCGTTTGTGATGGCAGAATGAGGATGATCCAGTCCGTCATGGCGATGTGCACGATACTTTCTCTTCAGATTACAGTCCTTTTGCTTTGGACTCTGTTGGTTGGACGCATTCAGCTGTTGGTTGACACATTCAGGAATTGCAGTGGTTTCATCTGATGAAGAGAATGTTAATGTTTCTGAAGTTGCCCATGGAGCCGAGGTTGGCTCCTTTCGGACGCCCCACAGTGATGGGGCCAAATGGTAATCTGGTAATCTGGTATATTGCCAGGCACGTCTAGGACAAGTGGGTGCCAGGGGATCAGCAGCTTTAACTTCGCATGTGAATTCATCCAGGCTTGTAGTCGTGCGTCAATTAACTTGGGGGAAAATGGAGGAGCTTCACAGGGTTACAACAACATTCTAAACATTGATCTTGGTGGGGCTTCAGGGATTTAGGACTAGAAGCTGGCTGTGCTAAGAGATGTGGACAAGAACTAGACGAGAAGAAAGAGCGGGAGCATGTTTTAAAGATGTGAACATGTGTGGAATCTGCCTGCGGAATCATAGTTCTGTGCACATTAGCACAAGTGCTGACTGGAAGAGCTGAAAGCCAGGGTCATGCAATCACCATTGATATTGCTTTACTTTGTGCATTCATGAGATTGCAACACCACTGGTGTTGCTACCTGCATAGCATGCATCAGCGATCATGTTGAATAGCCGGGCCCCTTACTACCAGCCATTGCATTGGGCATGGCGTCTCCAATGGGTTGAAAGATGTACTCTCAGTTTGTCTCTCAGCAGAAGGACCTATGTAGAGCTGCTGCCTGCAGTCTGAAGTTGGCTTGGTCTGATGCATCAATGTACAAAAGGCAGTGAAGACAATTGGGGGTTGCTGTTTGCTTAGCATGCAGGAGCATGGAGGAGCATGCTTACCGGATATTGCATTGGGCTTGGCATCTTCATTAGGGTGCAACACTAGTCACGTTCAGCAACAGGGGCTATCTGGATATGTGTGCTGCTTGGAATTGAAGTTGGGGTGGTTCGATGCATCGGTGTTCAGGAGGTATTGAAAAGGAATGGAGGGAAATGGACGATTTTTGTTGAATCTGTCAATTTCATTTGCGGGGCAGATCTCAGTCTGTTTGTCTGTTGACTAGTATGCACATAAATTGTTGAGAGTTGCCGTTGCTGTTGCTAACGTTGAAAAAATCAGTGCATATCTGGAGTCGTGTGCTGATTGATTGCGAATGTTGTGGAGGCTTAGACTATGCTTTGCCAGCTAAGAGACACAAAGGCCATTGCACATTAGCACCCGTCAACGTTACCATCGGCTCCTGCGTTTGCTCTGGTCATCCAGTTTAGTTACTGTGGTGATGACCTAGCCGGCCGCTTAGTGAGATGCCTTAATGATGTGTGGAGCTGCTGTCGGCCTGAGATGGTATCTTATCAGGGTAGATGTGTAAAAGGCATTCATATCGTGCATCTGTTCCATTTGTGTAATAGTAATGAATGTGCCCATTGTTTCCATCTGTTTGTTTGGCTCCTGATGCTGGCAGGAGAGTGCCAGCTGGGCAGGAAAGTCATTTAGTCTGGCAGCGGGTTGGCACTGCTTAATCCTGCTGCCTCCTCACCACCCATGTGTGATGGAAAAGGGGCAGGTTTTTGGGTATTAGCGGTCAATTTGATTGTCCCCCGCCGGCTTGGTGTGCACGGCGTTGCTTCTAGCCTCAACTTGTGTGTGGGCAAGTCCACCATCGTTCAGTTTGTGACTGCGTGATTGTGATCAGGAGCCTGGGGTTGTTTGGCCATTGGCATAGGTGGTCTTGTGTTCTGATTGATTGATTGAGCGGGTTGGTAGATCCAAAGTAGCCCCCATGGAGGCCCTTTTGGTGTGCTCCAGGGCGTGCAGGACGTAGACCGTGGAAAGAATATAAGTTTATTGTGGGGTTTAGGGTTTTACTGCTTGCCTTAGGAGCAGCATCTGGAGAGCTGCATTCAGCATGTACTCTGTGCACCGCACACAGTACATGTGGTTAAGTTTGGTGAGTGTGCTCATTTCTGCACGCCTGGAGTTTGTACCTGGCCACTGCTGTTCTATCTCGTCATTACTGTCCAGTTCATTTGTGCTGCTTTGACCGGGTGGCTGGTTTTTGTGCCAGATTACCAAATGGTCCCATACCAATTATTACCAAATGGTCCCATACAAGTGGGGTGCTGGTGGGAAGAGTGCCACCCTGAAGGAGCCAACTTAGGCTCCAACGGCACATTCAATGTTGTTTTGCTTGCTGTGAATTTGGACTAGAAGTTCATATAGAGTTGTGTTCTGTCCACATGCAATGCATGGCGTTCTCAGACTGGCTCTGGACGCCACCACCAGAGAGGGCATTAGAGTGCTACCAGAGCGATGGTCGCGCTCTGGCAGAGCGGTGTCATGGCTCTGGGCAGACTCTGGGAGCTCTCTGGTCGTGCTCTGGTGGGGCGCTACCAGAGCAGCACCAGAGCGTTCCCCGCTCTGGTGGAGCGCTCTGGCGTCAGAGCGTAGTGCCGCTCTGGTGTTACCGGTGACATAGAGGCCTCCAGGGCAAGCGCATTCCTCCTGCTTATATTTTGCTTTTGCATTCAGACTATCATTGGCTTGCTCTGAGAGCAAGATGTGCCGGCTCAAGGCAGGCGGGGTTCCAGCCACATCATGCACTTCCTGTCTCTCTAGGCCTTTTTGGCGCTCGGGTTATCTATTATGCAACACAGATTCTCGGCTCTTTAGCACCAGATATCAATGGGGATGATCGTAACCCATAGCAGGACGAAGCCTTATCGACCGTCTGGGCTCATGTACCTCCGACGTACTCCGCCAGGTCTAGCGAGCGGATCTGAGGTGCAATCACAAGCATGGGAACGCCCAATCATTGTCGCGTAATGATATGCGTACATGGAGTGCAAGCGAAACGTTCTGACAGGACAGCCTTCTCCCTGGGGCCAACCAGCCCAGCAGCTTCAACCCTTTGAAAGCATCAGCAGCAGGTCTAGCATGCCAACTGTGTCTAATCTTTCACTTGAATGGATGTCACCGCCTTGCCGGTACACAAAGCTCAAGGGCATGCAGCAGCTGGTCCGTAACAGGAGTTGTCCAAGCAGCAGCTGGTTCCATGGCAGGTACGGAGCTTTGGTGGTTGCAGTTTCTGCTATACAAGCGGTCTGGGTCCCTAGTACTGTCTGATTGGGCAGGAACTAGCATATTAGTACCATTGCAGCACTGAATGTGTAACTGTTGAGCTTTTGTCCAAAGTGTGAACAGAGTGCAACTACCCTTGCCAGCAATTGCATTTAAGAACCATTGCCATGTGATTCATGTACACATCTACAGCTTTGCTTGATCGCAGTATGCTTGTCCTACATGTTGATGCCATCGAGCGCCAGCAGGAGCACATAGCATTTTTCTCCATCCCCGTGCAGGCATGTTTGCAGAGCTGGCAAATGTGAACTCCATGGGGATTGTGTCGTGCTGAGGTACACATGTGTACTGTGTAATCCTCAAAGCTGAAACCACAACATGGAGCTGGCCTGGTTGGGTACTTCCTTATATGAGACCAACCATTAAGATGGCTGCTTTTAGGGCGACAGGGGGCATGGTTTGACAAGATGCCCTTGACAGTTTGCTTGTTGTGTTTCACTCCCTGTTTGCAGGCTGCTTTGAGCTCCATATCTTAATGCTCATCACCGGCTGTTAACAGAGCTTCTGCCCCAAGCAAGCAGTAGGTTTTTGAACCCCACGGTTACATGCAATGCCGACTCTCTGAAGCGGCTGAGAGCAGCTGTACCAAGGGCAGTACAATATGGCTGGGACCGGCGAAGCTGCACCAGTGATGAACACTGCACAGGCTAGTCATGGCAGCTCTGATGTTGCAGAGCTGCTGTGCTGCAACCAGAATGGATGAGCAGAATATTGTTGCTGAGCCAGAGGAGCACGCTTGCTGCGATCTCTCAAGCTACTACAGCTCGCACTATTGCGGTCAAGCTCAGCCAGAGTTAGTAAAGCAATGGACATCTTTTGCTGGAGTGGAGTTGGGTTTTGCCTGCTTCCCAGGTCTGACTTGGAAGCGGGGAATGGCGCATTAGAAACAGATCCTGAAGCATGTTTATGTTTGGCCAACAGTGTTTGGGCCCTGCTGCTACGAAGTTCGTGTTCGTTAGGTGCGCCTTGGCAAGCATGGGGAGCTGTGCATGAGCTGTGAAGTGCGTCGGTTGTGAGTCCATTCATTTTTTCTCATATGAATAGCAAAACATGACGGTGTACCATAGCTGGTTATGCATTCCTTTATGTGGTCTCAGACCCAGTTTGGTGTAGGGCTGCCAGAGTACACTGCATGCCATATACTGGGAAATTTTTGCTGTGATAGATGGTGTGCAGCAATCTTCACGAATCAGAAGTAGAGTCGTTTAGCGGGTGCGGCACATCTTAAAAGCTGTACAGTCATACCATATATCAGAATTATTAGGGCAAGATTTTCCTTGACGACCTGATGTGGCAGGGGATAAGCTGCATCCACTTAGCATCTCATATGCTGTTGAGAAAGCTGTGCACATGCACACCTGGGACTGATGCGTAGCCAGAATGTTGTGGGTCATGGCTGTCTTGCAGCTGCCTCTAGTACTAGTATTGGACTGCGCTGCGGGGTTTTGCAGACTTCAGTACTCAGGGCTGCCCCACTGCCACTTGCTGCATGTAGACAATTGCGCCTAGGGCCCATGTCTGGCTAATGTTGCTACAGCTGGCCTATTAGGTCACAGGCTGAGTGTGAGATCTGCTGGTCTTACAGCTTGCATCCCACACCTGTGACAGACAGCCGGTGTGACATGTCTTTGGGATTTTTCATTAGCTCTACGAGCTGCAGATCATGGATGTGCATGTGGAAGAGTTGGACTTCTCTGAAGAAGGCCCCTATCGAATTTGAACTGGTAGATGCATTGTTTGCCGTGCCCCTTGTCATGTGCATGCTCTGCCGGGCACCAGTTCGTACAAACAACATTGCCAGGCGGTGGGGTTGCAAGTTGGAATGTTGAGTTCGTCCAGCAGCTCCGGGGTCTAAGCAGGGGTTAGGTCTGAAGTTGCATGCGTGCGCTCTAAAACCTGAGCTCAACAATATCAGGGTCCAGACTACGTGCGTTTGCTCGCGTGCTCGTAGGACGAAGTCTGTTTGCTATGTGTTTTGCAAGTGAGGTCTCACCCCAGGCTCGCCGAACGGTTGCAGGCAGATCAACATCTTCGCGCCAGCCTCCGGTCACGAAATCTTGCGGCAAGCTATGGTCATGGAGCTTGCGTACTGTGGATAGTCTACATCAAAAGTGCAACCAAGTGGTGCCAATCCGTTTTGTCACATGTATTCGTCGTGAAGGCTTAGGCCACGGCATCCGATAGTAGCCAGACGTGAAGCAGTCTGATAAACCAGCACAGGAGGCCGACATGCCCTCCTTCCTTCCTCTCATCGGTGCCAGAAAAGCCTTACATACAACTGTTGCCACCCTGAGCAGCCCCCACAACTTGTCCCACCTGCAGCGGTACAACTTTGCCCCCCTTTGTACCCCTACTTAGTTGCTCAACACACAGCAAATAAAATCGATAAGGAGGCGTGGCCACTAAAGGGCAGCAAAACAAGCCAACGACATGCTGATAGCAATTACAGTAGGTGCCAATCACTCCCAGGACCCTTGCTGCTTGCAATATGAACTTGCTGCAAGAACTTCACACTGCCCTATACTGCCCATGGAGCCTAGGTTGGCTCCGTACGGGCGCCCCCTTTGAGGGGCCATGATGTAATCGTAATCGTAAGCAGTCCCAGGATACAGCACATATGTCATCATGCCAACTCCACCAGAACTCTAACAGCCACAATGTCAAGGTGGTGGCAGCAAATGCTTCCCTGAGTGTTGCTGGGCCATGCTCTTAGTTCGGACTAACTTTGTTGTCCCTTGTGCATGTTCTCCTTAGCCACGATCCCTGCTCATTTGACTGCAAAAAACTTGAGTCCATCATCTAAATCCAACTGATTGCCCTAAAACAGCAATGCTAGGCCCCATCTTAAGCTCCATGAGAGCATGTCGCACTCATCAGGTGGCAGAAGCATGGGCCATTGGTTCTTTCTGTATGAAGCATGCAGCTTATCAAGCTGTTTGCCAACATACACCATGTTCACAACTACCCAAGGCAACAGTCCAGCCCGCAGACATGGCCATCAACAACTCAGTGATGGTCAGCATCTCTGCAACCTCAGCTGCTTGAAACAAAAAGCCGTGACACACAACATGCATGTGCGGCCGTAAAGCAGCTGCTCTCGCCACATGCTTATGTCTCCTATTCAACCAGAGCACAGCGAGCACAGCATGCTTGCAAGCATTTCAGATGCGTGCCCAATTTTCATCAATTAGGACCCCATGTCCGTCTATGGTACCGTAGTCATTCCTGCACTACCCCCCACGGAACAACTACAGAATATCTCCATAGGCACACACCATGCAACAACCAAAGAAAGCCGCACTCAGAGCATGGCGCAGCCCGTGGGGTGCTGCTATTGCTGACTCCCCATTGTGGCAAGCTTCCAAATGGCAGACATCGCCCCATGCTGCCAATGCTAGTAGGGTATCAGGACACACAGATGCCTCCATTTGCACCCTCTTTCCATAATTCTTAGTCTGCTGTCTGACTGCGAGGTGGCCAACAGCCAGTCTGGGCTTAAATAAGAGTCTGGCAGGCTGTTCAGCCCTGCAACTGTCTGTATGCTTGCCCAGTGCTGCTGACACCTCCTCTGCCAGACTGCCTGCAACGCTGTTGTTGTAGAGAGCTGGTTGGGATGTCTTCCAGCTAACATAAGCCACAATGCATCATGCTGCAATGGGGGTTGCCCTGCACAAGCATGAGGCAAAACAAGCAAAATGAGCAGTGTTCTGGTGATTAATGGTGCGCATGTAGCTACACACCTATGCCTCCCGTGTGGTTAAGCTTCATTTTCAATAAGAGGACAGTGTCCCATCACAGTTTAACAGCACCACAACGCGGATGTGGGCACGGATGTTGCATCAAACTGCATCACCATGGTGTGCTGGCCATTAGCCAACACCTTGCTCTAGATGAACACCCAATATGCTGAAAGACACACTAGACATGTGCAGTCGTATTTGACTTAGCAAAACAAGACTGATATGATACTTGGCTGCTTCAACGCAGAATTCAGCAGGCAGCACTCATACGCTTCTGGTATCCACCCAGCTGCTCAAAGCTGCATAACCAGCTGCATCTCCAAACTTACATCTAGCATAACGAGCAGACGGCCATTCGGTTGGATCCCATGTACAAAGGATCCTTGTCCTAGCCAGGAGCTCAGGACTGAGGGGTTCAAAGCCTAGGCCAAGTGGGCTCCACCATAGAGGTCCTCAACAAGCACATCCAGCCCAGGCTGGAAGCTGCATGGACTACAGTGTAACCATAATCATCTGTGGTAGTTGCACTGGGCAGCCTTAACTAGCTCCTCTGCCGCCCATCAGCTGGCACTGCGCTGCGCCTTTGGAGCTGTCCGTGCAAAACACGCCCGCGCCCATCCGATGAGCTTCCTTGACAACTGTGGGACTCTAAGTGGTGCATGTGTGATCACAGTTCTCTATGCGCAGGAGGAAACGTTCAGTGAGCGTGAGGGAGCCTTTGCAGGAGGATGCTCGTGGCGCTACTCGAGAGATCAACATGTCACTGACTGGTGGCGACTTGGTAAATGATCAAAGCGCATCTTATGAAGGAGGCGATATGATATATACCGCTGGCAGGTACAGGACATGCTGGCCGCATGACTCTGCCAGAGCGAAGTTACCAGAAGTGACCTTCGGTGACGAACCAGAGTGGTGCCAGATGCAACCAGAGCGGCCCCCGGACTCTGGTAGCTCTCTGCCTGGCCTGGTGGCTCACGCTCTGGTAGCACTCTGGCAGGACTCTGGCAGAGCAGGACTTGCTCTCTGGCAGAGCAGCACTTGCTCTCTGGCAGAGTCGCACCAGAGCGATGTTTGGTGGCGTCCAGAGCCAGTCTGAGAACGCCATGGCAAATGTAGCATTTGCTTACAGAGTTGCTGGATATCAGGTCGCCAGGGACCTCCCATGTGTCATGTCACAGGGTCTTGACAAACCAGGCCAACCCTAAACCCTAGACCCTAACCCCTTTTTGTGAGGGCTGTACTGCTGCAAGGGCTGGGCGTACCCTTGTTTTCTTTAGACATGGAATAGGAGGGCGTTTTATGTGTTTCTGCAGCCTGCGTCTTTCTGGCAGCTGCGGCAGTTGGAGCTGTTCTGGGCCATGCAGGATTGTTTTACCCCACTATGAACCCAATACATGCCTTGTCTTTTGGAGGTCCAGAATCGAGGGGGCTGCTCCTGCTGCTGGTGTGCGGGTCCATGACAGCCAATATATGTTTAAATAAGTACTTTGATACTTGTCCGTGAGGTCCAGATGTCTGTGGTGCTGGTTTAGGGTTTATGATAAAACATTACGACAATACTTGTTCGTGGAATTTACTGTGACTGTGGTGCTGGGTTTAGGGTTTATAGCAAGCATATAGTAATACAACACTTGTCAGTGGGGTTCAGGTGCTTGCGGTGCTGGCAAGTGTACCGGAACAGTGGCAAAGTGGTAAGCATATCTCTCAGCTGGGGAATGTAAAGCACTGCAGGGAAGCTTGATGGTTCAGGGGGGACGCTGGTACTTCCAGGGGCATCTTGGGCTGGTGCAATGCAGGCTTCTACGCTGGGATGGCGTTGGCAAGCATACTAGACCTAAACAAACTCGTTCCGGTCACCTTGCATGACTCACCAAACAGAGCATGGGCATGTGGGCATTCGTATCGTATTTTGTAATTTGACATAGTGCATACATGCCGGGTTCTGATGTTCATTGGTGCTATGGAGTGACATCAAGGTCCTGTTGGTTCTGTATTGCTATCTCATTTCTGAGGACTCATGGCACTATATTAAAACATCTGGAGGGTCAGCGACAGCTACGCTACAAAGCGCGGGAGCAAACGGGTAGGGAACTCTCCGGAGGGTCATGGGGGGTGGGCAACGCTTGTGCTAAGCACCATGCTGGAGCAGGGCCTTTTTGAGGCATGTTATCTGTGCTACTGGGTTGCCTTAGGCCATGATGATCCACTGGCCCTAGGTGGGGGCTTACCAGGCTGCCTGCGAATAGAGGGTTTAAGGTTTAGGGTTTGCTAACTGAGCAGGACGATCGGCTACTGGAGGCAGCCTGCTACAACCCCCCAACCCCCTCCTCCCATGTAGCAGTCTTTCAGTGTATGTTGTACGAGCTTTCCCAAACAGCGCAGCAGGATGGGTGTTGCGTGTGTCTATACTCTGGGGAAGGAGGTCCTCACTAGGTAGACCTATCCTTTTTATCGTACGCCACAAGTGGTGTGTGCGTAGATGTTACCATGCAACCTTTCATGTTAGATATATCAAGCATGTAACCTTGCATGTGCTCTGTGTGCCGTGCACATACTACTAACTGTAAGGAACGAGCCTTCCTTAGCACCTACGCCGCAAGATTGCGGAGGTTAGCAGGAGCCGTGCAGACGGGCGACGCCTGTTGCTCCTTTCGCCGCCGAGATTCCGGTCGCGCCCGCCGGTGGCTTGATGAGCCGCCGTGCGCCGGCAGATGGCCGGGCGAGGGCCGGCGGGGGCGATGCCTCCGGCCGGAGGGAGCGGACCGCTCCCGTCGAACTACGGAGCCTTGATCTCCTGAATGGAGTACGTAGGCAGCCGCTGGGCTATAATAGGCCCACGGTGCAGGCCCTTCCCTATTCAACTATCCCTCGTGTCTACGAGGTGGAAATCGTTACAGTGGTCCTCGGAGCCATCGTTGCGAGCCTACGTCAAGCGGCCGAGCGGAGACTACCCATCGCGCTACTCTATCTTATGGCGAGCTCCAGTACCCAGAGCGGTGACCTGACAACAAGCATGCAGGAGATGAATTTCTCGAAGGGACGACGCCCCAGTTTGGATCCTGGCCAGGGGTATAGTACATTAGGGCCCTAGTAGTTTAGCTTTGCCAAGATTGCGATTGCATTTTGGGGGGCTGCCGGCATGATAGATCAATAGACAGCTGTCTAGTGAGGTTTATATACATAGGTACCTACAGAAATCATTGTGCACATAGCTGAAGCATTTATTAGTAGCTACTGGAGTGCTGAAAGCATCCTGCACAGAGTGCAACTGATCAATTGCTAAAACAAGCAATTATAGCAGGTTTTGGCTTGCCTGCACTGAGCCATGGCAGACTAGTATCCTGAACATGAAGTGCATGCAAGGCATGGGGATACAGATCAGATCTCTGATGAGGATGAGAGCAGCTCGGAAGAGGTTGCCAGCGACCATTGAATATCTGCTGATGAAGAGCAGCAGGAACATGAGCAGCAGGATGCTCAGACGGAAGCCCCTAACTTACCCACGAAATAAGGGAGGAAAGAAGGGTAGGGCTAGCTGCTAAACAATATAGCAGAATATTGCACTTGATGACAGAGGTTCAAGGCAATTAAGCCCACGCAATGCGGTTCGTGGCTGAAACTGTTACTAACTACCCATGCTCCCATGCACTGAATGGTGTACAGAATGAGGAAGAGCAGATGGACACAAGAGCTCAACGAGGCTGATGGCCAGGAGGCTGACATAGGCCCTGAGAAGGACAAAAAGGCTTCAGGTGCTGTAGTTTCCCTCATCCAAGGGCTCTCCGGTGAGAACAGATTGGCAGATGCTGAAGGGTTTAGCCCAATATAGACCTAAGATAGGTTATCAAAGCCAAGCACTTTTGAAGGTGCTAGTGGTCGCTTCCTAGAATGGACAAATGAGGTACAGATGTATCTGAGGGTGATGCATTTCCCCTCCTAACATGCAAGCCACGATATCATAAGGACACCTGAGAAGTACATCGCTAGAGTGGTGGCTGCAGAAGCAGAATTAAAGGGCACTGAATGATATTCCCCTTCCTAAATTTCAGGAATTCCTGCAATACCTGAATGAGCGCATCGAGCATAAAATCCTGAATTGGCAGCTCGAGATAAGCTCAGGGATCTGGGGCAAAACTAAATGACCCTGCATCCGTATCTTCGCGAGCTCGAAGCATGCTAATGAATATCCCTAGGTGATATGATAAGATCCACCGCCTCTTGTGGCAGGCTGAAGCCCTTCAATACTGATTAGGTGGGCTAAGCTATAATGCAACGATCATTGCTTACATCTCTGCTTACATGTCTGATGATATGTCCTCCTGAGTTGAAGGTGTGTGGAAGCAGAGAGGCCCTGGAGGCCGTGACCTTAATCAATCAATCAATCAATCAAAACGCAAGACCAGCAATGCCCATGGCCAAACAAACCTAGGCCACAAACACAAGGCTCCTGATCACAATCACGAAGCCACACAACCGATGGTGGATTTGCCACACACAAGCTGAGGCTAGATGCAACGGCGTGCACACCAAGGGGAAGCAAACACCACCACTAAAACCCAAAACCTGCTCCACTTCCATCACACATGGGTGGCGGGGAGGCAGCAGGATCAAGCACCACCCTAGTAGGGGCTGGAGGTGGCTCCCACCACCTAGGTACTGGTGAACCACCATCCTCCCAGCCACTGAAAGGCACCACATAGCGCTCCACATGCTTATCAATAGCTTGCTTAGTGCGCCTTCTACACCTCAGTAACCGTTGGCTTTCCCAAGGGTACGTAAGATCCCACAACCTCTTCCTCCAAGCACTCTTAATCTGACATGAAGCCTCCCAGCTCCCCTCATCTTGACCAAGCACCTTCAGATCAGCACACACGCATTTCTCCCAGGTATGGCGAGGCCTACCCACTGGCCTCGTCATGTCACCATGTAATGAAGAGAACAACGCAATATGCGGCAACCTGCCCTCCTCCATGCGGCCCACATGCCCCAGCCACCTCAGCCTATTTGCTGTGATGTATGCTGACAAGGTGGCTACCCCACATGATTTCCTGATATGCTCATTGGTGTGCCGATCTGACAGCCTGACCCCCAGGATGCTCCTAAGGCAGCTAGAGTGCACCCGCTCAAGCTTTTGCGATTGCACTTTGGTCAGGGACCAACACTCACTCCCGAACAGCAGAATTGGCAACACATATGCCTTGTAACACTTCACCTTCGTAGCCAATGACAGATGCTTGGTACCCCACATCTTTTCAAACTGCTTAAACCTCCCCACAGCCTTACCCCTCCTGATATTCAACTCCACATCCAACCTGCCATCAGTCACAAGCACACTTCCCAAGTACTTGAACTGTGACACCTCTTTTACCACACCCTCACTGATAACCACCTCTGGTCCTTGCTGCACTGGCACATCCCCCTCCTTCCAATCCTTGTCAATGGACAGGATCTCAGTCTTGCTTGCATTGATGCGCAACCCAAGACTAGCAGCAACCTTGTCCATCACCTGCAGCATGACCACCAACTCCTCCCTGCTGGGACTTAGCAACACCATATCATCTGCATACAGCAGAACAGACAACAGCTCCACACACCCACCACTACCACACCCATCACGCTCAAGTTTCCCATCTGCATGATAGGCTAGCTTCACCCCACATCCCTCCGGCATCTGAGCCATTGCCTGCCGAACCACAAAGTCCATGTAGATGTTGAACAGCAAGGGAGCAATGACACATCCCTGCCGCACACCGCCATGCACATCAAACCACTCAGACACCACACCACCCATCCTAACAGCAGCCTGTGTGCCAGTATGCAAGTCCATCAGCAACTCTATCAGCTTTGTGTGTACCCCGTACACATGCAGGATGCGCCATAGCGTGTCTCGCGGTACAGAATCATATGCCTTACGCAAATCCACAAAAGCCATGAATAGAGGCTGATCGAATGCTACAGACTTAGAGATGACCTGGCGTACGGTGAACAGAAAGAAGCACAGAAAGCAAGTCAGGGCAAACTGAACAGTTGACTGATAAGATATTGCCTGACTCAGCTGCTGAAGGCAGAAATCAAAAGTTCCAGAGCATGGTTGAGCGCACAGGTGCTATACACAGTTGTTTGCAAGGCAGACACTTGCACCAGTGCCAATGGCGAGTCTGTTGAGAGGTTAATGCACCTCTGCTCTTGGTGTCACCAGCTGAAAGCCTGCGCTGTGCTTGGGCTGTTTCAAGCCTGGTCATATGGTGGCTGAAAGCACCAAAGCCAAAATGAATGGCAACCCAGAGGGGTACGAGGGCACCTCCCTGTGAATAGGGAGTACAGGGCTAGAATAAATGGTTTAGATTAAACTCTCAAGTAGTGTCTCAAATCGTTGATGAGTCTTGCCCTGTTTCACAGGCTGCACCTCTTGAGCTAGAGATGCGTAAGATGCAAGCGCTACAGCCGGTTTATGCCCTGAGCCCAGAGCAATATGCTGCAAAATTAAATGAGATTTGTGCTGAAGCTGCAGAGCTCAAATTGCCTTTCACTGAAAGTAATGCTGAGCAGGATTTGCAGGCAAACATTTGCTTCCTATATGCTTCGGCAAAGGAGAACACCTGGCTGATATTCCAGTGTCAGAAAGGTCTGGATCTGCCTCATAAGTCTGCATGTATCCTCGCGCCAGATTGGCCGCGTGCTCACTTGTTCCTTGAAAGGTATTCAATTGCTGAAGCATTACAAAGCAGGTGCTTTGCAAGACTGGCCTGAGAAGCTGGTCTATATGACGGCTAAGGTTTGCACAGTTATGCAAATGGGAGATGAAGTCTTTTCCATGACAATTGCAGGTTCTGCGTGCCGATCTAAAAAAAACCGAATTTAGCCTGTCAGATCTTGACATATATTCAGGCTATGCTGAAAGCATTATATGCGGTACATATGCCGCGGGCGCTGCACGGCCCGAAAGCTGTGCAGTGATCTATCTCATATATGCGGTACATTGAAATTCATGTGAGATTTCACATGCTTGGCTGATGGTCATGTAAATGCAGCTCATGAATTGAAGCAGCCTTCGCTTTCTGCTCGGTCAGGAATTGTGCAGCATTGCTTACGCACTTGCAGAGGTATGAGAGATCTCTGTATTGCGAGCATAAAGATCTGTCACAGTTTGTGCTAACCTACATCAGTGAGCTTGGCTGGTGCCAGCTCTGCTGTTGCTGCTACTGCTGCTGCTGCTGTTGCCATCCCGTTCCTCCCATGTAGGAAATCTGACCGAGAGTATGCCAAGACAAGATTGCCCAACTGAAGTAGCAGCTAATTTGCTTGCTGATGGGCACACCACCTGTTGCGGCTGCCACCAAGGCATGCAAGTGCTCTTCTGAACAAAGGAGTGCAAATACTGGGCTGCCATGCTGCGTGCGATCTCCATTGGCAAAGTCACAAAAGCAAACAGGGTGATGCCTCTATCTCTCATAGGGACAAGACAGGGTGATGCCTGTGAGTTCCCCCTTAGTTTGACTGCCAGAGAGTTCATAATCTTGCGCCCAAGAAGACTGACGGCTGAAGGCTTGAAGGTGGTCCTGATCTGGGAAAAATCTGCTAAGTACAAGTAAGTACTAGTGATAGGGATTGAGTGCATCCCTATGTGCAGCTGTGTCTGGTGCTTGGCACTGATGGTGCAAACAAAAACCTGCATAGGTTTGATAAAGTGTCCATACAAAGCATAGTGGCATGCTGGTGGATCAGCGAATCCAGAAAGATTGAAGCCACAGCTTCTATGCCAGCTTGTCTGCTTGATAAGCAGATCCACACTGCTGACACTTTAGTACCATGGTGGATCAAGAAGATCTTGCATAGAAGCCTCAGCTTCTACACCAGATAAAGGTACCCGAGAGGATGAATTTTTGCATATTTGCCTTGTGTCACTTGTAAGAGTCATAACTGAGCAAAGTTGAGCCCGAGTTGGCTGTACTCGCTCCACATTGACTCCGGGCATTATGACAAGGCATGATAACATGCAAAGAAGCACCGCGACAGTGAGACTGAAGTCTTAAAAGGGATGAATGGCACATAGTACAGGCACCCCTTGGTCTGTGCTTTTGTCGCTGAGTAGCGGGCATCCAAAGCCTATGGTGCTTGTTCCCAATCTCCAGCCAAAGTTGAGAGGCTCTGTCCTGAGCTGTATGCAACCATGAAGGGTGATAAATTGCTGCACATGAGGCTGATTACCTGGTATGAGAGAGAGAGCAGTTATGCCTCTGATGTTGTTTAAATCAAAGCTGAGTTGCCTGATATGTGAGAGGGCTGATATGCCTCTGCTGTAGCTTGAAATTATAAGCTCAAAGTCTGCTCATGAATGTGTCAGTGTGTTGTCCACCTTACCCAAGCTAGACAGCTCTTGCAAGCTGCCAGGACCAAGGTGATGCTTGGTCCATTCACGAGGCTTGCAGAATGGTAGGGCAACCAGGAGATGCGAATCCTAAGCAGGATGGGCAAGATCATTGCTTGTCATGCGCCTACATGAATGTATGCTGTTCAAGGAGGGTTACACCTCTGTTTCCTGCTGAAAATACCTGAAAGGGAGCCGCTCTAAAGTTACAGCCATGAGCTGTCTGAGCATTTGCCAGTAAATTCTGGATCATTGTGAGATGCATATCACTTGCTTGGCTGTAGTCCAGGTGGGGAGGAGGGATCAACTCCAAGTTCTCCCAAGCGCTCACACTGAGAGATTTCTCCACATTCATGCTTTCTCAATAGAGCTGTGAAGTGCTGAGTCAATAGATGCATACTAGAAGGCAGACGCTGCACATGCTGAGTCATGCTGTGAAAGCTGAAATCTGGGTGAATCATGTGCATGCTGAACAAGCTGTCATTACAGCTAGGATCTGCTTTGATTGTGGCCTGAAAATAGGCATCAGGCGCGCGTGGGATGCAAGTAGCCATGTTCAGGGTAGAAAGCCGGTGTGGCATGAATTGCTGACATATGCAAATGTCCACACTTCAGCACAACATAAAGTGCCTACCTGCAAAATTTGCATGGAATGCTGATAGGCCCAGATGCGTGTATAGAGGCTTGCAGATGCTGAACATGCCTTATGGGATCCCTCTTACATTTGGGTCCTCTTAAAACAGGTTGCTAAATGCCCTGAGAGCTTGGTAAAGCTGTACTCCTTGCTGTGAATTGCCAAGAAGCTTGCTGTGTAGTGATGCTGCAGTTTCGTTGCCAAGGTAGTGGTGATACACTACAGTGCAGAAGGCAAGTCCATGAGGCTCCATGTCTTTACAGAGCCATGCAAGGGTAGCGACCAGAAGATGTCTGTGTGCAAGCCTAAAGACACTAAAGTGAATTGGCTTCCAGAAGTATCCAGGTGAGACCAGATCAGTGTGTGGGTGAGAAACACATGTCGGGCACCCCAGCAAGCTTGCTTCTTCCCTCTTCCCTTGGGCAGTGAGAGGGAAGATGCTAAGTATTGCTTCACAGCCGGTGGGGAGGAACCTGGCCAATAAGGCCAAATCCGATTCTTTGCCCAAGCACTCTGAATGAGATCTGCCACACACTAGCCCAGGAATTACCTATGCACAGGAATGTCACGTCATAGATGGGCTATCTAGTATGTGAGGCATACTGATGCGTTGCAAAGTGTCAATGCCATGCTGTCTGTTCTAACAGAAGCAAATGCAGCTGATGGAATCATTGGTAGCTGCTAATTACGTGTTGATAGCATGTTCAAAAGGCAGTTATGCAGATAGCAAAAGGCGAGAGCAACGCTTTGAGCTTGGTGTTTAGGTTGCTAAGCATTACTAATTGAGACTGGAAAGTCCCTCCCGAGCTCACACAAGCTGCTGCCTTGGTACATAGGCCCTTTTTCTGTGGACAAACAAGTGGGCAACTACGGTATGCTTCCAAGCTAAGTCTGTCTGCTGCGATGCAAGTTCATCTAGTTTGCAAACAATTGCCATGAGATTCTGCTGCCTGAGTTGATCCTGCTGATGGCAAGATACATGCGTCCTCCACCTTTACTCTATGATGACAGTCTACCCTTCTATGAGGTAGAATATGTGCTGAAATGCAGGACAACTCAGAAGGGCAAGCGGGTTGTAAAACAGTATGGCTATGAGTGGACTGGCTGTATACATGAACATATAACATGGGAGCCAGGGAAACACTTGAAACATCATGTTTACATGAGTACTGTATCCTGCTACAGCATGAATGCTTAGCCCCTGTCTCTCATCTAGGTGGGGAGGAGTGTAAGGAACGAGCCTTCCTTAGCACCTACGCCGCAAGATTGCGGAGGTTAGCAGGAGCCGTGCAGACGGGCGACGCCTGTTGCTCCTGTCGCCGCCGGGATTCCGGTCGCGCCCGCCGGTGGCTTGATGAGCCGCCGTGCGCCGGCAGATGGCCGGGCGAGGGCCGGCGGGGGCGATGCCTCCGGCCGGAGGGAGCGGACCGCTCCCGTCGAACTACGGAGCCTTGATCTCCTGAATGGAGTACGTAGGCAGCCGCTGGGCTATAATAGGCCCACGGTGCAGGCCCTTCCCTATTCAACTATCCCTCGTGTCTACGAGGTGGAAATCGTTACACTAACCTTCCAGAGTTGTTCTACATGCTGGTTCTCAGCGCAGTTGCATCTGGGAGGCAGTCAATTCGGTGTCTGCTGTGTTCATTGGGCAGTTGCGCTACTTGTACTTTTGCTTCACAACTAGCAGAGCCGCCCAGACAACGCAGCTGACCTGGATACCCAAGCTGGTGGCACAAATAATGCATGTACTTACTAAACTTCTGGGGCAGCACACTGCCTGCACAGGCCATGCATTGCGCCACATCGTCTCTGCTGCTTTATGCTGGGTGGCGCCCGGTTTGGATTGAGAGCTCCGGGTTACTTAGTGCGGTTGTTTAGCTGAACTAATGAGTAGCATGGATAAGGTTTGAACCCGGTGTGTTTGGTCGCTTAGACCTAGCTGCTTTGTGTGCAGCCACACCTAAAACATATGTTTATATACATTGCATTGCCTTGGTACAAATGCATGCCATCCAGCAGGCTTTTAATTTTGCTGGTCACTAGGAGCCAGCCAGACTGTGGAGTTGATCTTGTGCTGCCTGTGCATTGCTACGTACCTCTGTTGCGAACTCATGGCGTTGGAGGATGATCAGGGGGGGGGTCGTACCTACTCTACAAAGCAGGGACCATTGTTTATGGAACGAGGGGAGGAGGGGGGGGGGGGGTACTAACAGCAGGATGGGTTTTGGGGTTAAGGATATTGTACTAAAGGATCCATGCAGACCTTGTGCAGGAATTGCTTGAGGCATGTCGTCTGTGCTACTGGATTGTCTCTCGTCATGATGATGCACTGGCCCTAGGCGGGGGGGTTACCAAGCTGACTGGCAATTTTAGGTTTTAACATTTAGGGTTTGCTTGCTGCTGAGCAGGACTATTGGCTATTGGCAGGCAGCCTGCTACAACCTCCTCCCCTCCCATTGTAGCAGTCTCGGGAGATTTGATTTAGTGACTTCGTGTCTTTGGCTGTTAAGTGTTGAGACTAGGTGCCTTGCGTGCAGCCGTGGCACGCCTTGAGTATTGAGGGGGTTAAGCTGCAGTGCCTTGGTCCACTGTAGTACACAGACAATAGGCATCGTTACGGCGGCCGAGGATGAAGTTCACTGCCGCATGCTTGAGACTGCCTCTGCTGGTGGTGGCAGTCCTTCTCACAACAGACTAGCAGTGAAGTCTTTTGCAAGGGATGGCTGCAGCTGGCAGCAGTAAACTGCCCTGATACCGCTGCCCAGAGATGCCCTCCAATTGGTATGCTTTTTCATCTGGCTACACTACACTTTTGCTTACTTGTATTCACTGGTGTCTGACCAGGCAGTAAGTACCAGTAAGCAAAAATGTGGTGTAGTGCAATGTATATCAGGTACGCATGAGCTTGTGCATGTGCTATTGTTTGGGTTCTTGGTCTTCAGTGCTACTTGGGGTTTCCTAAGGTGCTTGTGGGGCTTCAATATACTGGATTGCTGGAAGGGCAGTGGTTTGACCCTCTGGATTCATGATCCTCTGTATGGCATTGGACAGAATCTGGTTGTGGAAACTCAGAAAGGGCATGTGAGGCATCTCAGGAATGAGACTCGAACAAACTAGTAAAAAGCATGGGCGCATGTGATTATGTGGTCTGTACTGGCCATGCCTGCATGTGCGCTTCAAATGCATGACTCTTGTTACTTGCATGTGCGAGGAATTGGAGTACTGTTGTCGCGCATTTGCTATTGCTTCTGGTCAACTCAGGGCGTTATATGAGCATCTCGAGGGGAAGCTACTTTGCACAGCCGGGAGCATACTGTTAGCTGGGCTCCCTCTGCGAAGGATGTAGCAATGGACACGCTTGCATCCGTCCCTTGCGTTTCAGCAGCCATCACATGACATTCTGCTACAGGGCTTGTGCACAGCAATATGCTGCGAAAGACCTCCTTCGCGCACCTGGAATGGGTGCAATGGGTGGTCTATTAGTGTGTTATTGACAGGCTGCCTATTCCACCCTTTGGCTGTGGGGGTAGCATGGCAGCAACAGATTGCATGATACCTGTGCAGTGGCATGCACAGTTCAGTTTATGCTTTTACATCAGGGTATAGGCTTGCCGTTCTATGAGCAAAGTTGAAGTAGCTTCACAGGCGGTGCGGGTACGTTATCTAAGCCAGCGCATTCTATCATGTTGCTGTACTGCTTTCCTGTGGTCAAACCAACATTATCCTGGAAGGTGAAGTGCAAGGTGAAGTGCAAGGGTTTTAGGTCACAAGTGGCGGCTTGCACCTTCTGGCATCCTGGTTGCCAATGGCTTGCTGGGTGTGCTGGAGACAGGCCTAGTCCCATGTTTAGAACGGACCACAACAACCTGGGTGTAGTTGAGCATTGGTGCAGTCATTGTTTATTTGTCATGGGCAGAATCTGTGCAAGGGGAACTTTTGAGGGGATATCCAGCACCTGTCATGTT
The DNA here is from genome assembly GCA_963556185.1 of Pseudopediastrum boryanum. NCBI lineage: Eukaryota > Viridiplantae > Chlorophyta > Chlorophyceae > Sphaeropleales > Hydrodictyaceae > Pseudopediastrum > Pseudopediastrum boryanum. The sequence continues at coordinate 12,306,020 of OY744493.1, forward strand.
CTTTGCTTGAGAGTCAACCGACCAGATGTGCTGGTTCTCATTGATGGGATTATTGCACATGCTTGATATCTACCGTATTGAGCATGGATTGATATTTAAGCGTCTCTTGAATCCAGTACCTAATCGTTGAGCCTTGTGCTGGCTCCAGGTCTTCTTCCTTCAAATGGATTTAAAACTTTCATGTTGTGAATATTGATGTGACTGCCCTGCACTGTCCTAGTAACTTTAGAAAATAAAGGCATTTGCAATGTCCTGCAGCACTATGATGTGTCCAGCATTGCAGTGTGCTAGTTTCTTTATTTGAGCCTGTGCGGTGGGCACGTTGCTTTGCAGATTAGTTTGTATGCCGCCTGTCAGTTTGCTAAGCAAGCTCTGTTCTGCTGCATTAGTCCGAGTCAAAACCTGCGGGGTTTGAGGCTGCTTGCATTATTACATGCCATGACGGGCACAGGGCAGGCGTCCTGCTTAATACTACCTCCATCTTATGTGGCACAACCACATCCGGCACGTAACAGGCTGTTAGTCTACCTGTTAACATTTGTTTTAACAGGCCAAGGGATTTCTCCCCTTCTCTGCGTCGCTCGCTCGCTCGCTCTCTCGCTCTCTCTCTCTCTCTCTCTCTCTCTCTTGCTCGCTGTAGTGAAGTCGCCCTAAGCCCGGGAGGGCTTAGGCAGGTTATAAGCTAGGCCTGTGAGGGCTTAGGCAGGTTCTAAGCTAAGCCTGTGAGGGCTTAAGCTGGGCATAACATCAAGGCTAAGCCATAAGGGCTTAGGTGGGTTGAAGCTAAGCCGTGCAAGGCCGGAGGGCCAGGACTTAGGCTGAGACCCTGAGATACCATGTATGGTATGTATATCATACTGTTAGGCCTGCACCTTACCATGTAAGTGCAGCATTGACATGTCAGGCTTGAGGGACGGTTGCAAGGGGCAACTGGCGCACTGCTTATAAAGGGAAACTGCCAAGACATTGGCAGGAGACTGTGAACACAGCAGGTCAACCTACAGTCAACCTGCTGGCAGAACCTCCAGGGTTCAGGAGGACTTCGTTGCATTCATAGACCAGAGGCAGCCAAGGGTGGCTAACTAGACACTTTGGGATTGTACTATTCCTGTCAAGGTTATATAGTATGTTTGGCCCTGAGTTGGTAGTGACATATTTGGGTCGAGTAGCATGAACTCAAGTTACGTTTTTATTTGGCCTTGAGTTGGCCTGAGTGTACCGCCATAGTGTTGAGTGTACCTGCCAGTCTCGGAGCCACTTACACTTTATCAAGTGGTAAGGTATCAAGTATCAAGGGCTGTCACAACCCTTTGCCTCATTTCGGGCTTTCACCAACCCTATAAATAGGGCTGAGTTGAAGGACTCTTCACTCTTCTTCATACACTCTAGCTCTTCCTCAGAGGCTTGGGCATTGCATATTGATTTGTTGCTTATAGCAGCTGGCTTACGGGCTATACAGAGTCATCTGTATATGGGCCAGCTAGCGTTGTGTTTTGTTGCATTGCATAGATGCATGCTTGCACGGACCCCACCTATCGGGTTCCTCTGGCATTACTTGTGGCAGTGCGCACCAGCATGACTTGTAACATTATAGAAGATCATTGGGATAAACGCGCTACTCTACAGCGAACCTCCGCTCTATAGGTCGGACCGTTTCCGCACGGGCTGTGTTACAGATGACATGCACAGGCAGCAGGGACAACCGAGGGGTAAACAAGCTGTCCGGACAGCCCGGGGCCTGACCGGATAAAGCATAGGAAGGAGATCGCGGCCCCTGGTTTCGGGGCTTTGAAGCTTTGCGATAATGTGTTAAGGTGTAGCTTGCGACTGTATGTTCGGCAGACATCGCATGGATACAACTGCAACTATTGAGAATGGAAGATACGTACAAGAGCATGACTGTCATATGTCGAGTTCTCATGCTTCTATGTATCAGAGCAGAAACAAGCATATGCGACGATAAAAGGAAAGTCGGGCTGACACGCACTGCGAGATATGGCTATGACGATGCGACTACTGCAGCCTCCTAACTTTACATGGAAGGACAGCATATCACGGAGGAAAGGGTAATATACTTTATATCCATAACAGCGAGCCCATATGTATACAGTTGAGAGCTCGAAGAGAAGACGTGCTTTGTGTGACATGATTGATGGTCACTCGAGCCGGGCAGTACAAGTGACAAGAGCGTAAACCTTGGAACCTTGGACTACAACGCACGTTCGCGGCCTTCCAAGAAGATGACCAACGACCGGCCAACATTAGCAATGGTTCCAGGGCGAGCGACAACAGCAGTATCATCTGATTAGAGAACCCATGAACATTGCTGAGTGGACAGTATATACTTGATAGTCTGAGTTACATGACTGCATCTTTGAAGGCGACAGCAGTTTTCATCCCAGCCAATTTGTGCATTTGTTTTGACTAAGTTGTTGTTGTTTACAATACCTTAGCAGCAGCAAAGGCGGCAACCACGGATGACATGACATGACTGAGTTACGTAACAACTGAGATTGTGCACTCAGTTCAGATTATGGATTGACAGAATGGACTATGACAGTTTGTATCGCATTGCACAATACTGGATATGCCAGGTTGGCATTATTTGCTTGAGAAATTTGCAGAAATTTTCACTTTTGCAAGGAGTAATAAGCACATAGCACATGCGGATGACTCAAGGTAGATTGCTTGTACGAGTTCATACGTGCATAGTGGATCTTCATAGTCGGATGCACGGACTGAGAGGAGCAACGCACTTCTTGAACGCCAAGCTCTACTGATAGTAAGCAGTACCTACTTATCTGCCTAGTGGGGGCAGGCACTTGTGAGCTGAATCATCCAAGAGCGTTTATGGGATTATGTCTCCTTGGCCTATGGGATAAACGGATCAAATACACATGTTGTTTGTTTGCATCAGATGAGTCACATACAATCAGTATGATGGTATGGTTGGCGCTAACCTGCTTACATGACTTTTACATGACTTATCCCATTGGACAGTATGGTTTATACCATGAACTTCATTACAGTCTGCCACTATGGGGGAATTACAGTTTGACTTACGTAAATGGAGTTACACAAAAGATGAATCTTGACTAGGGTGATGTCAGAAGTTGACACCTACCGGCAGAGATTCATGGGTACTATGGGCAGAAAGTCCAGAATATCTTACCAGTATCATGTTTGTTGGGCACTGGGCCCAGGATTACAAGAATGTTTCGACAGCAGCCAAGAGACTTGGCAGTGTGCTGCTGGGAGATTACATGGCCCGCATGTTGGATCAGTGACTAATCACCAACGGGTGTGCCTTGGTACAGGCCACGACAAGGTGACATCAGGTTCAGGGATACACACAGTATAGTAGCTTGCTTTGAGTGGCACTGCCCCATTGCAGCTGTTATACGGGTTTGTGTGGGGTTTTCTTTGTTTACTAGGCCCTACCAAGCTTAGTAAGCGGACGTGATGTTGCAGCTACTACATATATGTCATTTGGTAGAATGACCTGGAGCAACATCATGACTCACGTCTTGTCATGCAGGAGCGCAGGGTACTCTAAACTTTAGGACACCTGCAGTACAGGCCGTAATCTTGGTATGGGACAAGATTATATATGACCTGCCAGGGATACAATTTCCTGAGTCTTACTGAAATATGCCATCCAAGCGCTAATGTGTACGATGATCACATAGAGGGGAGTTACCATCCCTCTGGCATGACAGGTACAGCGTATGGAGTTATTTCTGTACGTTACTTCAGGGTTTTTTGTTTCATTCCCCATGGCAGAACTGACAAGGTTGCATTATGATTATACTTTTGCCTACGCACCTAGCTGACATATTAGTTGATTTTCCGCATCATCAGTGGTTTGCGCGTGTCATCATTACAGACTTGTCATCATTTGACCTAATCATGCCTGCATTAATTGTTTTCATACCTCCACCGCATCCCCGCCTCCGCCCATCCTTCCTTGTCCCCTCTCTTTGGGCCAGTAATGCTTGGGATGAGCATCGAGGACGATGCTCCCGGTGCGGAGGGCAGAGTGTAGTGAAGTCGCCCTAAGCCCGGGAGGGCTTAGGCAGGTTCTAAGCTAGGCCTGTGAGGGCTTAGGCAGGTTCTAAGCTAAGCCTGTGAGGGCTTAAGCTGGGCATAACATCAAGGCTAAGCCATAAGGGCTTAGGTGGGTTGAAGCTAAGCCGTGCAAGGCCGGAGGGCCAGGACTTAGGCTGAGACCCTGAGATACCATGTATGGTATGTATATCATCCTGTTAGGCCTGCACCTTACCATGTAAGTGCAGCATTGACACGTCAGGCTTGAGGGACGGTTGCAAGGGGCAACTGGCGCACTGCTTATAAAGGGAAACTGCCAAGACATTGGCAGGAGACTGTGAACACAGCAGGTCAACCTACAGTCAACCTACAGTCAACCTGCTGGCAGAACCTCCAGGGTTCAGGAGGACTTCGTTGCATTCATAGACCAGAGGCAGCCAAGGGTGGCTAACTAGACACTTTGGGATTGTACTATTCCTGTCAAGGTTATATAGTATGTTTGGCCCTGAGTTGGTAGTAACATATTTGGGTCGAGTAGCATGAACTCAAGTTACGTTATTATTTGGCCTTGAGTTGGCCTGAGTGTACCGCCATAGTGTTGAGTGTACCTGCCAGTCTCGGAGCCACTTGCACTTTATCAAGTGGTAAGGTATCAAGTATCAAGGGCTGTCACAACCCTTTGCCTCATTTCGGGCTTTCACCAACCCTATAAATAGGGCTGAGTTGAAGGACTCTTCACTCTTCTTCATACACTCTAGCTCTTCCTCAGAGGCTTGGGCATTGCATATTGATTTGTTGCTTATAGCAGCTGGCTTACGGGCTATACAGAGTCATCTGTATATGGGCCAGCTAGCGTTGTGTTTTGTTGCATTGCATAGATGCATGCTTGCACGGACCCCACCTATCGGGTTCCTCTGGCATTACTTGTGGCAGTGCGCACCAGCATGACTTGTAACATTATAGAAGATCATTGGGATAAACGCGCTACTCTACAGCGAACCTCCGCTCTATAGGTCGGACCGTTTCCGCACGGGCTGTGTTACAGATGACATGCACAGGCAGCAGGGACAACCGAGGGGTAAACAAGCTGTCCGGACAGCCCGGGGCCTGACCGGATAAAGCATAGGACGGAGATCGCGGCACTCGCTCGCTCGCTCTCTCTCTCTCTCTCTCTCTCTCTCTCTCTCTCTCTCTCTCTCTCTCTCTCTCTCTCTCTCTCTCTCTTGCTCGCTCGCTCGCTCTCTCTCTCTCTCTCGCTCGCTCGCTCTCTCTCTCTCTCTCTCGCTCGCTCTCTCTCTCTCTCTCTCGCTCGCTCTCTCTCTCTCTCGCTCGCTCGCTCTCTTTAACAGGCCAAGACTGAATCATGTTCACGTCCCTAAAAGACAGTCAATTAGTTTTAACAGGCCAAGACTGACCCATGTTCACCTCCATGCAGACTCATGTTCACCTCAATTGACTGTGCCCATATCCTGAATGCCTCTCTACTAGGCCCACACATGTTAACACAGGGGGAGCACTGAGTGTGATTGCTGCACAGGCAAGAGAGTATGAGAATGAGTATGCCGCCGGAGTCTAAATTGCCTCTACGTTGGCGCCGACTCCGCCCCCCCCCCCTGCCACCACCGCTTTAGCTATTGATTGGGGGCAGTTGGCTATCCAATTGCTACTGCAAGATTATGGCCGATGCATTTCAGGTGCAAGAAGTAATGTTACAAACCGCATGATCTGAGCACCAGTCTCAACTACAGGACGGACATCAAGCTCTATCCACCAACAGTGGCTCTTGATAAATACTAGCCTCACTGAGTAGCCCCGGCCCATGCCGCTCCCCACCTTGCCACCAAGCCTCCTTGCCAAAGTGCCCACCATCACCATCAGCAGTGAAGGCTTCTGGCACCACTTCATTCTGTGCCTCCAATTGCCCCCTGAGAAGCAATTGCTGCTGCAGGAGAGCGCCATGGTTGGGGTTGGCTCTATGACGCATGCCACGCTTTGGTGTGGGGTTTAGGTTGCGCAGGAGAAATTTGATGAGGCCCTGCACGACATGCATGCAGCAGCAGTGCTAGGCTT
>OY744493.1:12312336-12432044 GCA_963556185.1 Pseudopediastrum boryanum
GAGGAGGGGAGGAGGGGGAGGGACGAAGGGAGGTGAAGGGGAGGCAAGGAGGGGGGCAGCTTGAGGTGAAGGTGAAGGGGAGGAGGAGAGGGGAACGAGGAGGGGGGGGGTTGAAAGGGACGAGGAGAGAGGAGGGATAAGGGGGTGGGAAGGGAGGAAGGGAGGAGTGGAAAAGGGAAGGGGCGAAGGGGAGGAGTGGGGAGGAGCAAAGGGTGTTGAGGGGGAGGAGGAGTGAGGAGGAGGGGAGGAGGGGTTGGCAGGGAGGAGCAAAGGGGATTGAAGGGGAGGAGGAGTGAGGAGGAGGGGAGGAGGGGTTGACAGGGAGGAGCGAAGGGGGGTGAAGGGGAGGAGGGAAGGAAGGCTGCTGAGAAGGAGAGGAGGGAAGGGAGGCCCGTGCCGTGAGAGGTGCAGGGGAGAACGTTTAGGATATGGGATCAGGGGGTTGTATGAGGACTAAGAGGTAGGTTAAAGGCAAGGAGGGAGAAGTGGGGGGTTGAAGAGGAGGAGTGGGAGGGCTGTGGTGCGGATGAAGCCTGGCAGGAGGGGGATGGGTGAGGGGAAAATGAGGGAATCCAAGGGAAGGGCGGATAGGGGTGCAGTGGGGGGGGACTACAACATACATGCACATCCACTCATTCTAACTTGGTTTCTACCGTACCTGTGCTAATGTAAAGAGAATAAATGAGCGCCAATTTGCCGGCAATGCCACTCCACAGCTCCCATTGGCCATAGCCATCAAGGAAGATGTGTCCCTGTCCCAAAGAGCAGCAGCAGCAGGGAGAGAAGCAGTTATTGACTTTCTCCCGCTGAATATCCATCCTGCAATCAGCTTTCGAAACATGGTCCATGGGCAGCAGCTAGAAGTATGTTCAATCTGATGAAACATGCTTACATAGTGAAGCACAGCACAAGGTTTGCAGACTGCTCTGCCTCTGAGGATTTACAGTGAGGCATCCGAGCAGACTAACTCAAGTATTGATATGACCAATTGACCTGTATCTCTTTGAGCTTAGTACCCTTTTCTTCGAAGCATGTGAGGCCAGCTGTCACAGGCTGCCTACCAGATAAGATCGCCAATGAATACAGCCAAGATGCTTCAGTAAAAGGGTGCCACAAGCACAGTAAAAACCATGCAACAGCCGCATCCGTCCACCTCCCGCATTCCAAACCCAATGATATTGGAAAGATGATTTAGCACGGGCATATTACGCGTACGTAAACTCTTCGCAGTTGCAGCTGTGTCATTCTTTCCAGCTGCTCCCCAGTACATCAAGAATTGCTCTGGTTCAAGCACCCAAAGGGTGCCTGCTGCTCCCACCAAGACAGCTGATTTCAGTGTGTTATTAGCTCAAGCATTTTTGGCATTCTGAAACGGAACTTTGTTAAGTGCAACCTCAAAGAAGCTTGTACTCACCAGCTGATGGTAGTGACATCAGTAGCAGCCTCCAGCACTTTCTTGTGGTCCTTGTCAAACCCTATGTAGATACCAAACAGGTTCCCCAGCCTGAGACCTGCCACTTGACCACTGCAGAGGTATGTGGGAGAAGGATCATCTTGACCAAAGGACAAGCGGACTCGGCCCTGAAGCATGAGGAAGGGGAATACAGAGCAATGCGTGGGATCCTGGTAACAGCCGATGGCAATGGACGCAGGCCTCTGTACAGTCTGGAACCTGCAAGCATCTGAAACCAATCAGATGTCATCATACACCTGGAGACCACAAAAGACTGGTGCTTGCTTCACATGAGATCTTGAAGGTGGGTACAGGCAGATACGCAGGGGTGCAAACACTAGGGAGTTGAAGATCAAGATCTAAAAGATCTTCAGCTGTGAGCCCCTCCCATACGGTGCATGGGAAAACCCAAATGCTGCCTCCCTAGTAGATCTCCACCGGAACAGCAGAGGGAGATCAGGATCAATAACCAGGCACTGTAGAGGCTGGTTCCCACGCCTGTGACTGCCCTCCCCAACTGCCTATATGTACCCCTAACAGTCCCAGCTCTCACCCACCTGATATCTACTGGCATCCAAAGCTACCGTCACCAACTGAGCATAATGATGCTCTTCCATCAAAAGCGGTCTGACCATTCACTGGAGGGTACTCCACTGCTTCACAACCCAATATGCCCACCATGAGTTCCCTCCACCCTGCAAACCCCCTGAGCACCACCTGCCAGCTCATCTGCAGCACCATATAGCTCATTCTCGACCCTCAAACCCGAGCACAGCCTCCCACCACCAAGCCAAACAACGGCCCAGTGCCCTGCCCCACACCACAACCTTTACGCATATTACCTCCCAGCAGCCCACATCTGAGACTTTACCAGCTTATTGTCCACCAAGGAGTTCCTTTCATAACTTACGTAACCAGGCTCCTTGTCCACCCCGCACAGCCCACCTGCAGCACCAGAGTCGCCCTCCATCCCAGAAGCACTTTGAAGGCCCACCACCTCTCACCACCAAGCCTGAAATCCACCCCATGTCCTGTACTACGCCACCACCCATTAGTAGATCTTCTCGCAGCAGCCCACATCTAGCCCTTTGCAACCCTGTATGTCACCAAGGAGGGCATGTCAGACATAAGGTACCCCTAGAAGCCCACCACTAAGTCGCTACCACCTTGATGTCTGTCAAAGGGACTTTTGCATCCCAGCCCCCTGCCCCACCCCCTGCCAGCTCACCCCCACACACTACACTGCAACACCCACAAGTGGCCTGCCCCAAATTGCCACCTTCTAGCACCATAAAGCCACGCTCCCCACCATATGCCCCAGCACCCAGAGCCCACAGGCCCACTGCCTCCCTCTCTCAAGCCAACCAACCGCCAACACCCCTGCCCCTGGCAGCTCACCTCCAGCACCAGGTGCATCGCTGCACCATGAACCCTGAACTAAACCCTAAACCCTAGCCCCCTGCCCACCGCCTGCCAGCTCACCTCTGGCGCCAAGTGTATCCGCTGCTCCAAATATCCTAAACCCTGGAGTAAACCATAAATCCCTCCCCACCCCCTGTCAGCTCACCTCCAGCACCAGGTGCATCCGCTGCTCCATGATCCCTAAGCTCTCAAACCTAAACAGAACCCTAAACCCCTATCCCCTGCCAGACCTCCAGCACCAGCTGTATTCCGCTCTTCCATAAACCCTAGATCCTAGACTGAACCCTCACTAAACCCTAAACCCTCATCAGGTGCCCCACACCCTGCCAGCTCACCTCCAGCACCAAGTGCATCCGCTGCTTCATGAACCCTAAACCCTAAACCGAAGCTCTAAACCCTAACCCCCTGCCCCATCCCCCGCCAGCTCACCTCCAACACCAGGTGCATCCGCTGCTCCATGCACCTCCTGTCCTCAATAGTGTCACCACGTTTGTACCTGGACCAACGAGCACACCGGATCATCTGGCACAAAAACAACGGAAGGGGCAGCAGGAAACCTCGTAAGAACAGACATGTCCTCCATGTACCATGTTAGCTATTTCTCCAGAAGACTTCCATAGCATCTTAAACATGCTTCTGCTGAGGACATGCCAAATGGTTTGTTAAACTGCACAAGCAGGACCAGCATGTCTAAGGGATAGGCTTGCAGTCAATGCAACTGAGTCTGTGATGTTTCTGACTGAGCTTGGAACACAGGAAATACATTTGCAGGAGGATACTCCAAGTCAGTTACCTAGCATGTTCATCCCCTCCAGCTGGTCAGAACAGGTCCTAGCGAACCCCAGCTGCAGTAACAAGTGCTGTCCTATTCAAAACAGCCACTGGCTCTCTTTTATGTCTGTTGTATTCCATGGACAAAACCTGGCCCATGGGCTGCCTAAGACATATAACGGTATGCTAGCATGGCACATCAGTACCTACCTGCCCAAACTCACATGGGCCCATGGCACACCGCCTGTAAAAGAAGCGCCACACTTTGGCCTCTTCAGGCGTCATCCTCACAGGTAGTTCATCACGCAGTAAGTTGAGCAAAGACCAAAGCTGCAACATCAGCAATGTCAGGATAAGAGTACTGCAGACAGGCCCAAGATAAGACTTGAGTAACCAACTCCTTGGGGCTGATGCACAAAGACTTGACTTGCCTTCACTGCATGCTGGCTGTAGCTAGGGCCAAGGAACGGTTCAAGCAGTATCAGTCAGCAGGATGGGCAAAGTCATCGGCTGCACAGTTGGAGGCTAGTTTTTAGTAGAAAGCAATTGGTGCAATTGATGCATGCAGATGAACAGGCTGGTGACATCAATTGCTACTTCACATGCTCCCTTACAGCAATACCTGAAAGTACCTGTGAGCCATTCTCACAGGCGTGCTCAGCCTCTGCAGCTTCTTGTGCATATAAATTCACCATGCTGCTTATTAACATAGACCCTTAAAACATTTTATCAAGGATCTAAAAATGGTTCTACCATTGATCCTGATAAGACGGAAGTTAAGGATCCTTACTGATCCTTACCATAGACACTGTACTAAGAGGCAACCTTAGATCCTTACTGATTTTTATCATATATCCCTTATAATACTAAGGGCCATGAGGGGCAAGGTGAGAAGCTAAGTTGCAAGCAAGCCTACCTGAAAGGTCAAGGTCAGACCACCCCAGACGATGAAGGTAAATGCCTCCAACTGATCTGGGTCGTGCCAGTGGTCTAAAGGGGTGGTAATGTACAATTTGACGAGGAGGAAGATGTAGGCCATGCACAGGCAGGTGCGCACGAGAAGGATGTCTGCAAACAGGGCTGATAAGAGGAAGGAGGCTGCTTGGGCAGTGCCCAGGTAGAAGATGACAGACCTGCGAAAAGATAGGCGTCCATCTCAACGACGTTTTGTGGTGAAAGCTCAACAACGTTTAGTGGTGAGGCCTTGTGGGGTCATGGGCACTATGTTCTGCTCTTACATGAGCACTCGTTCGGCTGCTGCATGCTAGCAGTCAGCATATAGGATTTATGGTGAGCAGAGACAAGCACACTCAGGCAAGCCGTTTTTTTAGGCAGGCGGGCAGCAGGTGCTGCATAGCTGCGGCTTGCTTCTAAGCAAATGTTCTGCATTCAACCAGGGCTTACCGCTGCTGTTGCGTGTCATTGTGGCCACTACCGTACGAGGCCAACGAATCAGAAGCTATCACCCCATCAAACAGACTTATATTTAGCAATAAAGCTATTGGAACAATGACGGAGGAGCCATATACCAAGCAGGCCGTGCGACCACGTGACGCTGACCCTAGTCTCGTTCCTTGCATGCCGAGTGTCAGTCACCAAAGCCTGTGCTGGAGTCATGCGTCAGTATCTTACGTTTCAACCCCCATCAGTTGTGTTAAAGCTCGGGCAACTGGGTAGTATGGCCACACAATGCGGGTTACCCTAAATCTCGTCCAGGTTGTCCGCGTCAGCAGCAGTACTAGCAATACAAGAGTGACACATTTAGCAATACGTGCGCCATACAAGGCTCGACAAGGGCTAGCCGTAATAGCAAGATGGCGGAGACACGTTCCGTACATGTACCAAATCGTTTGCGACTCTTTTCTTCGGCCACTCAACTTGCCAACATGCAGCGCTCGCTGGCCACCTATTGTGTCCCAGCCAGAGCCCGCTTCCTCCTCATAGGCCCCCAGCAGCATGCCGTCCCATGTCTGTTGCTGTTAGGACGATAGCGAGTCCTTCTTAGCCCTACTTGCAGAGCAGCTCTTGCGACATGCTCCCAATTCCCCAAACCTCCGGTGCTGGTGGCTGCTCCCCGATTCCTGTAACCCCCAGAAGTATAATGTACGCATGCACAACGTAAAGTATATGCTGGTTTCAGTTCTGGTCCCAGACTGGACAGAGCTGCTCCGTGGAGACACTGCTGCTCTGGTTTCCAGGACAAAAACAGCAAGCAGCAGGTAATGGACAAACAGAGGGACCTCTATATGCCCCTGAAATTGAGCAAGGTGAGTAATGGTATTGTGTAGCTGAGCTGTCACATTGAAGTGACTGCTAGCAGGTGCAGTGGGTGGGATGGCTGTCGTCTCCACATTGCAAACGTTTCCACAAGGGGATATGGTATCATTCATTCTGATGGTTTGACATAGTTGCGTGCGTGCCTGTTGAAGAAAACGTACCAGGTGTGGATAGTGGTATGCGGCCAGAATGAATGACTGTGATATAGGACAAAGAGGAGGGTCGGCATGGTGTATTTCCTGGGGTGGCTGGCGGACGGTGATACGGATCAAGCGGCTCATCTGGCTCATTACACTCTCGCATGTACACTTTATAGTTCGTCTGCGTTGAAGCCCCTTGAGTCTCGGAGCTGTCTGTTTTGAGCAGCGGTGGAAAGTATGCACCCGAGCGAGCAGAATATCCCCACCCAAAGCACTCCTAGTCTCAGAGGCACATATTGCTGACCAGAAGCTCACCTCCAGGGCGCGTGGGAAGCCCCATAGCTTTATCATCTTGTCTGGATTGCTGCCCATGCATTCATAGAACTACTTAAGATATGCTCTTCAGTGCTCTGTACCAAAGCAGCTCAGCATGACATATCATTCAATGCAGCAAGCAGCACATCTTGGTCAAAGGAATGGTTAGCATTTAGCAGTCGTACTGGAAACTGCGTTCTGCAAGGGTGGACTCATGGTCTGACACCGTCTACACTCCTGTAGACTGCTTGATGCTGCAGTGTACGCTGCCATGATGCTCCCATACTGATGCTATTTCTGCTTCAGCAACCATTATCTGCAGATTGAAACTGCCTGTTTGGGTGAGCATGCAGATGGGCAAGCCCGGCAGCAGCAATAGCAGCAAGACATTTTCTGCAATCCTCAGCTTCGCTGGCAGCTTAACAGCGGCGTGCAGCACCAGCGGAAGCAGCAAACAGCAGTACCATTATTGTCGATAGCAGTGGCTGCTGCTGCTGCTTGATCCCGCGCTGCCTGCTTCTATTGACACCCTGTACTGCAACAGTCACAACCTTGACAGGAGTGACTGTTTGACACACAGGAAGTGCGTCAGGTGCAGTGCTGCATTTATGATAAACAGGAGTCTTGGTCAGCAGATTTGCATTAGGATGCCAGCAGCAGCAGGAGTAGTAAGGAAATACACCTTGATGAATGACTGCTTGTAGTGTACCTAGCCTGTTCCCTCTTCAAAGCCATTCCAGTAGTAACAGCAGTTAATCATTGGTTTCATCAATACACCTCATTTGTGTTTGGAGGCAGTATTGGCGGAAAATGGCTGCAGCCATAGTTATAGCAGCCAGTACCTCAGCCTCAACAGCTCCAGCGGACCCGCGCACCTGATGGGCTTGTTCAGGTTTTTGCAGCCATGCATGCAGCAGGTGTGGACATGGGAGGGGTGCCCATGCCATACATGTCCCAACACCTGCTGCAGCAAGCTGCAGTGGCAGTACCCCAGACAGCACTGATGAGCGCCATCACATGGTTGCAGGAGCTGATCGTGGCACAAGGTTTACACAAGATCAAACAAGATCAAATAAATTTGGCTGACTGCAGATAATGACAAGAGTGTTACGGCACATTATTGAATTGCCATGCAAGTGGGCCTTGGATCCACAGACAATTGTACAGAAGAGCACGGACCCACCAATCCAGAACATCCCATGGGAGCTTCTTCCACTGGGTCTGACGGAGGCAGTCCAACAAATGAGAAGGCACCACCACCATAAATGCCTGATGCTCTCCTCTACAAACCCAAGCATGGAAACAACCCAGCAGAGTATTGCATGTTAAATGTTAATACTTGCACAAATCCAGATGCAACTGGCCAGTAAAGCAAAGCTGCCTATCTGTATCACTATCAGCCCCAAACACTCATTGACAAATCAAGGACACAGACCCCACTGCCAAAGTATGGCACCATCCACTGCTTGTAGGGGTGGCAGGCATCATATATAGCAGTACGGCCATGCCTCCAAGCTCTTGGCATCAGAGCTGAAGCTCTAAAAGAATGCATACTAGAAGCACGCACCACAGCCCAAAAGCTGTGCTGCACGGCCCAAAAGCTGTGCTGCATGGCCCAAAACCTGCTGCACGGCCCAAAATCTATCTCATATCTACCACAGCAGTCAAGTACACTCCATCTCATATATACCACGGCCTATATACAACAAAAGTATAGCTAGTGAGAGCCCAAAGAACCTCAGTGGCACAGGAGGAACTACAAGAATGCGAGCTAACAGAAGGCGGGTGGGCGGAACTCTGCATGGCAGGCCGACCCAGTATGGTTTTACACTAATGGACCCCTCCCATTATCTTACGCGAGAGGGCAACTCACGCCCCTCCTTGCTTTAGCTCTCTATCTGTATCTATTATGCTCATCATTGCCTGTCATTGCTGCTGCTGCTACTTTCTCCTCCTCTTTCTGCTCCTGCTACTGCTCACAAGGCATCTGCAGCTGCTACCGTCTGTCATGCAGCACCATTGCAACAGAGTCCCCAGCGCCATGAGAAAGGCGCAGACCGCCAGGACTAACAGGCAACGTGAGAACCATCCCTACTTCAGCACGGGGAAGCCGACAATGCCAGCACCACATGCACATGCCTCTCCATTGGCCCAAGATTCAAAGACTTCCCCTCTTTGACCCTGCTTACTCCCGAGTTTGTCCAGTCCTTGCCCACCTACCCTGCTAATTCTGAGGAGCCCTTCGAACCCCCCCTTAAGCCCCTGCTGATCATAACCATCCTATGCTTGTTACTCTATGAGGAATGGTGAAGAAAGAGATGAGATTGGAGAAAGCAATGTCAAGATGCTTGACATGCTGGCGTGCTACATGGCAGTTAACTAAAAGCGGGAGCTCCTGCTGTTATAATACTTCCCCAGTACCGATGTTGGGAAGCAGTTCATACTGAATGCACTGGCTATGTTTCATAGAATGATGCAGTGGTCCCACCTGGGGTGCCCTTGCTGGGTCTGACCACAGGATTTCTAATTACCTCAACAGCTTTTCCCAACCTTCAGCACCTTGACCCTTCCACAGTGAACAGCGCTTTCCCAGTCTCGAACCTGCGACCTATCGCTGCAATGCTACAACCTACAATCCTACAACCTACAACACCATCATACTGAGGGTAGCAAGTGCTAGCCATCCCCGTGACTGCTGCCCCACAATTTCCCCAATATCTGCTGCATCGGATGAGGTGGCATGTGTTGCCCATGTGATACCAGAGGCAGATGAAACAAGTACTGTTTGCCTTCTTCACTGCAGACGTGCCCCTGCCAAATGCTGCAAGATGGGCTGCGACTGCCCCTATCCTGCCAGTGGCTGCACCTAACTGAGGCTTTCTAGGGCAGCAGCGGTGGCCCGCGCTGACACTGCTTGTCCTGCTGCTGCAGCCAACACTGCTGCTGACTGTACTTGTGGTGCTGCACGGTCTGAAACTAACATTTGATAGAAGGAAATAAAATGGAGCCAACACCCGGGGGGCAAAGCCGGGAGCTCAAGGTGCTTTGGAAAAACAAACCTGTGCATTTCAACTCAAGCTACTATGAAGCCTGTGGGCCCAAGTAGAGGCCAATCTCAAGTATGCCAGCAACCTGCCTCTAAGAAGGAGATGAGGTCCTTTGAAAGGGTACTTAAGCCTCACCAGCAAACTCCTTTCACAGATTGAGGCTCTTACAAATGCCCTCCTGACGTCCAGCTCTGCTGGTGGTGGTGAAGGTGAGTGGTGGTGTCCCTGCTGCTGCTGCTGCAGGGGACAAGGGATAACATGCTTCTCTGAATACCGACAGAGCTCCGAGTACATGTAATATCCCCAAGGTACATGGGATTTCCGCCCGTGGATGCGTCCGTGGGACAGCACATTTTTTCCGAGCTGGCCCAGGGCTGGGTGACCTCACGATGTGCCAAGTTGTTCACGACGGAAACTTGACTGGCTGAAAGGTTATGAATAGGTCCAAATAAGATTGTGCGACCTCTATATGCCTCCCCTATGTCATGCTAAGCAAGCCAGCGCTCGAGTGCCGAACCGTACCGCCTGCTGACGCGGACAACCTGGACGAGATTTAGGGTAACCCCACACACACCGGGACAACTTGAGTTCGACACTTCTGGGAAGTACATCAGTTACCACGACGCCGGTACGGAAAACGCGAGTCCATTCTCCCCATTCTAATTTGGTTGTAGAGCTCTACCTGGATCAGGTTGCTCATGCATGCACGGGTACACGTCGCTCACCGTTGGTCGTGCCTATGAGGGCTGCCTGCACGTATCTACGTGTGCCGATCTTGCGAGGCGTTTTCAACGTCTGACAAGGCAAATGCGTCTTATCAGACATGACAGCGCCGTTTGTGCAACGCAAGATAGGTTATGGGGCGCCTGATATTCTGCCTTTTCTCGTATTATCTCGTATAACGGCAGGGTCCAGTCTTTGTGCCAGCATAGCCGTTGAGTCGGACTTTTGAAGCGATTGAAGCACACAGCAGAACCAACCAGAAGGTGACTGTTGCCATTGAAAGGATAGGCAAAGCCGCCAACGAGCGTCCATGCTCTTAAGGGTGCCTGCGCTCCAGCTGAAAAAGGTGTACCCAGGTCCTAATGTACTTGGCACCTTGCTGCAGATACCCCCACGGCACAAACTCAACGGTCTAGGAGTCAGCTGAATATGTCCTTCAACCCTTCAAACACATCCTGATATCAAACAGCAAGCAGCGCCAGGAGCCGCAGATGCAGATACCCAGCTCAGCAACACAGGCAGCCAGCACTGCTGCTCCTCTCCTTGGCCCCGCAGCCCTTGTTCTAGTCAAGCAGGAGCTTGGTGTCCTGCCCTCCCAGCAGCAGCAGAAGTACTGGCAGCTTGCAGATCTACCCTATGATCCTGCTGAGCTGTCACAGCTGGTGCAGCACTACCTGCTGCCTTACACTGCTAAGAGACATGTAGCTCAGGGCCTGAGGTCAGGCCGAGGGAGGGAAGCAGAAGTATTAGTGCCTGTGAAGGTCCCCAGAATACAGCAGCATTACCCCGTGTTGGCGCCAGTAGTGCTGCAGCTGCATGCTCAGGTGAAGCAGGAGCAGCAGCAGCAGCAGGTAGAGCAGCAGGAGCAACAGCAGCAGAAGCAGCGGTTCTCGCGCCCTCAGCAGCAGCATGTCAGTAGCAGTGCTAGCCCTGCAGCTACTCCCTCTTCAGAGCGGCTGATGCTTGTCCTGCGCTGCCTGTTCCTATGGGGTAGGCATCAGGCCCAGGAGCAGCAGCTGCCATCCCTCTTGCAGAGCTTGCTTGTGTGGGCACGTGCTGCTGCTGCTGGTGGTGGTGTTGGGGGAGGGGCAGGGGTTATGGAGGACGCGGATGTAGAGGAGGTGGTGGACCTGACTCAGGAAGATGATGAAGTGCCTGAGGAGTTACTGGAAGCCTTTCTAGCAGGGGAGTGTGAGGTCATGCTGGTCAGGGAGGTGCAGGGGAGGCAGCAGCTGCAGGAGGGGTGTGTGCGAGTAAAGCCGGACCCAGAAGCAGCGCATATATCTGCAGTTGGCATTCAGGCAGCGGCAGCAGGCGGCATAGTCAAAAGCACAGGCAGCATGAAGAGGAGAAAGACAGGTGGAATTGCTCTGCGGAGTTCAGCATTAGCAGAAGTAGCGCCAGGCAGCATTGTGGCAATAGCAGGGAAAGCAGCAGCATCGGGGACGGTCGGTGCTGTAAAGGGAGGTGCAGCAGCAGCTCCTTTGATCCCTCATGAGCTGCTGCAGCAACTACCTGGCAAAAGGGTATGCTTTGGATCTCAGGAGGAGCTGATTATGACACCGAAGGTCCTTCAGGGCTTAGCACAGGGAAGTTATGGAGGAGAGGATGGGGTCATTGTTGGGAGCTCCGTGGGTGCAGCAAAGGCAGCAGGAGGAGAGGAGAAAGCAGGGGGGGAGCGGCTCTGGGAGCAGCAGCAGCTAGAGGGGCAGATCCACTGGCAGCAGGGACAGGAGCAGCAGCAGCAGCAGCAGGTGGCACAGCAGAATATGTCACTACATGTCGAAGGGCTTGTGCCTGTTCATAGTCAGTCTGCTGGTGCTTCTCTTATGGTAGTGTCTCAGCAGCAGCAGAAGCAGCAGCAGAAGCGCCTGCGGTTGGTAGATGATGAGCACAATGACATGTTAACTGTGTTCAATGTATTGAGAGAATGCTTTCACCCTCCTGTAGACTACAGCCACAGGGCAAGGATGGTTGTAAAGAAGTCCTTCCAACCTCCTTTAGATTACAGGTACAGGGCAAGGGTGGTCGTACGGAAGTTGTTTCCTGGGCTTAGGGGCAGGGCTATGGCTCCTTTGCTGCCCAGGCTCACACCAAAGCAAGCAGCAGCAGCAGCAGAAGCAGCAGCAGAGGTTAGAGCAGCAGCAGAGGGAGCAGAAGCAGGTTTGCTGCCGGTGTTGCTCGAGCAAGAGGGAGGTGGCGAGGGCACAGGGGTGCACGCAATGCGGCCAGCAGATGGGGAGCAGGAGATTACAAGCCAAGAGGAGAAGGAGCGTGCATGCGTGCACGAGCAGAACCCGCGATAATCTCAGTATGATGAAGCTGCTGTTGGATAAGGGTGCGGCAGTTGAGGGCCTGGATGGGAGCGGGTGGCCTCTTGGGGAAGCTATTTGTCATGGTGGAAATCTCAGTGTGGTGGAGCTGCTTTTAGATAGGGATGCAGCGATTGAGGGACCGGATGGGTTTGGCCAGCCTCTGGTTCTGCATTGCGCAGAGGTAAGCTAAGTATGGTTCAGCTTCTTTTGGATAGAGGTGCAACAGTTGAGGGTCCGCAGGTGTTTGGCTGGCTTCTCACGCAAGCTTCACACAGTGGTATTTCTGGTCTGGATAACCTGCCTGGAATAAATGTGCGGCCAAAGCAGAAGTAGGGTGCAAGCTCCACATGAAAAGACCTAACACAGCTGAACAGAAGGGGGCATATGCAGAAGCAGCGGCAGGTAGCGGTGTGGCAGGAGGTGTGGCAATAGCATCAGCAGCAGCAGGCGAGCAGGACGGTGCAACAGGGTGGACACTAGCAGCAGCAGCAGGACCAGCAGCAGGAACAGCTGCAGGAGCAATCACAGGCAATCAGGCAGCAGGAGCAGGAGCAGACCGTATCTCCGTTGATGCTTTTGCTGGAGATTTGGCAAAGGTAGGTGGGTGTCAGAGTTGCTTGGTGCTTGTTCAGCAGGGTGAATGCACCCCACCACCTGATGTGGGAAATCCTTATTTTTAGAATGCTGATAGTTGCCGATGGGTTCCTTGTTTTCTATTATTTCTGCAAAGCACAATATGTAAATCAGTCGGTCTCCGGATCATCAGGGGTGGGCAACAGTATGCCATTTAGGTAGCAGCAGAAGAGCATCTGAGAAAACAAGGTGCAAAGTAGGGCTGCACCTGCTGCACACATTGGGATCGAGGCCTTTGACAATATAGTTGCTCAAGATAGCTATGTATGCATGGTATACCTTTTGCATTATGGTGCACAGGGCCTAGTCTTTTGTGGTCTTGGTCTGCATTTGGACTGCTTATTTTTATTGTGCAAATGGCCAATTTAGGATGCGGGCCGCATCTGGACCATAAAGGCATGTCCCTCAGTGACACCTGTGCCCTGAGGTCTCCCAACAGATCGTGGATTTTGTCATCTTTTCTGACTGTGCTGTTGCTGGCCGTGCTGTTGCCTGCAGGGTTGTCAGCAGGACACGCGTTGCCAAGAGTAGCCGCCACAGCCACAGGTGGGGTACCAAGCAGCAGTAAGGCAGCAGGGGTAGCAGGAGCTGTTGTTTGTGAGCAGTGTGTCAAATCCCGCTGAGGATCGTGGCACTACAGGTAGCTGTATGGGAAAGGGCTGTGGAATGGGTGGAGCAGCTGTTGCATATGGGAGCAGCTGTTGAGGGTTCGCTGGGGGATGGGGCGCCTCTCAGGCTGGCTATCTCAGGGTGGTCATTCTGTTGTTGGTGGCGATGCTGTTGGATAGGGGTGCAGCTTCTGAGGGTGCGAAGGGGAATGGCTGTCCTCTTACACAGAGATAAACAATGTCTTGCGGAACTGGCACTGAATAGGGGTGCAAGAAGGGAGGATCTCGTAGGGGAATGGCTGGCCTCTCTGGTGAGCTGTTTAAATAGTCGTAACCAAACTATGGCGGAGCTGCTGCTGGGGCGGAGTAAAAGGAGGGATATGCAGTGGGGTGCAAGTGTGGCTTCAGGTGTGGCACTGTTGGAGCAGAAGTAGGAGGGGGCGGGGGGGGGGGGGGGGCACAGTGTACAATGTTGAAGCTAACCATGAACTGTGGGGATGCAGATGTGTACGCTCGGGCAACGTCTAGGCTCGATGAACATGATGTTAGGCATGTGGGAACTGCAGATGGCATGTAGCGAGCATGCAAGCTTGACAGAATGGCTGGGTGTTGATTTGCAGTCAAATATATCACTAGTGAATTATGACAGGAGTGGAGTGTTCATGAAAGCTTCTGGTGACCTCTTTCTGTAGGGGAGGCTGAGATTTATTATTGCAATTAAGTGCATTCCAGTCGGAGCATGCAGGACTTCTTGTGTCCGTTGAGGCTAGTTGTGCCAGTTGGCTGTGAGGTCATCATTTTCCATGTAGAAGCAATCGCCTAGGCGCTTTAAGGTGTCTGGTCTCCATGTAGACACATGAGAGTAGAGTGGGCTAGCTCAGCCTTGAGCCATGATCGGAGCCTACAGACTTGATGTTCTCCAGTTGTAAAGCAATGGTTTGATCGGAGTTGGCTTTGCAATAATTGCAACTGTACTGGTGTGGAGTCTATCTATGTGATGTACTGCAAGCTCCAAGCAATGACCCTGTCCCTCGTCGGCCCTAACTCTAAAGACCTAAAGATTTGAACTGAGCGGTGATCTCAACAGGGCGGGGGCTACACTCGACAGAGTACAGGTGCGTGTCTGGCCATGATTGGCACTGTTGAAATCGTTCTGATTCCGCTAGTGACAATGCTAAAGAGTTCGCTTTCTGACCGGCCATCATTTCAAGTTCTCAGCCAGTACATTCCAATGAACCGCAACCATCCCTCGCCAGTCGGCACCACTGGTTCGGGCTACAACCATGCATATTGAAGGTTTGCAGTGATATTTCATGCAATTTAGCCCAGCAAGCACTTTCCTGTAGTGTGTATGTGAGGTAGCATGTTGCAGATAGCAACCTAAAGTAAGGTGAGTAGCCCCGATTCTCAGCCCCCTCAGGGCCACCAAGCATAGCTACTGTTATAACTGTGCGGGCTTGCCTAAGTTCCTGCTAATCTTGGACCATTGTAGCTGCAAGACAATGGTTGTATCCACGTTTAAGATCGTTTGCACTAAGAGTCGCTAATCAGACCTCTTTTGATCCTCGTGCTTATCAGGCAGTCTTGGGGTTTGCTGCTCAGCGGCAGCACATCGACAAATAGAAGCACATGTCAGGCAAATGCGAACCCTCTACTGGCTCTGCTCCTCCCCTTGGCCCTGCTGCCCTTGTTCTAGTGAAGCAGGAGCTTGGTGCCCTGCCCTCCCAGCAGCAGCAGAAGTACTGGCAGCTTGCAGATGTGCCCTATGATCCTGCTGAGCTGTCACAGCTGGTGGAACATTACCTTGAGCCCTACATTGCTACAAGACATGTGACCCGTGGGCTGAGGTCTGGCAGAGGGAGGGAAGCACAAGTACTAGTGCCCGTGAAGTTCACCAGAATACAGCAGCACTACCCTGTGTTGGCGCCAGTAGTGCTGCAGCTGCATGACCAGGTCAAAAGGGAGGAGCAGCAGGAGCAACAGCGGCAGCAGAAGCAACAGCAGGAGCACCAGCAGCAGCAGGAGCAACAGCAGCAGCAGAAGCAACAGAAGCAGAAGCAGCAGTCCCAGCACCCTCAGCAGCAGCATATGAGTAGCAGTACTATCCCTGCAGCTACACCCTCCTCAGTGCGGCTGCTGCTTGTCCTGCGCTGCCTGTTCCTATGGGGTAGGCATCAGGCCCAGGAGCAGCAGCTGCCATCCTTGCTGCAGAGCTTGCTTGTCAGGGCACGTGCTGCTGCTGGTGGGTCAGGTGCTCAGGTAGGGGCAGAGGCTATGGAGGACTCAGATGTAGAGGAGGTGGTGGACCTGACCAATGAACATGAGGATGATGAAGTTCCTCAGGAGGAGCTGGAAGCTTTCCTAGCAGGGGAATGTGAGGTCATGCTGGTCAGGGAGGTGCGTGGGAAGCAGCAGCAAAGGCAGCGGGTCGTGCAGATTAAGCCAGACCCGGAGGCAGCAGAAACAGCTGCAAATGTCAGCATGGTTCCCTTCCAGCAGCAAGAACAAGTCAATCAGAAGCGTAAGTCGTCAGCAGTAGCAGTAGCAGGCCTTGAGTTTTGTGGAGCACGTAGCGTCAAGAAGCCCAGAATGGCTGGGAAAAATGGACCACGTCCTGATAGTACAGCATCAGCAAAAGCGACAGCATGCAGGGTTGTATCCACTGCATCAGCAAAAGGCAGGCGGGCAGGTGCACCTGGAAGGAGCAGAGCGGCAGCAGTAAAAGCAGCCGCGGCCATAGAAGCTGCTCATAATGATGCCCATTCATGGGATACTGATAAAGAGGATATGGGCGATCAGATAGCAGCAGCAGGACCAGGACCAGTGTCCCTTGTGGCTTCTGCTGGAGCTTCCTTACAGGTGAGTGTGTATCTGTAAGAGGTGCTTGGCCGTTCAAGCCGGGTAGGTTGCCCTGCACGGCAGGCACCTGATGAGATTGAGTTTTGAAAGCTATACCTTAGCTTTCAGCTTCCCTTGATTGTCCAGTACTATCAAATATTGAAAAAGGTACATGGCAGGGGCAAGAGTGGTCACTCATTCAGCCACACCCGGAACTTGAGTGGATGGGCTTTACGCTTTTGTTAATAACATCTAGAACGGAAAGACATGTTGCCCACTGACAGTATGTGCCTTGAAGCACAGACTAGAGGTCACTCGATTTATGGCGAACCCTTTCATCCTTTCTGACTGGACTGTTGCTGGCCGTGCTCTTGCTTGCAGGGTTTCAAGCAGGCCACAAAAGGCCGAGAGCAGCTGCTACTGTCACAGGTTGGCAACCAGACAGCAATAAGGCAGCAGCAGCAACTGTTGTGCAAGAGCAGCAGTCCAGAGGCCAGCAAGTCCAGACCAGTGAACATAGAACTCTTGAATGGGCTTACAGGGGCTTGTGCATTGCCTGGGTCTGGGACATTAGAGGTAGCTATAAGGGCTGGGAATGTCAAGCGGGTGATGCAGTTTCTGGATAAGGGTGAAGCGGTCCAGGGTGCGCTGCAAGATGGCTGGCCTCTTGATGCAGCTATGCACAGAGGTGATCCAGCTATGGTGGAGCTGCTCTTGGATAGGGGTGCAGCGGTTGAGGGTGGGCACAGGCAAGGCTGGCCTCTCTATATCGCAGTGCTAAGCGGTGTGGTAAGTATGGTGGAGCTACTTTTAGATAGGGGTGCAGCACTTGAGGGCGTGCAGGGGGATGGTGCGCCTCTTTACACAGCTGTATACAATGGTGATTCAACCATGGTTGAACTGCTTTTGGATAGGGGTGCAGCGGTTGATGGTCCAAGGGGGTCTGGCAGGCCTCTCATGGCAGCTATAGACAGTGATGATCTCGGTATGGTGGAGCTCCTTTTGGACAGGGGTGCAGCTGTCGAGGGTGTGCACGGGGACGGCTGGCCTCTCTGTTCTGCAGCGCTCAGGGGTAAGCTAAGTATCATGGAGCTTCTTTTGGACAGGGGTGCAGCGGTTAGGGGTCCGCAGGGGTTGGACATCCCTCTCAAAGCAGCTGTAGACAGTGGTGTCTTCAGCATTGTGAACCTGCTCTGGAGAAAAGGTGCAGCTGTAGCAGAAGCAGAAGCAGGCTGCGAGTCTCCTCGCATTAGGAGGCGCAACACAGCTGGACAGAAGGGGGAACATCAGCAGAGTACAGCATCAGCACAAGCAGTGGCATGTAGAGGTGGGGCAATAGCATCAGCAGTAGAAGGCGGGCGAGGGGTTGCAACAGGAAGGAGACGAGCAGCAGCAGCAGCAGCAGCCCACAGCAGCGCCTCTTCATGGGATGATGGCGGCAGTCAGACAGGAGCAGCAGGAGCAGACACCACTTCCATGGATGCTTCTGCTGGAGGTGTGGCAAAGGTAGGTGCTGCCAAAGTCGCTTACATGTTTGTTCAGCATGGTACGTGCTCCTGCAAAGCCCCACCACGCAACTTAGGCTGCCTGACATGTGTGCAGACCCAGTGCGTAAAACAGGTGTCTCCATTATCATTGAAAGTAGACAATAGTAAGCGATCACCTAACAGCAGGAGAGCATGTGAAAGACATGATCAAATGTTTACCATCATTCCTTGAAGACATTGGAATGCAGGCCTGTGAGAATGCTGCTGCATAAGATGGCTTCCGTATTCATCACGTAAGGGGCTATGGTTGGATGTTCTTGGCCTGCACTGTCGTGACTGCTAGAAGTTGCTCAGATCTACAGTCTGCAACTGATTAACCCAGGACATGCCCGGCATTTAGAACAAGTCCCCCCTAACCCGCTGTGCCCTGAGGAAGAGAGTAGAGGTCTCTCAAGGTATGGTACACCCTGTCATACTTTCTGACTGCACTGTTGCTGGCTGTGCTCTCTGGCTTGCAGGGTTTTCAGCAGGGTGGCCAAGAGCAGCTGATGCAGCCACAGGTGGGGAATTAGCAGCATATAGCACATGAACCAGCAGCTGCAGCAGCCAAAGCAGCAGTGTTTGCAAGCACAGCAGGAGCTGGTCAGCATCATGCAGGGCCAGCCGTCTTTGCTGGTACAGCTGCTGCTGCCGCTCCTGCTCCTGCGGATTGTGGTCGTTATGGTGGTAGTTACAGCAATAGGGGCCGGGAGAACACTGTCCCCAACCAGCAGAATGCACTGCATACTGCTGGTTGTGATGATGATGCAGTAGCGGTGCAGAAGCTGCAGCAGGCCTCGGCACAGCAGCAGCAGCAGGCCGTGCAGCAACAGGGTAGTCAGCAGCTAACTGGTGCCAGGGGAGGTGCTGGTGGTCAGCTGAGCTGGCAGCAGGTTGCTTGTGGGGGTGGAAGCTGCGGGGGGATGCTGGAAGGAAGTGGCTCGGGAGGACTGCCATCGGTGAGTGTATCTGCTACATGAGATGCGCTTGCGGGTTGCAGGGGCCACTGAGTAGTGGGTTCATGAAGAATGTAAGCATAGTCTGCTTGAAACTGCTGGAGCGATATGTTTATAGCTCAAGAGTTGAGAAAGGACCGGGTATTGTACTACTAGTGAGGGCCCAGCAGCCACGACAGCAGGCTGTGCTTTGTATGAGGTCAAATGATTACATATGGAATGCTGCTGTACACACCATATTGTACATCATACAGCATTCCTGTGTATCTGGCGCTCCGTACGCTGCCAAGCCTACTGCTTAAGACCAGCATTGGTATGACGAACTACGGGTTCATCGGTAGGCATAAGGACATCCAGGCAGCCCTGCATGAGGCGAGTGTAATAGTGCATGGGACAGCAGGTGACAGGGCTCATGCCTTACAGCATCTGACAACGCCTCCTCCTCTTGGCTCCATTCCTTGCCCTGCAGCCTGCCATCAATGGTCCCAGCCCTGGTCCTGGCACCTCAATCACCCCGCTGGAGCACAGCATGCATCATGTCAAAGGTCATCTTACAAAGTGAGTGTAGGAAGGTAATCTGCAAATTCTGGCACAAGTACAGCATAAGGGTAAACATACTGGTACATTCCCAGTGCTGTCATACGCCACGGGCCAACAGAACTGTTAGGCAATGGCTCTCCAAAGCTCGACTTTAGCTTAACCAGGAATGCCTTCTTGCTCTTTGAACTCTTGCAAAGTCAGCAGAAGGGCGTCAGATTGCAAATGGCGCCTTTCTGGCTTGAGCAGATCTGTGCCTTACAGCACATTGACTTGTAGTGACTTCGATCGCTTGCTGCTCTGCTGCCAACAGGTCCACTGAACTGCTTTGTTTTTTCCTTTTGTTGCGCAGGCAACTTGAGGAGCTGTTAGCTCTGGTGAAGGATGGCATGGTTCAAGCCGATGACCATGCCACCATTTCCAAACAAGCCCATGTGGCTGTGCAGGGTGCTCATAGACTGGCCAGGAAGTAAGTCTCTTGTTTCCAAGCTGCTGCTAGCTTCGATGATTGCATATGTCCTTTCCATCGTGTCTTTCTAATGTTCAGAGAGTGTCTATATCCCTAGTCTGGTGCCTTAACGTGCTTATGTAATGGCACAACGGCAGTTGTGCTGGAAGTTTCAAGGGATCAGTATCATGTATTTGCCATAGCATATTTCATCAGGCATGCAGGGCAGGGGGGTGCGGGACGGTTCATGTGTTTAGAGTGGGGCAGTACGTAGGGCCGTACGCAGGGCAGTTGCATGTGACTAGCTAGTACTGTGGTATCACTAGTGTCAGTGCCCTATGCTCTTGAAGCTGCCTCTCTGATTACTACGGTATGATGCCACGGACACGTGCGAAACAATGTTTCCAGGGGGTACCATGACATCCTCAGACCTTAACAGAAACAAGTGCCCAACAAGCTTGTACATGCTAGCAACGCCTCTTCTTCTTCCGTTGCACCTGGTGCTGTAGGGGTTTAATGTGTAATGGCTAGACCCAAGCCTGTTCTCCACTGCCTCTGCAAGCTAAGGCCTTTCAACCTAGAACCCAAGTTCCTTTCATGCTGTTGCTGTTTTTGGTGTGTTCAGTGTGGATGGCTGGGTGATGTTTGAGGCAGCTCAAGTCTATGGTGACGAGGCGCTGGAGATCCTGAGGGTGCAAGGCCCTGCAGGGGAGCAAAAGGCAGAGGAGGTTGCGGCAGCACGGCAACAGAAGAGGAGGTTCATGCAGGGGACACCACCAAAGGAGAAGCACATCAGGATGGCCCTGGTCCAGATACAGGTAGGGGGTGGTTAGTGCAGCAACTTGGTGCAGAGGGGTTTCCTTTGATCATTGAGTGCTGTAAAGGAAGAAGGTGGGGCTTTGCCATTTGTCAAGCTGCACATACGCCCTATCCAAGGCATGGTGAGACTAGCTAATGCTTTTGGGATGGTGGTTCCAGACCTTCCAGTGGCTCACAGCTTCCTGTGAGGAGGAGCGCAATGTACAGCATGTGCCATTTATGTGGTTGTAGCTGCCAGGCCAATGCTAGTAATGGATTATTAGAGATGTGACACACATGGCACTTCTGGGCATTATGTCAGAGATGGGATAGGCAATGCACCGACTCCTGGTAGCACTAGATGTGGCTTGCAGAGGTTGCTCCCTTCCATAGACACTCTGCCAGGAGCACAGTATAACATATAAGCTGATCGTGCGTGTTTACAAATGAAGATTGAAGGCGTGTTGCAAACTCCCTCTGTTCACCTGGCCTACTGCCTCTAGCTTACTTGGCTTTTTGTTTCATGTTGTTGCAGTCCTTTGATATGGTGGAGCTGGAGGGCAAACTACTGGAGCATTGCGAAGGCCAGACATGCCTTGGTGTTGCTGTCTGCTTGTGGTGGGCGTACTGCTGTCTGCATGCCCTGTGTCTGAGGGCTGAATGTACAGCCAACATCTCATTTCATTCAGTATTGGTGTCCATAGTTCAGTATATTGCAGGTATGCCAGCTGCTGCTACCTTGAAGAGCAGTATAGTGGCTGGTGAATCGTTGCATTGAGAATATGTAGTTAGTCGCTTGTCACGTGGTTTGAACTGTTGATAGGTGTAGGTACTTGTATGTTTGTTCTTAGTCCTTTTATGTGGTGTTTTGTGTTCCATTTAGTAGGGAAATGAGGTCTAACCCCGTTGTGTTGTGGTCGTTCTAACCTCGGTTGCCTTGTGTGCAGCCACACCTTAAAGGTGTGCCTTTTTGTTTGTTTTCATTGCCACCTCCCAAATTCCCTAGCAAATGTGAGCAGACATTGGCACCACATTGTTGCTTCACATGGGTGTTTGGGATGTCACAATGATCAAAGTGTATTACTTTTGGAACCCCTACATGCCTGCTGCAGGCAGCATTGCTGAACGCTCCTGGTCACAAATCAACGCCGAAGCCCAGGCAGTCCGCATTCTGCTTGGACTGTTGCCTACCGCATGCTATGACGTAGAGGCGGCAAAGAAGCTGACAGCAAGAGCGAAAGAGCAGCTGCTGGAACAGAAGCAGCAAATGCATCAGCAGCAGCAGCAGGAGCAAGAGCAGCAGTGTGATATGATGGGAGCACCAGCAGCAGCTGTTGGGGGCTCTGCGCATGCAGCTACTGGTGCAGCAGGCACCCATGAGCCACTGGTGGGAAAGTATGGGAGGTACCTCAAGCCAGCAAACTTTTTCCTGGAGGTCATGGCGCCAGAGTTTAAAAGGAGGAAGTTCCCGCATCTCGCACCTGTCCTGCAACGTCTCACAGATATGAGCAATGGTGTGGTGAGTGGGACGTGGTGGCTTTCGATTCTATTGAAGTGGTCCTGCTGCTGCTGCTCCGGAACCAGGAGGTGGTGGTGCAGTTCGTTTCATGTTCCCTGAGTGTGTTGGTACTGGACTGGGGATGTCCTTAAGCTAGCCGTGCTCTATGTGCTCTCAGCTTTGACTCGTGCTTTGCAAGGATGGGCTCTTTTGGTGCTTTCAGAGCATCTCTGCACACTTAACTCATTAAGACCTCTGGCAGCTGCTAGCTAGACCTCGATCTGCCCCTGCTTTTGCCAAGCAATGGTTGTGTTGAAGAGCAACAGTCCATCCATCTCTAATATGTGTCCCTTGTTTGCTTGTAAATGCTCCTTGTAGCCATGTCTTGATGCTGAGGACGAGATCAGTGGGGATTATGACTCTGAGGAGACAGGGGAGGAGTGGCACTCAGGCAGCAGAGGCATGGGGACACAGCAGTTCCACCTGCAACAGCAGTAGCAGCAGGTCCTGCAGCAGCAGCAGCAACCAGCTCATCCAGGGCTGAGCATTAAAGGGCAGGGGGCAGTGAGCTACCAGCATGGGCACCCCCCTCAGCCTCCCGCAGAACCTGAGGGGTCTTACGGTTCCTTTGGCAGTGCAGAGAGGAGGGTGGGGAGGGCTCCATTGGCTGGGGCATGGGGCGGGGGACCACAAACAGCAACATGAGGAGCAGCAGGGTTGTGTGCTAGATGTGGAGAGGTCACAAGGCAGTTTCCTCAATCTTCTGTAGCACCCAGCTTACAGCAGACAGCAGCAGCAACGAAAACATATTGCCAGGGCCTTGCCTTGGGATTAATAGCAGCTGCCGTGGAGGGAATTGCTGGGAATAAGGCAAGGGGTATTCTGGTCACTGTCGCACAGTAACAGGCATGAATCCAGTGCAGCAGCCATGCGTCCCGAAGGGGACAGCAGCAGCAGCTTTGGCTGAGGTTCAGTGCTGCAGAGCTCAGGGCCAAAGCAGGGTGGGGTGGTGGTGCGGCAGGGGGGACATCCCAGGGAGCTGGAGAGGCTGGGGGAAGCCAGGGCTTGGGCCGGGTTGGCCAGGGGTAGGAGCTTTGACCGTATTTAAGGTGAGGGCCTCTTTGCAGTCATACACATACTTAGCGCTATTGTGGACTGGGCTGTTGCAGTTCGTCCTTCTTTTCATTGGCAAACTGTGAGGTGATAAATGAGTCACCCTTCAATCACAAATGGAACGATTGGGAGTCACTGGAGGACGCTGGACAATGTAATGTATGATAAAAGGGAGATGCATACACTATTGTGTGGGTTGGCAAGGAATCCGTGGTGATGATAAATATCTGCTTTTTATCCTTGTTATGCAGTAATGACTCCACTGCCAGCATGGTAGGCATGCATGCATGGAGTAGTGCAACACATAGGCTGCCATGAACAAGGGCACGTCGCTGTCTCAGTCCCTAAGGCAGTTTATGTATGCCTCGCATGGAGGGTAAATGCTTATCAATGACCAAAAGCACGATTATTTGAGATGTGTGCCTTGAGACATGCATGACTGTGCTGTGCTCGGTTACAAGATGGGGAGTTCTTGCACAGCTACCTGCTCTTTTCTGCGGCCCTGCATGTACCCCTGAACAGCTGGTAACTTTCTTTGGTGCATTGCCAGAAACTGTTGTGCGCGCCCTGCCTTCTGTTGATGTTGCTGATGGAGATGAGGTGACCTCCTCGTGACTTCACCGTGCTTGGAGATGAGGTGACCTTGCCATTTCCAGAGGGCGCTGTCTCCACCTCCTCACCCCGACCTCTTCATGCTGGCAGAAATGTAGACCATGAACAGTAGGGCCATTGGTTGCGACAACGTCAGCAGCAACAGCAGCAGCAGTAGGATGCAGCTTTGCTTGACAGTGTGGGCTTTAGCTTGGTGACCTAGTTCGTCTGCAGCAGCAAGGGCAGCGGAACAACCACCGGAAGCAGCAGAAGGAGCAGCACTTTGGGGGTGATGACCTTGGGCGTGCCATCGCGATGATGCTCTAGCTGCTGCTGGTGCCGGCTTGGGTGGTGGGTATGGATGAAGGTGGTGCTGCCGGGGAGCAGCACGGGGTGCTAGCAGCAGCAGCACCAGCAGGGGAAGCCGCTGATCAATTGCTGGAAGACGATGGGGCAGATGTGATGTGGAGTCACGAGATGCACCCATGACCAGCATGAGGGGGCCAGCAGCTGTTCATTTTGTAGCCTGCGGCAGCAGCTGTCCGATGTCCTGTTAAGGTCCTCATCTACATACTCAGGGTTGTGCACAATGCTTCCGGTGCAATTTGTATGGGTCCCACTTCATGCTCCAACTACGTGGTCTCCGTCGTGAACGACCCAGTATAGTGCCATGCTTGGATTGTAGTTGAGGGGACTTGAATATGCTGTTTGTCTATCTGCATGAGGTCTTGCAGTGTGTGGTAGGTTTTAGGGGGATTGCCGCAGTGATTTCTGTTTGATGGTACCTGTCATGTTGAAGCTGTTGCAGACCTGTGTCCCATCTTTCAATCTGCACATTCAATCAATCAATCAAAACGCAAGACCAGCAATGCCAATGGCCAAACAAACCTAGGCCACAAACACAAGGCTCCCGATCACAATCACGAAGCCACACAACCGATGGTGGATTTGCCACACACAAGCTGAGGCTAGATGCAACGGCGTGCACACCAAGGGGAAACAAACACCACCACTAAAACCCAAAACCTGCTCCACTTCCATCACACATGGGTGGCGGGGAGGCAGCAGGATCAAGCACCACCCTAGTAGGGGCTGGAGGTGGCTCCCACCACCTAGGTACTGGTGAACCACCATCCTCCCAGCCACTGAAAGGCACCACATAGCGCTCCACATGCTTATCAATAGCTTGCTTAGTGCGCCTTCTACACCTCACTAACCGTTGGCTTTCCCAAGGGTGCGTAAGATCCCACAACCTCTTCCTCCAAGCACTCTTAATCCGACATGAAGCCTCCCAGCTCCCCTCATCTTGACCAAGCACCTTCAGATCTGCACACACGCATTTCTCCCAGGTATGGCGAGGCCTACCCACTGGCCTCGTCATGTCACCATGTAATGAAGAGAACAACGCAATATGCGGCAACCTGCCCTCCTCCATGCGGCCCACATGCCCCAGCCACCTCAGCCTATTTGCTGTGATGTATGCTGACAAGGTGGCTACCCCACATGATTTCCTGATATGCTCATTGGTGTGCCGATCTGACAGCCTGACCCCCAGGATGCTCCTAAGGCAGCTAGAGTGCACCCGCTCAAGCTTTTGCGATTGCACTTTGGTCAGGGACCAACACTCACTCCCGAACAGCAGAATTGGCAACACATATGCCTTGTAACACTTCACCTTCGTAGCCAATGACAGATGCTTGGTACCCCACATCTTTTCAAACTGCTTAAACCTCCCCACAGCCTTACCTTACCTTAATCTGCACATTAGTGCTTTTAATTCTGCTGCAAATAAAGCTGCCCACTTTGAGTTGCTGTGACATTAGTCGCTTTGTGTGCTGTTTGCAGTGGGACCGCTGACCTTTTGTGGGCAGGTATATGGAAGTGGATTTTTTATTTTGACTTTGATTAATAACCAGGGATGCAGCTTGTTGTATGCATGCGTGGGATTGGTGCAGCTTAAGTACAGCCCATCTCCATCAGAGCCCTCACATAAGATGTGAGGAGGGTAGAAGGTATAGAAATCGTGTAGGTGCTGTTGAATTCGAGTGCATCTGTCAGGGTGATTGAGGATAGCCTATGTATGTGAGGTAGATATAGAGGGGTGCTGTCCTACATAGGGTGGACAGCACCCAGTTGTGTAGCTCTGGGTCGGTACCATAGGCGGGCAGTGTGGCCTTAAACAACACAAAGGAGTAGATGAAATAATGGTTGTCTGGAGACGCTGTTGGGGAGGTACACCCCAAGGGTATGGCGGAGGTCCGCTGTTCCTTCCTGCTGAGAGCAGTGGGGGTGTGGGTCAGTGCAGCTGCTGCTGTTGGGTGCCGGGGAGGTAACCGAGTAGTGTGTGGACTTGCAGTTGAGGTGCGGGCTCTGCCGAAGTGGCAAAAAAAGAAGGATATGCAGTGATGGTACAAGTCTTCCTTCAGGTGCGGGCAGCGTTAAAGCAGTATTTTGGGGGGGGGGGGACTGTAGATTAAAGTTAACCATGTAGAGAGAGAGAGAGAGCTACGCAAGGAGGGGCGTGAGGTGCCCTCCCGCGTAAGATTAAGGGAGGGGCCCATTGGTGTAAGGATTACACTGGGCCAGCCTACCATAGGATAGTTACATCCGTGGGTGGGCTTCCGCCCACCCGCCTTTGTTAGCTTACTTTCTTGTAGTTCCTCCTGTGCCATTGAGGCTCTTTGGGCTTTTCCAGTTTTCGTTTTGTTGTGTATATGCTGTGTAAGGACTTAACTGCTGCAGTATGTACTTCTGAAATGCATTGCTTTAGAGCTTGCCCTTTGATACCGAGGGCTTGAAGATTCATGGTGGTGCTGTTGTATATGGTGCCTGCAACTCCGACAAGCAAAGAATAGTACCATACCTTGGCAGTGGGGTCTATGTCTTTGATTTTGTCAATGAGTACTTGGTGTTGATAATCAGCTTTGCTTTGCTGGCCTGTTGGGTCTGAATCCCTGCAGATCTTGACCTCTATTATCCAGTACTCTGCTGGGTTGTTTCCAATCTTGGGTTTGTAGAGCATACCATCAGGGCGCTTATCGGTGGTGCCTTGTGCTTGTTGCACTGCCTCCTTTAGTCCCCTTGGAAGGAGCTCCCACGGGATGTTTCTAGACTGGTGGGCCATGATGCCGTCTTCTGCACAATTTTCAGTTGATCCAAGGTCCATTTGAATGACAAATGCTCCTTTGCGTCCCCTTAACACTCTTGTCATGATTAGTCGGCCGACCTTGTGATGCCTGTTGATGTACATTCTTTTCAAAGCTGGGCATCCTGAGGCTGTGTGGTGTCCGCCATCCTCGTCACCGCACAGGAGACATTTGCTACTAGGTGCGTGTCCACACCTATAGGCCATCTTCCTTGTCCACATAGTCCCGTATCGATAGCGCAAGGCGGTTTTCCGTTCTGCATACTTTATTTTCCCCGAGGTCATGTACTCGTTGCTAGGAGACAGGTCCAGTGTTTCCTCGATCCTTTTAAAAGCCTCAAAGTAGCAAGTAGCTCTGTTTGCCATCCCAAAGCGACTCTTTTCGTGGCAGTACTGACGTACCGAGTCGTGCAGGTCTGTGAAAGGGTGCACCCGCCTGATACGGTCAATCAGCTTGCGTTGCCCATTGCGGGTTCGTGACCAATGATTATTCCACGTAATCTTTTGCGGCCAAACTTGTGTCAACATGTTGTTACTAGGGTTCTCGTATACCTCACAATCGCCGTAAGTGGTATCTCCTGTCGCTGCCTCCTTAGCAATTGCATCAGCTTTTTCATTACCGATTATGGATGCATGGCCCTTGACCTTGTGCAGGGTGGTCCTCAGTCCCCTGTCGACGATCTCGGCTACTATCTCCTTAATTAGCTGACAGTGCTGGTGATTTAGGAGATCCTGTGGGCGTCTCAGCATCTTTTTGATTTGGTACATTGAGCTGAGGCTGTCGGTGGCTATCATGTGGGCTCCATGCCGCAGTGCAGCAAGGATACCAACCAGTTCTGCTCTGTTGATGGTGTTCTGGGGATGGCTGTCGCCTGCAGGGATGATTGGATACCCACGTTCATCGTCCTCGTTCGCTGCTTGTGGGGGAAAGTACACCCCTGCTCCTATGCCTGGGGCATCACACTCTGCATCTATTGGTGATGCTTTGCGGTTTGTTTGCTTGTAGCTTCCATCCGTGTAGGCGTAGTTTTTCCAATTGTCAGGGAGGGGTGGGGCTGTTGGTAGGGCAGTGGCTAATTGCGTTTCCAGGTCATCCAGTGTAGTGCTGGCATCAACCATGGCTGGAGGATCTTGACTGGTGGCAGAGTCGTCCCGAAGGGACTCAGTGCCGTTTGTAGTTAACTAACGGGTGGTATGGGTATACCGTCAGCCTTTGTATACCGTATACTCCCTCACAAGCTCTTGCCGTATACGTATACCCCTCGCAAGCTCTTCCGTATACGTCATCGCAAACCCAATCGTATACTGTATACCTGATGTTGCTGCAAAATGTCAGATATTGGATGGCAAATCTGATGAGGAGAAGCTGCATAGCATGCTTAATGAAGAGTTCTGGGGTGTAGACGTCGATGAGGAGTCTGGCTTAGTATATGGCCCTTTCAAGCATGCATTTAAGTGTATAGCTAAATATGTTGCAGCTGCTTGGAAGATTAGGAATGCTTATGCTCACCCTTCTGATGTGGCGTGAGGTCCAACCAATGGGGTTTGTTACCAACTATTGCTTGCACCCGGGCTTACAAGCCCTCCTTGCTTTCTCAAGTAGGAGGGAGGCTCTTACCCCCATTGGGGCAGTGGAGGTTTTGGGTGATTTTGACCTAGCTGCTGGACCTCATGTTTAGGCATGCATATATTGTCATACATGTCGAAGTTTACCCGTATTCTGTTCCACCTCGCTGCTCTTTGTGACAGCTTGAGGTGCGGGGCCTATGGCACTTATTGCTATGGCATATCATGAAATGTAATAATAATACTGTATACCTCTCGCAAAAAGCTCAACCCCAGTTTTGGTATACGTCTCCTAAAATCCCCCGATATGGCAACAAAGACACCCACAAGTATCCAGAACATGGTATACACCTTTTCTACACCAAAGAACATGTCAAAAGACATGGTAACGTCCATTGGCATCCAACACCCAACATACCTGCATACACAACTCTCTGAAAGTTTTGTTTCCGCTTCTTAGACGGGGACATTGTCACCACAGCAGCAATATACTTTGGACCACTCCTCACCCTGCAGCCACTCACGACATGACAACCAAATGTGCACCCATGGGTGAGCCTGTAGAACATGTTTGACATTTCTACAATGGTGCACGACGGATCTCTGCCCAAACCCAGCTGCCAAAAAGCCATAGGCATGCATTTGCATCATTTGGCATTCATAGCCCACACGATAGCATCTCCGGAAGAAGATGCAATGATTCCTGTTAACACAATAGCATCTGCCTCTCTCAAACTTTAGGTTCATGTCATACTTTGCTACGCTTCTCTGACCAAAAACTGCAGATGATGGGCACATATCACATTACGTACTCATCATCCTTGAACCAGAGGCTTACGGACATGCATGCAGCAATACCAATCAGCCGGTTTTGGTAGCGTGGTGTGAGGGGCCTGGGAGCGTAGCTCCCAGAAGCTAAGCTGGGAGCAGCACTGTCAATCTGCTTCTACCTCTACTAGCTATGTAACCAGCTTGCAGCAAGATTGGCAATTGGTAAGTTAAAGGGAACTAAGCTGATGGGGTCTGGGGGCGTAGCCCCCAGAAGCCAGGAGTAATTTTGGGCACGAGGTGGGCTGCCCCATTAACAAATGCATTGCTGAGATGAAGCAGCATGACTTAGTTGCAGCTTAGAGATACAACACTACTTATACAGCACCTCATTTGGGAGTCATGATTCTCTTGCCTATGTCCTCCTGTGGTCAGCAGCATCCCCGCCCGTTCTCAGTGTCGCATTTTTCCTGCTGCTTAGAGTTTGTCCTGTTGCTCAATATAGTGTCCAGATACCCAGCTCGCTCCCTCAAAGAACAGCAACACTACAGAACATGTTGCCAGAAATGCTCCAGCATTGCTATCCATCGATTAGATCATCAGCATATGCTTTGATTACGGTAAGACTCCCACTCTTTAATGGGCGCTTGCCGGGGTTGCTGTCAGCGGATCAGCGGAGAAGAGGAGCATGCACGGTGGCCACTGCAGACGTGCAGAAGATGTAGAGCAGGAGGTTGGAGCGAAGCAAGCACTGCTTGCAGTAATGCCACATGCATGCATCTGTTGGGACCGCTGCCTAGCAAGAATTGGATTGGCCGAAGACATGAGTGAGTAGTGCTGAGAAGTGACAACTGTATTGCCGGTCCACCAAGGGGGGTCTGGGGGCGAAGCCCCCAGAAGCTAGAAAATCACTGCGGTTCAGAGCACCCAGAAGCGGTGTTCGAAAGCTCCGTATACGTTCTTAGCAGCCACACAGCCTTTGTGCTGTATACTCGTATACCTCCACGCAGATCGTTCCCCATCCGTATACATCCTCGCAAGCAGCTTGGTATACCTCCACGCAAACGCAGCCGTATACCGTATACGTCTCGCACTTTGGCCGTATACCGTATACGTATACCCATAAACACCCGTAGTTAACCATGTACTGAAGCACATGAAGAGGAGGCATGACATGACCTCTCAATAATTTCGCAAGAAGATGGGTAGATGTGTATTCCCAAGTCTGTTTAATGTGGAGGTGCTATGCTGCTGCCACATGACAAGAGTGCAGGGATGATGGAAGGTTACTGTGACTTATGTCTGTACTGGCCAGAAACTGGAGACTTGAGACGATTTATGCCATGGAGACTGAGACAATTTATGCCAAGTGTTAGTTAATCAAAGCAGAAAGGAGAGTTTTGCATTCCTTGGGGCTACTTGTACTGGCTCCGATGGCTCGGAGTTTGCATTTCGTGAGTAGAGCACCCAGACTGTCATCTGATGTGTCCTGATCTCCTTATAAAAACAGGGGAGTGCACTGGCACAACCTTGACGCGTGATTGAGCCTACAGCAGAGGACTGAACTCTTACAGCAATTGTGAAGGCAATTGAGGCTCGCACCTTGCTTGGGCAACGTGCTGTAGAACGGCAACTCAGACTACGGATACTGGTGGTTTTTGAGGTGAGCATACACCGGCGGTTGTGATGCTTTGTCCAATTAACTAATAGGGGTATCATGGGGGGGTGACGTTATGCCCGAAGGTTATCTTCCCTTCTGATTATTACAGTTTATGGAGGATTATGGGACATAACATAAAATAATTACATATATATGACTGTTATGTTCCACTGACCCCTACTTGCCTCTGCCTCTGTACTGGCTGGTCTATTTATCTATGCTAGAACTTTCTGGAACTGCTGCTGCTCTGTGTTTCTCCACATCTGGGTGAGAGTATATTTGGCATGAGTTACATGATAACATCTGGTATGTATGCTGTCGTGTTGCTGTTTGTTTGCTCTCTCAATTGAAAAATGCAAAAAGTTACAATAGTGTGTGCACTTTTTCCAAGGCCACTAGTATCAATTTTGTATCATTGCATCTGCTTTGGGCATGGTCAATGGTTCATATTGGTGGAGTGATGTTAAATATTTAGTCCTAATTCTTTCTGTGTTAGTGGCTTTGCCACCTCTGTGGTGAACTGTGGCGGCACCGCACGCGTGCCGATGGGTTTGCGGGGGGCCGAAACAAACAAACAAATAAAAGTCAAGGGTGTAGCTGAATGACGGTGGTTCTCACTAAGTAGGCCTACTTCCAATTCGTTAATTGTAAACCACAAATAGTCTGGGGGGATATCCCTTCTCACATACATACGTTGTTAAGGGAGTAGGCCCTTACCGGAACATAGATAGGCCTACTACCATGCCCTACCTAAAATAGTATATGCCTCAATGCTATTCCTTCCCCACAAATCCAGCAGCATATTTGATATATGCATGCATGTATCACTTAGTGGGGATAGTGTACAACTAAAATGCTTTTTCTGGTCCAGGCTGGAACGGGTCTATAGTTTAGAGCTCAGTGATACACGTTACACCAAGCACATTCATATGATGCACTGACATGTACATACAGACCACACGAAGCAACACTCTGCATGCGGGCCATCAAAGTTAGACTAATCAACAACGAGGAACGGCACGCAGCCACATGCCACTTTGGGAAACATGCGCCGCCCAGTTACGGTCTACACATGCTCCGTAAGGTGCGGGCCTGAGCGGACTTACCAACAATCATAACCAAGCTAGCCATAGCAACCAGGAGCTGGCTTTGCAGCTTCAATCAACATAATCAGCAAATTACATGCATCGACCAAACACAACTCCCACATCAATCAGGCTGACGTACGTCCCGCATGCATGTCACCCAAATTGCATCATCCCTTTGTGGGTAAATCTCCCGGATAAGTGGGTCAGCCCGTTTGTCATTTGATATTCCACAGTATCTACACATAAGACCTTGATCGATTGGAACAGGGCCCAGAGTCAGCAACACCTGCTGCTCTGCAGGATCCAAACCGGGAACTGGGCAGCTAATCAACTATGGATCAGGACAACTACCGAAGAACAATCAATTATTCAAAGCCACACTGCATAGAACGCACCTGGCAGAGCCCATGTGTCAGATGCTCTAGTGACAAGTCGCCCAGTCTGTCAAAATGACGGATACCCACAAAAGACACGGCTACCTGTACGTCAGTGTTCTTGGGGGCAGCTCGATTCCCTCTGGACAACAACATCTGCAGGGACTGGCACAAAAAGACAACAAAAACACTTAATCATTTCCGGAAAAGTCCTGCTTACTTTCTGTGAAACAGAACCACAGTGACGCTAGGCTTTGCTTTGCAGTGGGGATACTTGTACTGAAAGCTCTTTTCTGAGCAATGACAGATGGGGTAAAGGAAGCCATGATGTGACAATCCAACATCTGGTGCAAGCATGTCAACACGCACATGCATGGGTTGGAGCCTGTTAAAGTACCCCAGACCTGGCGGCGGGGTCCTACACTAGTAAGCTGTCGATGACTGCGCCCCGCATCATGTAGCTTGTCTAAGCAGGCCTCACCATGTCCTATAATGTCTTGAAGTGAAAGAGTGCCAGGGGTTTGTCAAAAGACACTATAATTCAGAGCCTGCCAACACTATACAGTCGAGTGGCTGGCAGGCTTCAGCCAACATCCACATTTTGGTATGCATGGAAGTTGAAAGATGAAAGTTGATGAGGCAATGACAACTAAAGGCAACCAAGGTCTGTGTGTTTGGGGGAAAGAGAGATCTGCAGCAGGATAGATGTGTCCGCTTCGAAGTCACTGTTGTAACAGCATTAGTACCCAACACTTCATGTCTGTGAGCTCCAAGTGCAGTCGCTCAATGTACGCAGGTGGTGGGTGCATTCAGGTCTGTCCTCGAGTATCACAAAGCACTACTGTGACGCCATTGCAGTGAACAAAGAAATGATACTTACTGCGGATTCGCTTGCAACCTTTGGCTTCTGCACAGTCAGCCTCGCACTGGTTGCCATAGGTCTCGCCATTGGCACAAGCAACTGGGTCGTCGATTCCGAAGCAAGCACACTAAACGCCTGTTGTTTTACCCATGAGGAAAAGTACATACAGCAAGGGAGCAAGTTGTCAGCAGAGAGACAGTTGCAGCAGGTTAGATGTGTCGTTTGAGTTCTGACGGCTTCATTAGCACCACATTTCATGTCTGCTAGCTCCATCCTAGTGCACAGTGCTGAATGCAAGCAGGACTATTCAATCGGACGATCCATTGCCTATCCCTAAGAATACTCAGAGAGCAGTACTTTGATGTCATTGCAGTAAGCAGGACTAGATAAACGGACTTACTGGTTTGGATTGGCTTGCACCCCTTGGCTCCTGCACAGTCAGCCTCACACTGGTTGCCGTAGGTCTTGTCGTTGGCACAAGCAACTGGGTCGTAGATTTCGGGGCAGGGGTTTTCACAGTTACTATCACCTGTGGTTTTCCCATGACACAAAGCACATACAGCAAGGCAGCGATTGGTCAGTGAAAGCTTCTGAACTGAAGGGAACGCGTAGGAGAAACCGCGCCTGCATGTGATCCTTGAGTGAGCCTGCACCAAAACCGATGGCAAAGAACTATTGGGCTAGAATTTAGGGTTCTTGCGTGGATGCTCAGTTTGATTGAATGCTCCTGGAATTTATTACGCCACTCGCTCCACCTGGGAAGTGCAGAGGAAGCTAGGTTCCTGATACGCATCAGCTCGTCACTAATCTCGATAACACATGCTCTCATCCTTGCCAGCAGCACACTTTCAGCTTGCCCATGCGCCAAAGCAAGGATACCAAGCAAATAGTTTGATCACATACACCTCTTACATGGCCGGCATTAATATCCATTGCCTGTTCCTGAGTACTGAGTTGCTGGTCGGCAGTAAGCGGCTGACCTGAACATGTTAAGATAGAGACACATGCTTGGCATGCAGACCTAAGCAAGATTCCTGGTAGCGGAATCATCAGGACGCTTGCCATGATATCGGTAGCCGTCATGCTGAGTAATTTCCGTTTCTGAAACTGAAATTATTAGCCATGGAAGCATCAGTACCAGTAGTCAGCAAAGAACCGCATGCTAATGTATGAGTTATCCCTGGTAAAGCATGCAATCCGATCCCAACTAGCGCGACAAATAAGCACCAGCACAAGCACCAGAAATAATACTTACTGGTTTGGATTCGCTTGCACCCCTCGGCTCCTGCACAGTCCGCCTCGCACTGGTTGACATAGGGCTCGCCATTGGCACAAGCAACAGGGACAAAGATTCCAGAGCAGTTGCACGTACCCTCACTGGGTCGGCCTGTAGTTTCACGCATGAGGTAAAGCACATACAGTAAGGCAACAAGTGGCCAGTAAAGAGAAATATGCAGCAGGGTACTAGATATGTCATTTGATGTTCTGTTGTCTGAAGCACCAATACTCTTATGTCTGCATGCTCAATGTGCAGGGCTGGATGCATGCGGGGCAAAGTGTGCATTGCCTATCCCCGGGTACTCATCAAAGAGCATGGTTACATGGTTACATCTACGCACACACCATTTGTGGCGTACAATTAAGGAAGTAGGCCTACTTAGTGAGGACCACCGACCCCAGAGTATGACTCAACCAGTCCAACTCTACAATCAAGCAATCCACCTCCATCCCAACACCTCACATTTCGCACACTACACCATATCCACCATAGCGGAAGGGGTGGCCACACCTGCCCTACCCTTCTCCAGTTGCTTCTGCCCTCCTAGCTCCCCCTCCCAGCCACATCCCGCTCCCAGTCACACCCCCCCACCCCAAAAGTGTGGCCTCCCCACTTCCAGGCTCATTGGCCGGTCCTTTGTATATCTTATCCTGCCTTGCTCTCCAGGTCTCATGCAGAGCCTGGATTGCATGCCTTTGCAGCTTGAGAGCTGTGATGTGTAGATGTGTGCCTCTTAGACCAAGAAGTTCGAGCTGTCGTATGGTGCACTCTTTGTATAATGCTCCTGCAACTCCCAATATGATGGATCTCCGTTTGATGATTGCACTTGGATGTCTCTCTCTTATCAGTTTGTGCAGCTTGCGTAACTATCAAAGAGCACTACTTTGATGCCATTGCAGTCAGCACGAGAATGAGACTTACTTGCATGGATATGCTTGCAATCCTTGGCTCCTGCACAGTCAGCCTCGCATGGGTTGCCATAGATATCGCTATTGGCATTGCAAGCAACTGGGGCGTAAATTTCAGAGCAGCCGCAAGACTTAACACCTGCAATTTTACCCATGAGGGAAAGTACATACAGTAAGGCAGCAAGTGGTCAGTGAGAGAGAGATTTGCAGCAGGGTAGATGCGGTGGCCTTTCAAGGTCTGACGGCTTTAATACCAATATTTATGTAGGCTAGCTCACTAGGCCTAGAAACCGGGGGCTGCCTCTCTCTCACTGAAAAGTCCAGGTGCAGGGAGCAGCACGCATGCGCATGCGTCCATTTCTAGTATACATTGCAAAAGTCAGCGGACCGCTGCCCGTCCTCACTCAAAACAGGCACGCACTGCCTATCCAAGCACACGTGTCCCTTCTTTACAATCCCTGAAACATCTATTCGTGGATTTTCAATTGCATCTGTCATTTTCAAATCAACGCAAAAACATTATATCTTCTCTATATATAAATGTTATGTATACATGGGCCATTCATGAGCGAGGTTCACAGAGCTGATGGCAGCCTTGTCTGTGATAAAAGTCGGACAGGGGAGTAGACCTTACAAACGAGTGAGGGGCACTCATATATAATTTTCTCTGGTTGGACTAACTGCGGCACTCAGAGGCCCTCAGCCCGCAGTGAATTGCGGCATCAGAGGCGCTGGCTCAGCCGCACTGAGCCAGCGCAGTGACG
Organism: Pseudopediastrum boryanum; assembly: GCA_963556185.1. NCBI lineage: Eukaryota > Viridiplantae > Chlorophyta > Chlorophyceae > Sphaeropleales > Hydrodictyaceae > Pseudopediastrum > Pseudopediastrum boryanum. The sequence goes on from OY744493.1 coordinate 12,348,760, forward strand.
AGTATAGTGCCTCTGCTTAAGGATCAGGATCATATGCCATGCGCACCTACCTTCTAGCAGTTGCAGGTTGCCATGGGCAGGATCGCAGAAAGACTCTGCAAGTCCATGAATTGCCTACGTCCGATTGTGATTACTAATTCAAACACCGAAATATGCTGGGTCGGGTAGGGCCATCAGCTATCTTAGCCAAGTAAGACGACCTTCATAAGTGATATGATACCCTCGATTGGCCAACAGAAGGGCAACAACAATGAGCTGTCCTGCCTGCCTGTGCTATCATCAACAAAAAGCCAGAGGACAGCGCTACCAAGGAAGCTTACCATTTACTCCCTTGCACTCCGCAGCTCCTGCACACTCCGCCATACACTTGTTTCGATAGGCCTTGCCATTTGCGCAGGTGACTGGCAAGTAGGTCCTATCACAGAAACAGGTCAGTCCGCCTGCAGGGTCAGCAAGCAATCGGCCAGGGCCAGTAACTGTCCGTCTCATGTACATAATACTTCCATCCTAGGGCCGGGCCTGCATGCAGAATGAAGCCCAGCTGCCATACATGGTGGGCGGCATCCAGCATGCCTTAAATTACCTTCACTAATCACTGAGTATGTACAGGGCAGAAAAGCTTCTGTCATGTATTAGCTCTGTTGGTATTGCTTCAAATTCAATTGAGCATCTCGCTTACGAATAGAGAGTGTTTTCAAGCCGTCTAGTGCTTGCAGGGAGGTAATGTCATGAGTTTAACATAGATGCTGGGGATCTAATGGCCGTGCATGAGTGCTGAAACATCCCCAGCACTTGCTTGATCTGCGCAGGACGGGCCTCAAACAAGCAGGGACGTGAAGCATTTCAGACCTTGCATGTAGCCCTCCAGATTTCAAAAACATGCTGGAACCACCGACACTCTCAGGCATACATGCTAGATCCCTTGATTGCTGAGAGCAATAAAACTTATGCCATTGCAATAAGCGAAGGGCTGGAGGTGGTGATATGATGAGCTAGGACATAAGGGTCGTGTTCAGGAGGCGGATGCCCTCGCTGTAGTAAGCCTACTTCCTTAACTGTACGCCGCTCATGGTGGAGCGAGCGTAGATGTAACAATGTAACAATGCAATAAGCAAGATAATGAGACTTACTGGCACGGCTTCGCTTGCAACCCTTGGCTTCTGCACAGTCAGCCGCACATTGGTTTGCATAGGTCTCGCCATTGGCACAAACAACTGGGACGATGATTCCGTTGCAGCCGGCGCACGGCTTTAATACTGCGGTTTTACCCATGAGGGAAAGTACATATAGCAAGGCAGCAAGTGGTCAGTAGAGAGACAGTTACAGCAGGTTAGATGTGTCAGTCGTTTGAGGCTCTGACAGCTTTCATATTAAGATTTCATATCAACTCGCTCCTAGTGCACACTGCTGAACCCATGCGGCCACTGTCGCATCATTGCCTATTCCTGAGTACTCAAAGAGCAATACATTGATGACATACATTGCAGTACACATGAAACTGAGACTTACCGTCACGGCCGATTCCCGTGCATCCCTTGGCTTCTGCACATTCAGCAGCCTCGCACTTGTTGCCATAGGTCTCGCCATTGGCACAAGCAACTGGGCCAAAAACCTCGGAGCAGCCGCACGGCTTAAGACCTGCGGTTTTCCCCATGAGGGAAAGTACATATGACAGTAAGGCAGCAAGTTGTCTGTAGAGAGACAGTTGCAGCAAAGAAAATGTATCATTACAAGTTCTGACGCCTTTCATACCAAATGTTCCATTTTTACTAGCTCCCAGTGCACATTGCTGAATGCATGCGGGACTACTCTCCATTGCCTATCCCCGAGTGCTCAGAGAGCAATACTTTATTGCCATTGCAAGAAGCACAAAAATGAGACTTACTGGGGATCCCCTGGCAACCCTTGGCTTCTGCACAGTCAGCCTCGCACTGGTTGTAATAGGTCTCGCCATTGCCACAAGCAAGCGGGTCGAGAATTTCCTCGCAGACGCACGATTTTTCACCTGCAGTTTTACCCATGAGGGAAGGTACACACAGTAAGGCAGCAAGTGGCCAGTAGAGAGACAGTTGCAGAAGGTTAGATGCGTCGTCTGAAGCTCTGACGGCGTTCGTACCAACATTTCATGTCTACTAAGCAAGCTCTAAGTGCACACGCAGGAATACGGTGCAATGTCTGTCCCCGAGTAAGCACGGAGCACTACTGTGACGCCTTTGCAGTAAGCATGAAGTTATATTTGCTGGTTTGGTTTGGCTTGCACCCCTTGGCTTCTGCACAGTTAGCCAGACACTGGTTGTCATAGTCCTTGCCATTGGCACAAGCAACTGGGTCAATGATTGGTGGCAGCACTTCTGACCTGTACTTTTACCCATGAGGGAAAGCACATACAGTGAGGCAGCAATTGGTCAGTAGATCTATAGAGAGATATTGCATCAGGGTAGATGTGTCCTTTCACGGTCCGATGGATTCAGTACCAATATTCTGTAACTATGCTAACTCCAAGTGCTCACTACTGCTTAATGCATGCGAGACAACTGTCTATTGCCGATCCCCGAGCACTCAGAGACCAGCACTACTATGATATCACTGCAGTAAGCGCAGACTTACTGTCATGGATTTGCTTGCACCCATCGGCTCCTGCACATTTTGCCTTACACTGGTTGTCATACGTCTTGCCATCGGCACAAGCAACTGGGTCAATGATCAGGGGGCAGATGCACTCGTCACCTGTGGTTTCACCCATGAGGGGAAGCACATACAGTAAGGCGACAAGTGGTCAATAAAAGACAACAACTCGGAAAGCCAAACAAGCATGTGAGCCTGCACCAAAAGCAACTGTGAGAGCAAGGTCTTAGACATTCTTGCATTCATATTGTACATGTTTCTCCTAAAGGTAGCAAGCTGCAGTATTCAGGGCAGGTGCATTCATGTATTCCAGCAGCACACTTTCAGGTTGCTCTGAAAGGCAAAGGACTAAGCAAAGAGTTTGATCAACACACACATTGCATGTACCTGAGGGCATATTGCTTCACATGAGTCACGGTGTTGCTTGCTGGCGCAATGACCGGCCAAATATTACTCTGGACCTAGTCTTTAGGGGTATAAGCATCACATAAGTCACCACCTGTGGACTTGCTCCCATCAGCACGGGGAGATATGAATCTACAGTGTCTTGCCTTAATGCCTGACTGAACCATGCTTGAAGACACACATCAGTTGCTCATCTTCTGCTTCACTCCCAGAATGAACAGATATTGCACGAGCTGCACAATATTGCAGTTTATCATGAATCTTGGTGGCTAGGGAGTTCAATGGGCTTCTGGTGTCACAGGTAGCGCAAACGGGCATGTGTAAGAAAGATGTGTGTTAAGAAGTGTCTGTCGGTCCCCAAGTACTCACAAAGCACTACTGTGATGTCATTGCGATGAGCATGAAGTTAGACTTACTCAGGGGGATTGGCTTGCACCCCTTGGCTCCTGCACAGTCAGCCTCGCATGGGTTGCCATAGATATCGCCATTGGCACAAACAACTGGGGCAAGGATTTCGCGGCAAGCGCAGTGAACACCTGTGGTTTTACCCATTAGGGAAAGTACGTTTAGTAAGGCAGCAGGTGGTCAGTAGAGAGAGGGATTTGCAGCAGGGTAGATGCGGTGTCCTTTGAAGGTCTAACGGCTTTAGTACCAATATTCACATATGCTAGCTCACTAGGCCTAGAAACCGGGGGCTGGCTCTCTCTCACTGAAAAATCCAGGTGCATGGAGCAGCATGCGTCCATTTTCATAAATTGCAAAAGTCAGCGGACCGCTGCCCGTCCTCACTCAAAGCAGGCACGCCCTACCTATCCAAGCACACGTGTCCTTTCTTTTTAATCTCTCACTGAAACATTTGTTCCTGGAGTTTCAATAGCATCTGTCATCTTCAAATTAACGCAATTATATTACATCTTCTCTATAAATAAATGTTATGTAAACATGGACCATTTATGAGCGAGGTTCACAGAGCAGATGGCAGCCTTGTCTGTGATCAAAGTCGGACAGGGGAGTAGACCTTACAAATGAGTGAGGGGCACTCATATACGTTTTTCTCTGGTTTGACTAACTGCGGCACTCAGAGGCCCTCAGCCCGCAGTGGATTGCGGCATCAGAGGCGCTGGCTCAGCCGCACTGAGCCAGCGCAGTGACAGTGTAGTGCCTCTGCTTAAGGATCAGGATCATATATATATGCCATGCGCACCTACCTTCTAGCTGTTGCGGGTTGCCATGGCAGGATTGCAGAAAGGCACTGCAAATCCATTGCCTACGTCTTGTGACTACTAATTCACACTCCGAAATATGCTGGGTCGGGTAGGGCCATCAGCTATCTTAGCCAAGTAAGACACCTTGATAAATGATATGATACCCTTGATTGGCCAACAGAGGGGCAACAACAATGAGCTGTCCAGCCTGCCTGTGGTATCATTAACAAAGAGCCAGAGGACAGCGCTGCCAAGGAAACTTACCATTTACTCTCTTGCAGTCCGCAGCTCCTGCACACTCCGCCATACACTTGTTTCGATAGGCCTTGCCATTTGCGCAGGTGACTGGCAAGTAGCTCCTATCACAGGTACAGGTCAATCGGCCTGCAGGGTCAGCAAGCCGCAATCGGCCAGGGCCAGCAACTGTCCGTCTCATGTACATAATACTTCCATCCTATCTATCTCGGCCTGCATGCTGAATGAAGCCCAGCTGCTATACATGGTGGGCAGCATCCAGCATGCAATATTGCTATCACTTATGACTGAGTATATATGTACAGGGGAGAAAAGCTATTGTCATGTAATCACTCTGTTGGTATTGGTTCGTTTCCAGTGAACATCTCACTAACTAATAGCGAACGATTTTTAGCTGTCTACACGCTTGCAGGAGGTTAATCTCATGAATACAACATAGATGCTGGGGATCTAATGGGCTGACCCGGTGGTGCATGTAGAGTGCTAAAATGCGGTTTTTATGCTGGCCCCAGCACTTGATCTGCAAAGGACGGGGCTCACAATCAATCAATCAATCAAAACGCAAGACCAGCAATGCCAATGGCCAAACAAACCTAGGCCACAAACACAAGGCTCCTGATCACAATCACGAAGCCACACAACCGATGGTGGATTTGCCACACACAAGCTGAGGCTAGATGCAACGGCGTGCACACCAAGGGGAAACAAACACCACCACTAAAACCCAAAACCTGCTCCACTTCCATCACACATGGGTGGCGGGGAGGCAGCAGGATCAAGCACCACCCTAGTAGGGGCTGGAGGTGGCTCCCACCACCTAGGTACTGGTGAACCACCATCCTCCCAGCCACTGAAAGGCACCACATAGCGCTCCACATGCTTATCAATAGCTTGCTTAGTGCGCCTTCTACACCTCACTAACCGTTGGCTTTCCCAAGGGTGCGTAAGATCCCACAACCTCTTCCTCCAAGCACTCTTAATCTGACATGAAGCCTCCCAGCTCCCCTCATCTTGACCAAGCACCTTCAGATCTGCACACACGCATTTCTCCCAGGTATGGCGAGGCCTACCCACTGGCCTCGTCATGTCACCATGTAATGAAGAGAACAACGCAATATGCGGCAACCTGCCCTCCTCCATGCGGCCCACATGCCCCAGCCACCTCAGCCTATTTGCTGTGATGTATGCTGACAAGGTGGCTACCCCACATTATTTCCTGATATGCTCATTGGTGTGCCGATCTGACAGCCTGACCCCCAGGATGCTCCTAAGGCAGCTAGAGTGCACCCGCTCAAGCTTTTGCGATTGCACTTTGGTCAGGGACCAACACTCACTCCCGAACAGCAGAATTGGCAACACATATGCCTTGTAACACTTCACCTTCGTAGCCAATGACAGATGCTTGGTACCCCACATCTTTTCAAACTGCTTAAACCTCCCCACAGCCTTACCCCTCACACAAGCAGGAATATGCCCACTTGAAGCATTCAAGTCCTTGCACGTTGCCTTACAGATCTCAAAACCCTGCTGCAACCACCGACACTCTTAGGCATACAGGCTAGATTTGTTGCTGAGATCAATAATATGATGCCATTGCAAGGAGCACAAAAATGAGACTTACTGGCTATTGAATTGACTTGCTTGCAACCCTTGGCTTCTGCACAGTCAGCCGCACACAGGTTGTCATAGGTCTTGCCATTGGCACAAGCAACTGGGACGAGAATTCTGGTGCAGCCGCACGACCTATCACCTGCAGTTTTACCCATGAGGGAAAGTACATATATACAGCAAGGTAAGACAGCAAGTGGTCACTCAGTAGAGAGACAGTTACAACAGGCTATTGGATGTGTCTGCGTTTGAAGCTCTGACGGCTTTCCATCCAAAATTTCATGTCTACTAGCTCCTAGTGCACACTGCTGAACCCATGCGGGACGACTGTCCATTGCCTATTCCTGAGTACTCAGAGAGCAGTAACTTGATGACATATGACATTGCAGTAAGCATGAAACTGAGACTTACTTCTTTCGATTGGCTTGCATTCCTTGGCTCCTGCACAGTCCACAGCATTGCACTGGCTGGGATAGGTCGCACCATATTCACAAGCAACTGGGGCAAAAATTTGGGGGCAGTTGCACGGGAAAAGATCTGCGGTTTCACCAATGAAGGAAAGTACATACAGTAAGGCAGCAAGTGGTCAGTAGAGAGACAGTTGCAGCAAAGAAAATGTATCATAACAAGTTCTGACGGCTTTCGTACCAACTGTTTCATGCCTACTGTCTAGCTCCCAGTGCACTCTGCTGAACATATGCGGGATGACTATCCATTGCCTATCCCCGAGTGAGAGCAATACTTTGATGCCATTGCAAGAAGGGCAAAAATGAGACTTACTGGGGAATAATTGCTGGCAACCCTTGGCTTCTGCACAGTCCGCCACACACTGGTTGAGATAGGTCGTCTCGCCATTATCACAAACAACTGGGGAGGTAAGTTCCCAGCAGGCGCACGATTTAACACCTGCGGTTGTACCCATGAGGGAAAGTCGCATACGGCAGTAAGACAGCAAGTGGTCAGTAGAGAGAAAGTTAAAGCAGGTTAGATAAATGTCATTTGAAGCTCTGACGGCGTTCGTACCAACATTTCATGTTTACTAGCAAGGTCCTAGTGCACACTGCTGAATGCACGCAGGAAGACGGTGCAATGTCTGTCCCCGAGTACCGTACAACTGAGTCACAGAGCACTACTATGATGACACTGCAGTAAGCACGAAAATGAGACTTACTGTCATGGATTGGCTTGCACCCCTCGGCTCCTGCACATTTTGCTTTACACTGGTTGTCATAGGTCTTGCCATTGGCACAAGCAACTGGGTCGATGATCAGGGGGCAGATGCACTCATCACCTGTGGTTTCACCCATGAGGGGAAGCACATACTGTGAGGCGACAAGTGGTCATTAAAAGAAACAAATGAAAGGAAAAGCACCTGAGGCATGTGGGCTGCACCAAAAGCAGCTCTGAAAGCAAGCAGTGCAGGCCATTCTTGCATTCATATTGTACCTGTTTTGCCTAAACAAGCAGTCTTAAGTAAGGTAACAAGCAGTCTCCAGGGCAGATACATTTATTACAGCACAGCCAGCACACTTTCAGGTTGCTCTGAAAGGCAATGGACTAATAAGCAAAGCGTTTGATCAACACACATTGCATGTACATGAGGGCATATTGCTTGATAGGAGTCATTATGTTGCTGGCTCAATGATTGCAAATATTACTCTAGACCTGGTCTTAGGCGAGTAAGCATCACATAAGTCACCACCTGTGGACTTGCTCCAATCAGCACATGGAGATATGAATCCGAAGAATGTCTTCCTAGTTGATGCTTGATTGAACCATGCTTGATGAAAACACACATCAGTTGCTCATCTTCTGCTTCACTCCCAGAATGAACAGATATTTCACGAGCTGCACTGACAATGAATCTTGGTAGTGGCCTGGGAGCTCAATGGGTTTCTGGTGTCACAGGTAGAGCAAACCAGCATGTTTAAGAAGCATGTGTAATAAAAAGTGTCTGTCGATCCCCAAGTACTCACAGAGCACTACTGTGATGCCATTGCAATGAGCATGAAGTTAGACTTACTCAGGGGGATTGGCTTGCACCCCTTGGCTCCTGCACAGTCAGCCAAACACTGATTGTCATATGTCTCGCCATTGGCACAAGCAACTGGGGCAAGGATTTCGCTGCAAGCGCACTGAATTTCACCTGTATTGTGGTTTTACCCATGAGGGAAAGTACATCCAGCAAGGCAGGCAGTGGTCAGTAGAGAGAGATTGCAGCAGGGTGTCCTCTCAAGGTCTAACGGCTTTAGTACCGATATTATTCATGTACTCATGCATTCATGTATTTTGTAGCTCACTAAGCCTAGAAACCGGGGGCTGGCTCTCTCTCACTGAAAAGTCCAGGTACAGGGAGCAGCATGCGTCCATTTTTATAATTGCGAAGGTCAGCGGATCCTGGCAGTCTTCACTCAAAACAGTCACGCCGGCACTACCTATCCAAGTAAGGGTGTGCTTTTTTAATCTCTCATTGGAGCATCTATTCGTGGAGTTCAATGGCATCTGTCATTTTCATGTTAACACAAATATATTCTATTTCCTCTACAGATAAATGTTATGTGTATATGGGCCATTCATGTTGAGGTTCACAGAGCTAATGGCAGCCTTGTCTGTGATCAAAGTCGGACATGGGAGTAGACCTTACAAATGAGGGGCACTCGCTCATACTTATATGTTTTTCCGCTGGTCGGAGTGCATGCATGCGGCGCTCAGAGGACAGGCAGCGCAATGACCAGTGCAGTGCCTCTGCTTTATCATCAGGATCATATGCAATGCGCACCCACCTTCTAGCTGTTGCGGGTTGCCATGGGCAGGAAAGCAGAAAGACACTGCAAGTGTCACCAGCAGCACCGCTGCGGCATAGTAGGAGGAAGCCATCGTTAAAAATCTGCAAGTGGAAATTTTCCGGATGCAGTCGGTAAGGTGAATGCGCCCCAGTACACCATCTAGTGTGACAATCAATTCTAATTTCGCCATCTGAACTCTGAGGCCGGCCTCTACGACAGCGGTTGCGACGGGAGATACATATTGGAGCTCACATTGACTGTCGTAACGTACTTTGTCTACACGTATACAGAAACACGTATGATTCTTACCTTAAAGTCCAGCAAGCGGAGACGGCGTTGACGTGAGGCGTTCCGTGTTTCCGTCCGACTGGTCAAGCCCTGAGTGCGGCGCGAGCGGCTTGCATGCACGCGCGCACATGTGCGGTAAGTACGTAACGGTAGGTCGCCTGCCGAGGGTTGCGTACGGACACTCGAGCTATTGCACACCCGTTAAGAAAGGGCCAGGAGTAAGTTCGAAAGCGGCCCGTTACGGTCTACTGCGCTTCAGCGTGCCACTTATATATATACACCGGTACCGTATACTAGTGCGTGAGCTCGTCGTCACCCGTCACTGCAGCTACCGAGAACGTGCATCTGCAGCGATGCCCAAATGGCTCATATCTGCCCAGTAGCTGCGTCTGAAGTGAGCATTGGGCCCAGGTATTCCCCGTTCCTACAAAAGATCTCATGTTATTACATGTCACAAGTTGGGGGTACGATCGGGGCCCAATCGGAACCACCGCACCGGGGCGCCCGTGACGGTATGGAACGAAACCTTTGCACCAAGAAACCCTTCCCACAATCCCACGCTGGAAAACAATACACGGTCTCCTCGCGTAGACTCTCTCTCTCTCCCTTTACGGAGCCAAACTAGGCTCCATTGATGGCATCTAAGTAGTAACTCAAACCAACCAACATGGTCTTCATAAACAGAAAATGTATCAATCAATCAAAACGCAAGACCAGCAATGCCAATGGCCAAACAAACCTAGGCCACAAACACAAGGCTCCTGATCACAATCACGACCGATGGTGGATTTGCCACACACAAGCTGAGGCTAGATGCAACGGCGTGCACACCAAGGGGAAACAAACACCACCACTAAAACCCAAAACCTGCTCCACTTCTATCACACATGGGTGGCGGGGAGGCAGCAGGATCAAGCACCACCCTAGTAGGGGCTGGAGGTGGCTCCCACCACCTAGGTACTGGTGAACCACCATCCTCCCAGCCACTGAAAGGCAGCACATAGCGCTCCACATGCTTATCAATAGCTTGCTTAGTGCGCCTTCTACACCTCACTAACCGTTGGCTTTCCCAAGGGTGCGTAAGATCCCACAACCTCTTCCTCCAAGCACTCTTAATCTGACATGAAGCCTCCCAGCTCCCCTCATCTTGACCAAGCACCTTCAGATCAGCACACACGCCTTTCTCCCAGGTATGGCGAGGCCTACCCACTGGCCTCGTCATGTCACCATGTAACTAAGGTAATGGAGCCGTGGGTCTCCCGCCTCGATCTTCTCGGACTGTCGACTGAATTTTTTATCTTTGTTCCCGGACAGTTTTGTAGCCTGGAAATGTGTAGCGGATGTCTAGCTTCATGTGGCGTAGGCTGCAGGAGCATGGATAGGTTTTCTTTCTTTCTGGTACTACTTGTTGCATTCGTTCTTGGATTGCACATTGTCATGATCTAATGAAGTCCGCTACCACATGTTAAAACAATTGTGCTTCATTCTGCTTGTCCATGATTGGCCGCCTTTTTCACACAGACACTAGCAATGAGTGGTTGTCATCACCGCTTGGCACTTGATATGTCCACCGTGCATTGCATCAATACTGATAGCTCCTGGAAGCAAGGGTGTCTGAAATCGTGTTAACCAATGCTGCCAGTGATATGTTGTCGGCATGCTAGGAGCATACACTGCCAGCATTCCATAGGTCTGATAGCACTATGTATGTATGTATGGCCAACAACCCCCTTGTATATGTGCTTGTCGCACTGATAAATGTTTTTGAGGTTAGCTATAGACAATTGGTATATATATGCACAACAAGCACGCCCCTTGTATGTCTGACAACTGCATCTCACCAACAATCTGCCAACATATGTGGAACTGAATTATGTGCTCCTAGGAACAGAGCCATTTATTCCGCATGAGTGACAAATGTAATCTCATGAGCGAGCTGCATGAGCCACAGAGCCATTTATTCGTCATGAGCGAGCCGCACTGTAGTTGTCTACCAGTGATGTGTATGTATGATGCATAACCAGCAGCTTGTACAGATGCTGTGTATGTTATCAAACATACACAGCATTGACAGTAAACCACTATACCGCTGAGCTACACCGTTACAGTTTGAGCAAGTGCCCCAGCCATCAACAGACAGCTGGTCATACATGCTTGTCAGAGCTCCATGTCCTTGTCCACCCAGACACCAGCAAGTGTACTATTTGATATGTAATCCCAGCCACAGTGCTTGTTCCAAACCATGCGTCTGCAGCGCCATGACAATGAGCATGACGAATCACATCCCTGTATTGTATGTGTGCTTGTTGCACAATGGAAGCTATACTAATGTAATTGGAAAGACAGACACGACACAACAATCATGCCTTAGATGTCTGACCGGCAACTCAATCTCACCAACAATCTGCCAAGCAACATATGTAAAATGTAATCATGTGGTCCTTGGAACATATCCACATATGGCCCCTGACTGACAAAGACAATCTCAAGAGCGAGCTGCACTGTAGTTGTCTACCAGTGATGTCTATGTGCGATGTATACCCAGCAGCTTGTACAGATGCGGTGTATGTTATCACACATACACATCATTGACAGTAAACCAGAGTATTCCGCTGAGCTACATTGCTACAGTAGGCTTGTGATGGAGACACTTCGAAAAACAAAACGTAACATGTCGGACAGAAGCAAGTAAACGTAGCATGCCTCCTAACAAAGAGAGCAAAGGCACTGCCAAGAGGCCATACCTCTGATGGCACACAAACACAAATGAAAGCCCCCCAGCATATCCGCACACCCAGATCTACAGCAAATGATTTGTAGTACGTAGAAAAGCAAACAGCTATACTGGCAGTTCTTTTCTTCTCCAGCTTGCCTTTAATTGAGACTCAAGAAACCCTTCACCAGCACCCACATGTTTTTCACTGACCACTTTCAGAGTTCATCAGTGGAACAGGCAGCTGCGACTGTTGCCATCCCCATGAACATTGTGCACCACCTTCAGAGCAGCAAGGAACCATGGCCAGTGCACCATCACCAATAGTGATGCGTAAGCGGAACACTGCCGGACACACATATGCACACAAAGATCATGCCAAGTCAATTTCACGAATGTGATGCATGTACGGCGAACAACGACCCAATATATATGCAGTCCTGCGGCATGGATACTTCTATTGTGCATGTTGTCCATGTCAAAAATGGACGGAGCCATATATGCGGAACAAACATATCAATGCAAATGCAACTTGCAAGGCCAGGCGATACATATAACAAGTGAGTTGAGGGCGCCCGTGCGATAGCAAGGCTTCTTATGCATAGGCACGCTCACAGTTAGAAGCCAGTGCTCCTGTCCAATGCACACAGCTGTAAACATGTCATCAAGATACGTGTCAGCAAGATATCAGTAAGTATGTTGGAGATACTTGTATATGCAGGCGTCCTTCCGGCCATCATATAGCAGAGCCAAACATGCCAGCAAGTAAGCCATACCCGACTGGCTCACACAAATCAAGCCTATACGTTGACACTTTGTAATCCATTGCTCCTCCAATGCAGTCAGTACAACTGTGAGCATGCCACTGATGTATAGGCTTGAACAAGCTAAACCTGCTGGCAACCCATCAGGAGCAAGGGTAGTGACAAGTCCATACGTGTGAGCTTTTGATTTGAGGTAGCATGCACGCGTCTGATCTAGCTTGTCGCCTGCCCTGAGTCCACACAAGGCAACGCCTCTGCCAAAATACCTAAACAAGAAAATACAATAGCAGCGAGAGCATAGTATGTAGTGATATGAGCACCCTCCATGTATGTATGGCAAACAACCCCGTCGTATGTGTGGCTGTAGCAACAACCAAATGTTACAACATATGTGCACAGCAATCATGCATCCCTTGCCTGACAGCTCAATCTCACTCACGAACAATCTGCCATGTGTAGTACCATTGCAGACTTACCAATGCAGTGGACTGGATACTAACTCAATTATGTGGTACATTTGAGTGCACTAAGTATGTATGACGCCTATGGGGAGCCCTTAGTGTTAGATGCTACAATGGCATGATACCCTGCTCATAATGCATACCATGCTTACATGCTCGTACACAATCTGCAAGTATACACTGTAATGCATCCAGAAATGTGCCTTGTAAAGTAACCAGTGTTAACATACAAAATACCAACATAAGTGTTGCTGCAAAAAGATGTATATAGGTCTTAGCTGCTAGATAGGTGTATGTGTTACCTGTGCTACTCGTGCAGGGTCAGCTTGTTGATCTGAGCCATCAAAGGCCACCAAAGGCCCACCGATTACGGGCAATTCTGCAGTAGGGGTTGCATGAAGCAGAGTTTCTGCTCTTTTCTGAAACCGTACAGGACAGGGGAGCACTGATCCATACACGAGGGCACCACCAGGCATAGTCAGCAGCTCGCAAACATCCCTTGCATGTTGCGCTGTCATTGGCACTTGCAGCTGCGTTTGTTGCTGCTGCCTGTTAGTATTGCCATAACAAGCTTCACAAAACCACCAACGCTGCACTTGGGCGCCAGCTGAATCGACTGAGGGACCTCCTGCCTTCATCTTGTCAGACACAAAAGGGTTTGCAGCAGCTGCAATCGGAATCTGGCCAAGGCAGCAAGGAACTTGTTTGAACTGTGCACGGAGCCGGCTGTGCCGGCCTCCAAAGGCCCACCGTCCACAGGCCGAGCAAACGACGGCATTTGGCACAAACTGCTCATCAGTCCTCTTCTACTTGTCACATTCTGCTCCCCATCTAGCTAGTGGTTCGTGCTGGAGCCCACCACATACATTTCGTGGTTGTGTAGTGTGGTGCCTGATGTGGCTGTGTACACGAGACATGGGGTGTTCACCAGGCCGCTGGCGCATTGCCCAATGGGTATGCACCATATGTGCACGCTGCGTGCCTGTTTGCGGTCTACGCCGGGCAGTGTGACAGTTTATAGCACCAGTAAGTTGTGTTTGTCCATTGTTGTTGTACCGCTGTGGAAAAGGCATACCAGCAGTACGAGCCCCTGCAACAGTACAACCATGTTTGTGATGCAATCTACTCAGGATCCAACGACCCAAATCGATAGATGGCAGAGCAGCGCACCTGTATGTGCAGAGTGAAGAGTGCTGTCACGGTTTACTCCTTGCCCTTGATATCTCCCCGCAAAGGGGAGACTGCTATCTGCATTGCACATGATACCAAGTAAGTGACCAGGCGCAATGATGCATTTGTCATGACTATATGTGGTACGTAAAATTGTGTATTGCAGCAGATAGCTGCAAATGTTTGTTGTGAACCATATGGATTACTGACCTGAAGTGTCATCCATTCTTGGCTTGGCAGTGTATTGTCGCCTTCAACTATAAGGATCTGCAATTGACAGAGACGAGTTTGTTGTGTTGAAGCATGTTATTGATAACCTGATGATCAACAAACTGATGACTGGATCAGCATGCATATTAGGAACCGTCATTGCAGAAAGCGAGCATAGCCAGCATGCAGTCAAGTGAGTATGACTGCACAATGGCTGGAGAGCGATGCTCCCATACCAAGATGTCCTTACCTATTGTGTTTGAAGCACTCTATCACTTGAGTCCGTTCATATACCATTATTGGCCTAGGGTCTTCAGGATTGGTGTTACCAACCACAGAGTATTTCTTCTGAAGCCCGCAATAGTCTGCTTTTTCTTCTTGACATTCACGACTGCTTCAACTTTGCTGTAGAGGGATGTCCTCACGGACTCCACAACCCGACATATCTTTTGTCTCCTGCATGGCAAGCAATGACCTCAGTATATGTTGTTGCTCTGTGAATTGGTACTAGCAATTGGTACTTACAAGTTGCTGACACTGCAATCCGTACTGTCATGGTTTGCCGCTGGTTCCACATTGTCGTGATTCACTGCCATCACTGTGCTGGTTGTGTTCACTGTTTCACATGGTGCCTTTCCAACTGGCGTTTTCTCCAGTTGCCTTTTCCCTGCGGATTTCTTGGTGGTGCAACCTGCTCAGCAAAGTGAACATGCATGATGTGTTGGTTGCAAGTATGGCATGTTGAAAACACTGGTGGACATCAAAAAAGCAGTGACCTTGACTGTGTGAGTAAAACATGGATAACACATGCACTCATTATATGCACACATACATAGTGTGTATGACAATCAACTGTGAATATGTTTAAGCAAACCCTGTTCTTGGTAACTGTGATTATGTGTACATACCTAACACGATCCACCCGGCTGGTAAAGAGTGTGAGTCAGTTGCAGAGGCATGGCCCTTATTGATTAAAGGCCACTTTGTGACTGGAAAAGGTTTTATGCCACCCGTAAGCGCTTCTGCATTGCCTGCTCTTGGCCACGACTTCGGTGATTACCAGATTACCAGATTACCAACTAGCCCAGAAGGGCATCCCATTGGAGCCAATGAAGGCGACTGTTGAGGCGTAGTGAAAGCCGGTACTGACAACTCATGAACACTGGACAACACTGCCTTTGGTTCGCTAGCACAGACGTAAGCCGTACTCAGCGAAGAATATGGATGCGAGGCTGTTGACGCGTTGGTCAGCCACCGCTGCCCGCATGGCTGGTACCAGTGGCCTGCATTCCAATTAGCCTTTCCTTTATAAACTGCTCAACGGAAACATTTGTCTTGCTTTGTACTTCATCATGGTGCACGCACCTTGTACAGCAGCAAACGCCACGGGGCGTCGCCCCATGGCTCACCAGAGTTGCCACCAGATCCGATAGTGCAAGAGCTAACCCTCCTATACGATACACGAACGTATTCACAAAGCGACGAAAAGTTGTTTACGCATGTGCGTGGACGGAGTACGTGCGGCGGGAACAGGGAAAGCACAATGTAATCTTGTGCACGCTTGTTGTGCGCACCTCATATGATAAACAGAGACAATCGCAGCCCTTACCGTCAAGAGTTTATAGGTTTGTTCGCCTCGCATTATGTTGCGCAGTGCGCAGTTCCGTTCCTTTCAAAAATTGGCGTTCTCGCTACAGTTGGTTGCAAAAGTTTTGGCCAAAATATGAAATTGTTACAGGAGATTGCGTGCTCCTGCCAGATCTCAAGGACTCATGTTAATCTCTTGCATGTGCAGCTTCTCTAGGAGGTCCTTGTTGGCACAAGTGGGTGTAGGATGCATCTGTGTTGTTCTGTGTTGCTTGGCTGCTGAGAAAAGCAGGGGTCTTACAAGGGAGACAGCGGAGGCATTTTTGCTGCTTTTTAAGGGGGTAAATGCAGAAAACTGCCAGCAGGCACAGGTGCCCTTTCTTTACTGTTTAGGGGCAGTGGCATATAGACCAGATGTGAAGCAGGTGCAGGGGCATTACCAGTTCAATGGCAGGGCAGGTGGGGTAGGCAGGGCATGCGAGAAGTTGGGGCAAGTGCAAGGCTGAGCTGAGAGGGCTGTGGGAGGGGGACAGATGGGGTGTGGGGCTGGCAAGCACAGGAGGTGCAGAGGTTGAAGGGGAGAGGCAGGTCAAAAAAAGCAGAAGGGCTCTAGGAACAGGGGGGAGGCTTGCTGGTCTGCGTCTGCGGCTAAGGCTAAGGCTAAGGCTGGCTGGCTGGCTATTATATAGTATATTTATAGGGCACGCCCGGGGCTCGAACTCGGGACGTCTCGCGTGCGAGGCTACTTGTGATACCACTTGGGCATACCAACTGCAGCACATTGATGCTCTGCCTGTTTACTTTCTTAAACATAAATGGTTGTAAATCAGGTCTTGCTGCTGCTGCTTAAACCCCAGCAATACGTACCGGCCAAAACTTTTGCAACCAACTGTAGTGTTCCTTCCTGAAAATAATTTGGAACTCTTTTCGCAAACGCGGATTCCATCGAATATGAGTCTGCAACGGAGACGCGACAGAGCGCCCAAAAGCGCATTAAGATTTAAGTATTATCGGACTCATCAGTGCGCTCCGCGGTGAAGCAGGCAGCGCAAACGGGGGTCGGGTGCCCTAAACCCTTAACGCCTTGGGCGCCAGTCACCTGCGGACGACGCTAAGGTCGACCACGGAATGAAGAGAACAACGCAATATGCGGCAACCTGCCCTCCTCCATGCGGCCCACATGCCCCAGCCACCTCAGCCTATTTGCTGTGATGTATGCTGACAAGGTGGCTACCCCACATGATTTCCTGATATGCTCATTGGTGTGCCGATCTGACAGCCTGACCCCCAGGATGCTCCTAAGGCAGCTCGAGTGCACCCGCTCAAGCTTTTGCGATTGCACTTTGGTCAGGGACCAACACTCACTCCCGAACAGCAGAATTGGCAACACATATGCCTTGTAACACTTCACCTTCGTAGCCAATGACAGATGCTTGGTACCCCACATCTTTTGAAACTGCTTAAACCTCCCCACAGCCTTACCCCTCCTGATATTCAACTCCACATCCAACCTGCCATCAGTCACAAGCACACTTCCCAAGTACTTGAACTGTGACACCTCTTTTACCACACCCTCACTGATAACCACCTCTGGTCCTTGCTGCACTGGCACATCCCCCTCCTTCCAATCCTTGTCAATGGACAGAATCTCAGTCTTGCTTGCATTGATGCGCAACCCAAGACTAGCAGCAACCTTGTCCATCACCTGCAGCATGACCACCAACTCCTCCCTGCTGGGACTTAGCAACACCATATCATCTGCATACAGCAGAACAGACAACAGCTCCACACACCCACCACTACCACACCCATCACGCTCAAGTTTCCCATCTGCATGATAGGCTAGCTTCACCCCACATCCCTCCGGCATCTGAGCCATTGCCTGCCGAACCACAAAGTCCATGTAGATGTTGAACAGCAAGGGAGCAATGACACATCCCTGCCGCACCCCGCCATGCACATCAAACCACTCAGACACCACACCGCCCATCCTAACAGCAGCCTGTGTGCCAGTATGCAAGTCCATCAGCAACTCTATCAGCTTTGTGTGTACCCCGTACACATGCAGGATGCGCCATAGCGTGTCTCGCGGTACAGAATCATATGCCTTACGCAAATCCACAAAAGCCATGAATAGAGGCTGATCGAATGCTACAGACTTAGAGATGACCTGGCGTATGGTGAACAGAGCATCAGTGAGGCCCCTCCCCTTCCTAAAAGCAGACTGGTTATCAAGCAGTTGTGCATCGATATGAGAACTGATC
Source organism: Pseudopediastrum boryanum (assembly GCA_963556185.1). Classification (NCBI taxonomy): domain Eukaryota; kingdom Viridiplantae; phylum Chlorophyta; class Chlorophyceae; order Sphaeropleales; family Hydrodictyaceae; genus Pseudopediastrum; species Pseudopediastrum boryanum. Next base: position 12,367,101 of record OY744493.1, read on the forward strand.
TTAGCCAAAATGACCAAGACATACACCTTCCCCGGTATACTTAGCAAGCTTATCCCCCTATAGCTATCTCTCACTTTGCGCTCTCCTTTGCCTTTATACAGTGCCACCAACAGTGCACGTTTCCACTCCACTGGCGCTTTCCCTGACTCCCACACCGCCACAATGACCCTGTGCAACCATTTCAGCATGGTCCCACTGAGCTTTAGCATAGGCGCTGCGATACCATCAACCCCAGGAGCTGCCCCATTACGACAGGTGGCTGAGCTGCTGCTTCACTCTGCTGGTTTGCACCTTGCCCTGCCTCCATCTTCTGCACTAACTCCTCAATGGTCTGCTGCATTTGCTGGTCGAGCTTGGCAGGGCAGTTGAGGACATCAGCAAAGTGCTCAGCAAAGCACTTCACCACCTCCTCCCTGCTTTGGAACAGCTGCTTGCCATCAGCACCCCCTAGCACAGCTGTAGGAGCAGCAGAGCTACTGCCCTGCTGCTCCTTGAAGATCCGCTGGACATGCTTGTGGAACACGGCTAGATTACCAGCTTTTAGAGCATGTTTTTTTAGAGCATGTTTTTTGACCTTGTATTAGCCAGACCTAACTCCTGAAGAGTCTCACTTGTCACATATGGATACAAATTCACGGGATTGTTACATTGTTACATCTACGCTGCACATTTAGTGTCACTGGTGGCGTATAATTAAGGAAATAGAGCCTACTGGTGAGGGTACCCACCACCAGAGCACAACCTCAGTTCTGGCTCACCACAAATCCACCTCCAACCCTACCACCCCACACTTCAGCGTCTACACCATAGTCTCTGGGTCATTCTGGGCGCGAATATGGCATGTACTTGAGATAATGTCTGAGCATTCAACCGTCAAGGATATGCTGTCTGCAGCAGACGAAGCATGTGGCGATCCTTCAAGATTGGACCAGGCAGTGTCGTGTCTGTACTCGGGCATTTTTGCGGCTGCTCACGCTGCTGGTATGCGTATCTGTCAATTGTCTGTCACCAAACGCCGCCGTAAGAAGCACCAGCCTTGGTTTGATTTTGTGTGCACTAAGGAGGCACGGCGAGCTCTGCACACACATACTACGACAGGTCCACGTATGCTTTATATACAAGCATTGTACTTCCTTCTGTGATGTTGCGTAGACGCAGGGCCCAGGACGGTAGCCTGTAGCCTAGGCTCGACCTTGCAGCGGACTGTGGGAGCAGGACACGTTTGCACGGTGTCTGCTAGTCAGGGGTGCCCGTAATAGTCAGTTACCAGGCGCCACTCAAACAGCACATCACTGATGTAATAAAGGAACATGGTGGACTATAAGATGTGTTCCTGGTCTAAAATGATTATTGCATGTTTGTTTGCGGGTGTTCGGTTATGCTTTTGTCTCTCAGTAGTCTGAGTACCTCCATTCATGTTTCCCTACTCGATTCTAGCCTTCTGGGCACTAGCAATTATTACTCCTTAAATTATTTGCTTCCAAGTTGTGCCTTCCAAGCAGGATGGGTGGGAGAACGGCCAGGATGTGCATCATCTGTAACAAGAAGATTTCATGTGCCAGGCCGGGATGAGCAGAAGTATCGGGCTGGCTGGCGATGATGCATGTCCCATGCAATATTATGTATTGTCTGGGGTTTAGCACTGGGTATCCGTGGGGCGCTTTCCCAACTCTCTAGGGTCAGAAGTTCTGCTGCGTTCCTGGCTGTTGTCTTCCGGGCCGCTAGGGAGGATGGCTATTAGTGCCAATAATTGGCTGGTCTACTTTCAGCCGCAACAGCCTCTCATCAGCTAGCTAGCTAGAGTTAATTTAGGGTTGTGATTTGGATTTGTAGGCTTTAATGTTTTAGGTGTTAGTACAAGGCAGCTCACTGCCCAGGCTCTGCTTGGGTGGCTCCATAGTTTCGTATTGCCCTTGGTTTTACTCGGTCGTGTGTGTCACTTGGTGGCTTGAATCTGTCAGTGCCCTGAGCAAGGCATTAAACTGCTTGGCTTGCTGTTGACTGGGTCAACTGGTCAGCACATGGCAAGTCGAAATGGGCTGGCCTGACATACATTGGCTAGCAAGGGATTTAGGGTGGACTGGTGGCAGCCGGTGTGTGAGTTTTGGACAGGAACTTGAGTATGCCGTTGGAGCCTAAGTTGGCTCCTTGTGGGTGGCGCTGCCCCCACCGGCGCCCCGCTTTGACGGGGCCATTTGGTAATTGGTAATTGATTTAGGCAGTCATCCAATCAGTCATAGGCCATTGGTTCAAGTTGGGCTTTGGCTCTTTGCAAAGGGGCACGAAGTGCACTATTGACTGCAGTTCGGCTATGTTGACAAGTAGTTGGTCAGTTACACCCAGCCAGGGTATCGGCCGTGCCTACTCACTCCCAAAGCTATATCGATTTTTGCTCAGATTAGTGCCCGAGATAGTCAGACACAAATTTGTTTGTTTGAATGAGCCCTTGGTTTTACTCGGTCGTGTGTGTCACTTGGCGGCTTGAATCTGTCAGTGATTTAGGCAATCATCCAATCAGTCATAGGCCATTGGTTCAAGTTGGGCTTTGGCTCTTTGCAAAGAGGCACGAAGTGCAGTATTGACTGCAGTTTGGCTATGTTGACAAGTAGCTGGTCTTCACATCCAGCCAGGGTATTGGCCGTGCCTACTCACTCCAAAACCTGTATCGATGTTTGCTCAGATTAGTGCCCGAGATAGTCAGACACAAATTTGTTTGTTTGAACAGCAGGATTCCTGATGAAACAAGGAAAATGACTGGACTAATAGACTGTGTCGGAATCAACTGTATGAACCGACTGGACAACCGTACGTAGTCAAGCAACTCTTTCAACTTGCACGGATGTCCACACATGGACACAGGAATCAAGAGGCAAGAATGCCTCAGCGAACAGACACAGGACTGGTTTTTGCCAAATCAAGCAATCATACAGATGCAGGATTATACGAGCACGTGAACACTACTCTTCATCCTCTCCGACCTATGAAAATATTCCTGGGCTGCAGCAATAGCACCACAGGGCTGTGCGATAGCACCACCGCCTTGTCATTTGGGGCTTCTTCATTTCTGACTGTCTACTCCAACGACGGAACAGCTCTTCATCATGCACAAAGACTTCTCCTTGGATACCAGCAGCATTCATGGCTTAAGGCGCGAGATAGACCCTCTGAAAGTGGACCCAATGCAACAGAAAGCTGGCTCACAAAAAAGCTTACCCAATTTTATCCAAGATCTCCCTTGGAACATCAGAGGTAGCACCAGCAGCAGTAGCAGCAGATGCATGCGGAGGAGGTTCCAATGACTACCAAGTGCTACATATAAACTCAAAGAAATCCTTTGTTTCAAATATGCAAGCATGCTCTGTACAACAACCTTTGGCCCATGCCGCATGATGTTACTCACAGACCATCAGCAGTTACTCATATGTTACTTTTGTTTGCCCAGCCCCATCTTGGTCCATGGCTCCTTTGCGCCCAGTGCGATGTCTGCTGCTGCCTTGACCCCCGTGTACTCCTTGGCAATGCTAGCAGCCACCTCCTCTGCCCTCTGCTGCATGATGCTGTTTTTACACACGGATGTGATCCTTTTGACTAGGACCTGCTTACAGCAGACGTATCAGAGGACAGGCAATCAGTTAGCTTTCATATCTGTAAGTAATACAATATCCACTAGAGCCATGAGACACCCTTCTTGCCATTATCACCGGCACACAGACCCAGACCATGAATTCCCCAGGCCCTTCAGTTGAGATTTGGGTCTGTGTCTACATGAGTCCTTGCCACTCGGTTTCGTTCTAACACACCAGGACAAGATCTTCTCCTATTAACCTCTACCCACAACTTTGTTTTTTGACTTACAATTTCCTTACCCTTTTCCCCCGCCTCCCTCCTTCTGACCCTTTCGCCATTAGCTCATATCTCACCACGCCTACCATGTTAGATGCATCCCTTTCCCCCACCCTTAACCTTAACCTTATCCTTGCAAAAGCATCTGAATTGTTAAAGCCACTTCAGCCCTTCTCTCCCCAACTACTTCATGATCCCCTGCCACTAACACCCAAGAGGTGCTGTCACCCAAAGTACCATTGCTTCCACCACCACCACGCTGGCCCCCAATGATATTATTCAATGCCTAGCTTCTAACATGGAAGGGTTCAAGTCTTCAGATGTTCAATCGCTGTAGCAACAGGCTGTCACCTCACATCTCCTATCCTGCCGCTTGCCCCTTCTCTAGTCCCTATCCCCAGTCTACCCGGACTGGTAACTTCTTGTTTCCTTGGTGGGCTCTCCTTCACCTCTTTCCACCTCCGCACAAGTATTCAATTCCTTTGTGCATGCACTACCATCCTGTGAAAAGATGCATGAGAGTTCCCCCTTCTACCTCCCCTTTGCCGCCCCGCAGCCCCGCCCCCCCCCCCAACCGCCCTGACCACCTGTTTCGGCACCCGTCCTCACTTGCCGCCCCGACCTTGTATCTCTGCTTGCCTCCTCGCCCGCCTCCCCACCATTCCTCCCCCTTCAACCTCTCTCACCTTGGCCGTCACCTTGTGGAAGCGTATGGGGTCAGCTGCCACCCCTGCCTCCACCAGCCTCTCTGCAAACCAGGGTTGGTCTAACATCACCGGACAAGGTATGGAGGGGATGCCAGCACGTAACACTGCCGCAGCAATACCAACACCACAATGATGGACTGCAGCACAACACCTAGGACAGCAAAGACATACCACCAGGAAACAAGTCAAAATTCCAGCATATGCAGTCTGTCTTCCAAATCTTCTCTTACGTAAGCTTGTGAGCTGATTGTATGAGCTCAAGTTGTGATGGGCATGGAATCAAGATGTTATGGGATGGAGGTGGCATGGAATGGAGTACCAGCACAACAAGTGGGGACTGCAGCACAACACCAATGACACAAAGAAGAAGAAGAAGAAGAAGAAGAAGAAGAAGAGCTGCGCCAGGCTAGCTGAGTAACTGAGGAAGAGGCAGAACCTCTTCCACAGTCCCAGTCTGGGTAAGTTAAGGGACTAGAGCCAACTGAGGTCAGGATGGCACAAGAAAGCAGTACCAAGAACGCGTCATGGGCAGACATAACGCAGTGGTCCCCTTGCACATTACATGCCATTCTGCAACGAGTTCCACATATGAAAAGGCTTTGCTTGAACTGAGGTGCAGCAAGCAACGTTGCTCTGTGACTACACGCCCAATAGAGCACAACACCTGCAACTCAGATACAGCAGCAGACCGCAGGAGAAGGGGGTTGTATGAGGGCATATGCAGCATGTTACTTCCTCAAGAGCTGTGTGCTTTACTGATGATGATTAAAGTCTGTTATCAAGACAACAAGGCACTCCTTGGGAAGGAATCATCATATTTAGTCAAAAAGAAGACGTCCCAGAGGACTTCAGAGGCAATTCTTGGCGTTCAAACACAACATTTACCCTTGTCAGATGCACATCGTTACATTGTTTCATCTATCCATGCTCCACCATTAGCAGCGTACACCTCAGGAAGTAGGCTTACTGCAGTGAGGGCCAAATACACCATCAGTGTCCGTCATAGGCTCACCTTGGTAGCAGCCAGTCGTGTGGAGCAGAGGGGACAATCATCAGCAGCTTCTCAGGCAGCTGCAGTTTCCCCTCCCCTGGCCCTATGATGGCAGACAGCTCAGGCCAATCAGCACATAGCACGGCACGCTTCCCTGTTTGGGTTACCACCTACAGGGGATTGCAGGGTAGGATTAGATCCCTGATCAGTGCAGTTAATGACTGTGTAGACAGCACTATGGGCAGATGAGCGAGAGTGGGCCCGGACTAAAGCAGGCCTCTGGAGTTGCGACACCACTTACGGAATTTTGGATGTGTTCAAGGAGCCAGCCGGCATATCTGTTGCCCAAGCCCCACTCAGACCTGCTAGCACATCACATAGGACACATCCGTTGTCTTCTCTGGGTTGCTACGGTTTAAAGTTCGCAAGGAAAATGCGTGAAGGGTTCAAGAACCAACAAGAGCCAGCGGCACTATTGCACTGAGAACTTCTATCAGACCGTGAGTGGTGGCGCTGTGCGCAATGTTGTGAACATGCCAAGACAAGGAGCTCAAAAAACGGCCCTCCCTCAACCCAACGCGGAAGGGCAATCCAAGCCCTTCTGGCGTAGATCTCTCCCTCTCCCAAGACAAGGAGCAGCTCAATGTTGTCCCATTAATGGCAAGTACGGGGGCAGCCCCGCTGATATGTTTATCCGAAGGCTGTCATGTATACACAAAGGCTTACCATCCCTACCACCTTTGTGACCCGAAGGCTTGACACCCCCCCCCCCTACCTCTATTGCAAGCTCCACTAAGGCCTTAGGGTCTGGTGCAGGCATTGAACCTGAAGCAGTGCAGCAGCACAACGAACAAGATGAGCACTAGACAATTTGACACCATTTTATTAATCTGATACAAACAAACAAACAAAATTTGAAGGTGTGGCTGCACCAAGGCAGCTAGGTCGGGTGAATGCCATTGTAAAAGTGCCATAGGCCCTGCATCTGAATGAAGCTACTACGACAAGGTGGACCAGACACCATACACTACCAAGTCAAAGGGCTGATGTGATCTAAAACTGCAGCCGACCTGAAGCCTAAACGGCCAGCTTTTCTTCTCTCGACTCCTCCCCTGCTCCAGCTGCCAATTTGCAAGACTCCCCAGAATCCCATCCCGCGGCTCCCTGCTCACCAAAGCCCAGGTACAATGGTTTTTCTCCTTCCAACACAAACTGCCTCAGCTTCTCATTAACTTCCTCCTCTGGCGTATCAGGCAGGTATGCTGACCCAGTAACATGGGCATGAGAGGGCCAGTCACCAGGCGGATGGAGACCTGAGGAAACAGCAGATTTGAATGTAAAAGCTCATATCAGTAGATGGGTAGCATGGGAACAGGAGTTTGGAGTTTGCCTGGGGTCCGTGGGGGCACCATGACGAGTGAAAGACACCACCATGAGCATTGCAACTAAGCAAAGCAAAATGCTGCAGGTGAAGGAAGCTGGACCAAAGGGAAGATTGTGGCAGGGCCCTCAGCAGGGAGCGAAGACATTTGGGAAGAGGTGGAGGTCCAGTGTATATGGAAGTGCCGGTGGGGCGGCCCCAATGGGAGAGAAGGAGCGTGAGTGAGAAAGAGGTGGGGTAGGGGAGCGGGAAGGAAGAGGGGGAGGGGAAGGAAGGATGGGAACAATGATGAAACCAGACAAGGACGTGGTGGATACCGGGGAAGAAGGTGGGAAAATAGGGAAGACAAAGCAGGGGGTGCAGTTGCGCAGAGAGGGGAACAGAAAGCAGTGGGGAGGCAGCAAGGATGTAGTCCGAGATGGAGAGGGAGGCAGAGGCGATAAGGGGGAGAATGGACAGGGAGAGGGAGGACGTGGAGGATGATAGAATGTGAACACTGTGTTGTAAATATGAAGGACGGAGCCTGAGGGTCTGAGGTGGGAGCGGGGCTCTTTCTCCCCACCTCGTACTAAAACGTCTGGCACAACTGATGCCTTGCACCAGCACCCTTGTTCACAATGTCTTTCCTTATTTTCTCCTCACACCCTTTTTGTAAACAGTACACCCCCCCCCCTCTAGGGCAGCTTGGCCGCTGGTTGCCTGAACATTGCTGGCACTCGTCATACCATGCGAGCAAGTCGGCAATGCCTATGTGGTGGAGCTTGTGCAGCGTCAGCAGCAGTCTGGCTTCGGGATCGATCCCCAATTCGAAGTGAATTCCTCCGTGATGGTCGCAGCTTGTGGCAGCAGCGTTAGCAGCAGCATGCAGTTGTGCGTCAGCAGTGGGGCATAGCTGACGTGGCATTCCAGTTTGCTGGAGCAAAGGCCTAGTTCTATGTGTTCTGGACGAGCTTATAAGGCAGCTGTGTTTGAGGTTGTTTCACTAAAAGGGTACTGATGAGGCCGCATTGGGCTGCAGCCGAAACATGTATACCCAGCCCTACATTACGCCACTGCGCAAACATTGGTGACCCTCCTCGTGGGGGTGACGTAGGGCTTGCCCCCCTGCGCTCGATTATAACCAAAGGCTGCGCATCCTGGCATCCTTGTGACGCCAGGCCTCGTATATCTGGGATGATTCTGCTGGAACTACCTGTTTTAGGGCCAGTGGATCTTTCTTCACTCTAAGGAGTGGGACGTTACCGTGCTAGTTTAGTGCTGTAATGCCTGGTCCATCTATGATGGCGAGTACAACATGACATGACACCCCCCCCTCCATCTTGTTTGCAAAAACGGCTGCACATCTGCACCTCAGGCAGCTCCACGAACGGCTTCAGCAGGGTTCATAAGTAGGTATTGGAGTAACTCTAATACCTACTTATAACCCCCGGGCTTCAGCACCCCCGGCATCATCGGTTCGTTCATACCTTCTGGCTACATACCTTTTTAAGAGCTTACACCCCGCCTTCTCCACCTGGTATCATACTACTATGCACAACTGCACCGCATGCATTTGTTTGGAGGCCATCAGCACCCTTCTTTCTTACTCACCACACCCCCGTCACTTCCCCACCTGGTATGATGAACCTGCTGCACATTTGGACCACAGGTATTGTCTCTGATGTCTCAAACATCCCTCCTATTCCTTGTGACATAGGTGGCAGGCCCAACACCTCTTCTCGCCAGGCATTAATCCTGCTTCTGTCCTGCTGCCACCGCGCCCAGAACCATAACCTGAGACAGATAATGCAGCCAATAAAGGTAATCACGATTAGCATGTCATGTCATTTGCATCTCATGTCATTCGAAATCAGCGCAAGAAGTAGCATGACAGACGCTCAACGACAAAGCAGACATTGTACACTGGATTGTAAATGCCAAGTTGGTCTGCCATAGTTATCAGCCAGTTACAAAACAGTCATAGATGCAGCAGGGCCGTGAGCAGTCTAGGCACTGACTGATCACTATGGCAGACCAACTTGGCACTTACAATCCAGTGTATAACGTCTGCTTCGCCGTTGAGCGTCCTGAACACTATGCGTTGATATCTCCTGTTGGTATAAGGCTAAGACCATGACTTGCACTCCAACATGTTCTTACACGAAGTTGTATCAATAACCACTGCCACTAATATGAGTATGCCTGTAACAGACAACAGACTGGCATGCATGGCCTGCTCACGTGCACTTATTGCAACCCATTTGCTTTTAATGCCTTGCAGTCTCACAGCTAATGAAAGTTCAAGTCTATAACCTCTTGTGTGGTCAGAGACATTTGCCATGTTCAAGCCTCCTTAGCTGCTTCTTTCCGCTGTGGTTGCAGGTTCTGCAAAATATATATAAAACGTATCAGCTGGCTTACCTGTATGATGATCTCTTAACCCATTTGGTCTCACGAAGTGCATGAGCTAGGCTGATGCACATGAGAAAGGATGGGGTGTTGCTGATAGGACACGTAGGGAACACACCTACGGAAGGTGAACAAGAAGGCGGCCGCTCAGATTCAGCTATGGCAAGGTTCCAAAGTATTTACCTGTTACACCATTATGCCCTGGCCAGAGGGATTCAAGACGTGCGTGCAGCCAGGTTGGGTGGCAACATCCACACACTGTGTTCCCGTCCTGCACTAGATAAATGCATGGCAACTTGTTCACAAATTTGCAACATGTATAGGGATTTTGGAGGTTGCCTGGGCATAGAATGTGTTCTTTTGTGCTGTGGCGTGGGGAAATGATGGTGGGCAGCACTGGCGGAGTCCCATCTTTGCTGTTCGTTATCACCTCCATTCACTTTAATTCATAGGACCAGAGCCAGAAGTAGGGGGAGACCCTTTTAGCACCGCATGGAACCTGCATTGTTTTGCCCATAGCGAGCAGGGAAACATGATAGGAACAGGGAGTGTGACGCAGTACCTGCACATCAACTGGCTGATTGCTAATACAACTGGCCCCCTTCCACCGTGACCCCTGCAGTCCTATATTTTTGGCCAGTGAGCCATAAGTAACCAGTGAGGCAGTGAGGCAGTGAGCCAAAGCCAGTGTGGCAATGAATTCTCCTGCAGCAGCACTCCAGGCACCCACTATCGCCCAGCACAATTATACAGGCAGGGCCATCCTTAGTGAAGTATTCATACTCTATTACACAATCATGCAGTTACAGATAGGCTTTAAAGTAAGTAAGCAAAGCATAGCCTTGTGAGCAGGCTGGCCGTGTTAGCACAATGTCAGCCTGACTGAGCCACAGTTCTGATTCAGGCAGGGACCATGGAACACTAAATCACCTGCAATCCCCATATAACATATGCTCTGCTCTTTATAGAAAGCCCCAGACTCCCACCTACTAGTGAGCATGATAGGTTCCGGCCTGGAGGCTCTGCAGGTGGCTTCCTATAACATTCTAGCACTGTTCATGAATCAATTCAGTAAAACCGACGCAACACCACCTATGTCACTGGCCACACAGACGGAGGCCATGAATGGACAAGGCTCCTGATCTCAATCACAAAGCTGCACAACCCACGATGGATAGCACAGCAGTGATCTATTCAGCATGATGGAGTTTGATTCAAGGAGGCACAGGCTAATCACGCAGGGGTGTACATAGAGGGCCCCCTCTGATAGTTTCAGATGGCTCCCCTGTCGATGGCTCAGGCAATGAAGAACGACCGGGCAAGCCCAATGCAACATACCCCTCCTGGCTTCCTAAGGATCCAAAACCCTAGCTGTTTCCTTACGCTGCCTCCCTCACCAGTCCCGCCACTCACCAGTATGAGGGACAAAATTGATGCCCCAAGTCCACTACTGGTCCGCAAGGCACCGCAAAAAATCCAACTTGCACCATATCAATGGGCGGATAGGCAGCTCACCTGCACCTCATAATGAAGTCTCTTTTCAGTCATGCCATCCTGTGGCAGCCGCCACACTCCGACCTATGCCACTTGCCAAAACCCAGAAGTCTTGTTAACCATTTGTCCCTCTCTCCCCCCCCCCCCAATGCCTTCCGTATTTGCCCTTTGGAATAAAGACCCTGTCCCTCCCCCTTCCGCCCTTCCTTCGCCTTCTGCCTTCTTCCCTTCCTGCGCCTTCCTTCCCCTTCCCATTCCGACCGGCCTTCCCCCTCTTCCCCCCACTCACCAGTCTGTACGACAGGCCGCAAAGCCACAGGCACCCACGGCACCCCCAACTTCTCAGCACAGCACATTGTGGGGATCAAACAGAGGTGGTCCCAGGCACTGATGATGAGGTCAGCACCCTGGCAAGCAGCCCAGTAGTCATTCAGAATGGGTGGCCCAAAGGCCTTGTCATTTGCCTCATTGCGGGCTTGTATCACTGTGGAGGTCTTGCCCTCAGCTAGGAGCTTCTGCACAGCGCAAAAAGACACGTACTGAGTAAAGGAGCTTACTGATTTCTTCAGGCCAGATTACGAGAATGTTTGGCTGCCTTGCACCAATGGAAAAATCCTTGCCTTACTGAGCAGTAAGAATCTCTGCATCAGAGCGCAGAAGGGCACAGCAAGGAAGGTCTCTACGATTGCAGGCCATGTTAAGGGGAAGTGCCCGTCACCCGCTTTATCACTGCATGTATTTGACCTTCAGCTAGAAGCTTTTGCAGAGCGCAGAAGGTACACAGCAAGGGAGGTTGTTGACAGCCCTGCTGGCTCAAAGTGTCTGGTTGCCTTTTCACCTCTTTAAAACCTGGTTCTTGACTAAGGGCTTCGGTATAGCACAAAAGGAACACAAAAGATTGTAACTGATCCCTGAGTGGCGTACTGGCCTGCTGCTATCACTCAAACAACTTTACCCAAGGGTCGATATATGCTGCAGGAAGGTATACGCACCTGATACTTCTTCTCGAACAAAGTCCCTTGGGGATCGCCGGTAACCTGTGCAAAGGTGATTCCACGACCTAACAGCTTTACTAGCGGCTTCATGCGCTCTTCTGTTGCCAACACGACCTCATGGCCCCTGTCTACAAGCTCCAGGCCCAACGCAATGTATGGCTGGACATCTCCCCTGAGTCCAGACGTAGCTATAACGATCTTCATGATCCAAACTTAATGCCTTCGTGAGCAATTTAAGGTGGTAGAGTACGCTGTCGAATGCTCCTTCCAACCGAATTTACCGGGAATACCGTTAAGGAGTAACAGGCATGGGCGGGCCGCTCAGGGTCCCTGCGGTTATGTTTGAAGCGTACGGCAGGCCTGATATGCACTCAACGTACAGTGCAGGGATCCATGCTATGAGCTCATAGAGGCGATCGCAATGTTCACTGAGATAGTATTTTGGCCAAGTCAAGTGAGCTTCGAGCTTCCGGCTACTTCCGAACACACCTTGTGCAGTGCTTGCACCCAGCAGCTTCGTTGTAGCGCAGGGGCTACCGGTGGACATATGGAACAGGAACCTTGGGCCCAGTGATCCTCTAATCTAAAGGACCGAACAGAAACAGCCCTTGGTAACGCCCTACCAAGTGACAGGCAAAAAACTCTATGGCGTGGTCCACACGATCACGAATAGTGACTGCACGAGTGACGAAGTGCCTTCAAAATGGCGCCCGGTGCCTACCCTTTTCTGTTTCAACGGTCAGGCCTGTAATGCAGCCAATGACATTGCATACACAGGTGCGCACTTCCTTAAATATCATTTTTCCACCTCTACCCGAAGCAATGCTGCCGTGTGTTGCTGCCTTCTGCACTAAGCCCAATGTTCAGAGACAGGAAGCTTAAGGGCAATTACGGGACTCGCACTTTCAAAAGGAGCGGTAAAAGGAGTGTAGTTGAAGAGCTACTTGGTAAGGACATAGAACTGGATGCTGCGCCCGAGCAGGCCCCTCCCCCGCCACCATTTCAGCATGACAGGGGACTGTCGAATGAAGGCGCTGTGAGCGATCAGGATAGCCTGGATGTGGAGCTCGCAGAGGACGACCAGTGGTATGACTGCGAAAGCGAAGATGAGGTGCCAGAAACCTCGCAGCCTAAGCAGAGCTTTGACAACATCCGCAAGCGCATGGTCGACTATTACACCTTGTACGCAAGGGACGTACATGAGCAGGTGTCTTCCCTGCCTCAAGCAGAAAAGACGCTATTTGAGACCGTGCTACAGCAGGGAGGTTGCAAATGTCAGGACCCAGCTTGCAGGGGTGGAACTGAAGTAGTCAACCCGTCACCTTTCTCTGCCTATGTGATCACTATGTCCGGCTGTCACCTTGTCCAGCTGCCTGTTCTTCGATGCCGGACATGCTCGGTACACTTTCAGCCCAACCCTTTGCAGCTGGGGTGCTTGCCTGGCAATGTGAATGCATATGAGCCCAGGATCTCTCAAACCCCAGTCCTGTGGTTTCACATGAGCCTGCTGCAGCAGATCGATTCCCTTCAATACTTCGCTAAAATGTCAGCTATGTACAGCACTGCAAAAGCCCTGCAGGATGTCTGGGAGTTCCTGCAACCGCTGAGTGGCCAGGCACAGCAGGTGTGTTCTTGGTGCATATCTTGGTGCATATCTTGGTGCACTTCGAGAGCAAGACATGTTTGTATAAGCTGTAATCCCAAAGTTGCTGCCTGCTGACGCACAGTGGTGCCTTTGCAGCTGCCCCAACCAAGACCCAGCTTTGATCAACTCCGCAAGCAGCTTGGAACTGCGGTGCGGGAGTATCAGTACCTTGACACACATGTCAGGACCCTGTGTGAGGGTTTAGCAGACTGGCCTCTTGGAGCTCAGGAGCCATGTGCAGCATGTGCTGGGATACGCAGCACGACAGGCAGCATGCACACCCTCCACTTTGACTGCTGCTTCAAACTCGTACTGTTGAAATGGCGGCAGTACAAGTGGGACTATCCTGCGCCCCCCAATCGGCGCTTGTTTGCTGATAATGCAGAAGTGCAGCGGTTTGAGGTGGCTTCACAAGGATACCTGCAGCATCAAGGAACAGGTATGGAAGGCCAGAGGTAGCTGTTTACTTGCTGTGAATAACTGCTCAGCCCAAATCACACAATGCTAAAAGCTGCTGTAGCAGATGGCATGCATCATGCAAATTGAATTCTTTCTGATATAAGAAGATTGACATGCCCTTGTCACCTCCATCAATCAATCAATCAAAACGCAAGACCAGCAATGCCAATGGCCAAACAAACCTAGGCCACAAACACAAGGCTCCTGATCACAATCACGAAGCCACACAACCGATGGTGGATTTGCCACACACAAGCTGAGGCTAGATGCAACGGCGTGCACACCAAGGGGAAACAAACACCACCACTAAAACCCAAAACCTGCTCCACTTCCATCACACATGGGTGGCGGGGAGGCAGCAGGATCAAGCACCACCCTAGTAGGGGCTGGAGGTGGCTCCCACCACCTAGGTACTGGTGAACCACCATCCTCCCAGCCACTGAAAGGCAGCACATAGCGCTCCACATGCTTATCAATAGCTTGCTTAGTGCGCCTTCTACACCTCACTAACCGTTGGCTTTCCCAAGGGTGCGTAAGATCCCACAACCTCTTCCTCCAAGCACTCTTAATCTGACATGAAGCCTCCCAGCTCCCCTCATCTTGACCAAGCACCTTCAGATCTGCACACACGCATTTCTCCCAGGTATGGCGAGGCCTACCCACTGGCCTCGTCATGTCACCATGTAATGAAGAGAACAACGCAATATGCGGCAACCTGCCCTCCTCCATGCGGCCCACATGCCCCAGCCACCTCAGCCTATTTGCTGTGATGTATGCTGACAAGGTGGCTACCCCACATGATTTCCTGATATGCTCATTGGTGTGCCGATCTGACAGCCTGACCCCCAGGATGCTCCTAAGGCAGCTAGAGTGCACCCGCTCAAGCTTTTGCGATTGCACTTTGGTCAGGGACCAACACTCACTCCCGAACAGCAGAATTGGCAACACATATGCCTTGTAACACTTCACCTTCGTAGCCAATGAAAGATGCTTGGTACCCCACATCTTTTCAAACTGCTTAAACCTCCCCACAGCCTTACCCCTCCTGATATTCAACTCCACATCCAACCTGCCATCAGTCACAAGCACACTTCCCAAGTACTTGAACTGTGACACCTCTTTTACCACACCCTCACTGATAACCACCTCTGGTCCTTGCTGCACTGGCACATCCCCCTCCTTCCAATCCTTGTCAATGGACAGGATCTCAGTCTTGCTTGCATTGATGCGCAACCCAAGACTAGCAGCAACCTTGTCCATCACCTGCAGCATGACCACCAACTCCTCCCTGCTGGGACTTAGCAACACCATATCATCTGCATACAGCAGAACAGACAACAGCTCCACACACCCACCACTACCACACCCATCACGCTCAAGTTTCCCATCTGCATGATAGGCTAGCTTCACCCCACATCCCTCCGGCATCTGAGCCATTGCCTGCCGAACCACAAAGTCCATGTAGATGTTGAACAGCAAGGGAGCAATGACACATCCCTGCCGCACCCCGCCATGCACATCAAACCACTCAGACACCACACCACCCATCCTAACAGCAGCCTGTGTGCCAGTATGCAAGTCCATCAGCAACTCTATCAGCTTTGTGTGTACCCCTCCATGGCAGTGGAAATGACTGCTACTAGCTGCTTGAATACTGTCTCTTTAACAAAACCGCCCCTGACTATCCCATGACTTCTGAAGGGTTCCAACGTTGCCAGTGGTCAGTTTGAGTCCCCTATGGATGTGCATTGCAGGCCGGGCCGGGCAACGAGAAGCGCAGCAGGAAGAGATGGATATAGATGGCAAGGAGGAGCCCCGGAAGGGGGAAGAAGACGCAGAGTATGCAGAGATCACAGCTCAACTTGAAACCTCGGGTCCCTGCTCAGAGTTCAAAGCGGATACTGTAGTTGCCCGGGATTCAGCAAGGGTAAGAAATAGGATATTACTAAGTGATAGTCTCCTTACCAGCTGCTTGAAGATGTGGGCATGTCGATCTGGGCAAGCTCCTTGGTCACTTTGGGCGTCTATGGCGAGATTGTCTTACTGTGAGTATGGTCTTTCTTCCCCGACAGAATGGTGTGCTGGTGCGATGCCGTTTGACTGTGGGATAGGTTGGCAGCGGGTTGCATGCCAGTGGACATGACGCAGATCCAGCAAAGGGTGCATGATGAGGCGCAGCTCTTATGTGATGTGAAGTATGCTTAGGCCCACCAATATGCGTATCCTGCTTGCGAAGCGCAGCAGTAAGGGTCTCAGCACCTGACAGTTTGCCCCGTCCTGCTCTGCAGTTCCTTATCACAGCTGTGGGTCTGGCAGTATGCCGCCATGGCCACATCTACAAAACCTCCATCATCAACCTGCCGTCTGGCGAGAAGCACATCTATGCTATATATGTGCTGCAGTTGCTCCTGACGGCTGGCTTGAAGATACTGTTCTGGTGGTATGATATCAACTGCAGGTATGAAGTGTTGCATGCACGCTTGGGCATGGGGACTCAAGAGAGAAGCATGGGAGAGCATGGGTGGTTTTTGGAAGCCGTGTGTGGCCCGGCATGAAAGGCAGCAAGCAATGCGGGGGGTGCTTGCAATGCTTCTGTTCTCGGGATGGACTGTCTAGATAGTATGATAGTATTGGCAACCACAGGTACACACCTTGTGATCTGCATGTCCCAGCCCCTTCACACTGTTGCAGCACCAGTGCTTTCTGCCTGAACATCTATCCATAATTGTTGAGGCTCTATACTCAATCTGGTTGCTTGTTTACCCCAGGTGGATGAAGAGCTTTCTGAAGTGGGTGAGCAGCGTTGGCGACGCACATCTGCTGCAAACAGCCAAGGACATCAAGTTTCCCATCCCCCCGTTCCACCTGTATGCACACAAGTAAGCAGCTGCTAAATAGGCACTTGTTGTCTACTCCTTGTATAGCCGTAGGCAGCTCGACGAAATGTATTAGATGTGGCAGCTTAGCGCAGCCTTGGATAATGGAGCAAATTCACACTCTTGTGGATCACCCCGCCCGTGTATGTTCCACCATGCTCCCTGCTGGCATTTGAAATGTTAAGGATTGGCTGCTTATGCAGCGGTGAAGTTGTGGCTTGGGTTGACGACGAGTACTTTGAAGCTTTTGATATGCTTTGCTCTCTGTTCCTTTTGGACAGGGAAACCTGCCGCATGAACAATGGCCACTTGCAGATGGAGGAAGCTGGAACGGGTACAGGTGAGATGGTAGATAACTCACTGATACATGTGCACGTCTTCTGACCTAGATAGAAATGGTCTCTGGCTTATGCAAGACGCCGCCCTGCCTGCACCTGCACCTGTACAGTCCTGCAGCTCTAGCAAGCTTTTCCATGTTGTCGTTTCCACATACGCGGCACAATTGATGTAGGTCGTCTCTATTTGTTTTGCACAACTTGTTGTCAGGCTTGTTTGCAGGGCACACCCCACATATAACACTCTTGCATCTGGGACTCTCCCTTGAGTTGTTCACTTAAAGCTAGGAAAAGAACACTTACATTGCTAGGAAAAGTACAATTGTTGTGTTGGCCTTCAGAGCAGGCAAAGAACCATCAATATATGATGCTGGATAAGCATTGTTGTGTCTGAGGCGGACAGGCAATGGCTGAGTATGAGACACAGTCACCAAGATGCAGAGTCTTAGGTTGTGTGGCTTGTGTTCCTCCTGTCTGCAGGTGATAACTGTGAACGCAGCAATGCTGCTGTGGGGCCCCATGGCGCTGTCACCCAGTACATGGACCCTACTGACAGGGAGGGACGATTGGAGCGTGTGGCCTTCCGTTATGGGCGTGAGCTAGATGGCAACCTTGCCAGCATCCTGGTGACAATGAGCATACGAGCTTACAAGGAATTCACAGATGCCAGTGCTGAGGAGCAGAAGAGGTTCTCTCTCCTGTGTGAAAGAGCGGCTGCAGGATCAGAAGATGGCTTAACGGTAAGGATAAAAGAACGCAAAGGGGGGGATGGCATGGTCGTAAAGGTATGGCTGGTTTTTTGGCAAAGTTGAGGTTGTAGAGACTCTGTCAGGCAACAGGGAAGCCCAGTGTGCTTACAGATCTTCAGATTGGCATTTTATTTCACTGCCTTGGGACAAAACCTAGGAGGTAGGCGGGATAGGGACATTGGAGGGTGGCTGGCGCATGGCACATCTAGGGCGTTTACCAGTGTGCTGGATATCAAAGTTGCTTTGCCCTGTAGTTAGCTGGAGCGAGAATTGACCACTGAGTAGTTGTGCAGCCAGTTTGTTGCTGTTGCTGCCCTGTAGTATGCTTCTGTTCTGGTTGAAGCATTTTGGGGTCCAACAGGTTTGATATGCTTCAAATTTCTAAGGTGATGCAGCACTGGCGGCAGAAGGGTAATTATGCTTCAAAGCTCCAATGAAGCAGTATTGGGGGCAGAGGGGTAATTGTGCTTCAAAACTATGTGGTGAAGCAATATTGTGGGCGGAGGGGTAATTGTGCTTCAAAGCTCTGCAATGAAGCAGTATAGGGGGCAGAGGGGTAAATGTGCTTCAGAATTATGTGGTGAAGCAGTTTTGGGGGCGGAGGGGTAATTGTGCTTCAAAGCTCCGCAATGAAGCAGTATAGGGGGCAGAGAGGTAAGTGTGCTTCAAAGTTTTGCAATGAAGCAGTATAGGGGGCAGAGGGGTAATTGTGCTTCAGAATTATGTGGTGAAGCAATTTTGGGGGCGGAGGGGTAATTGTGCTTCAAAGCTCCGCAATGAAGCAGTATAGGGGGCAGAGAGGTAAGTGTGCTTCAAAGTTTTGCAATGAAGCAGTATAGGGGGCAGAGGGGTAACTGTGCTTCAAAGCTCTGGAATGAAGCAGTATAGGGGGCAGAGAGGTAAGTGTGCTTCAAAGTTTTGCAATGAAGCAGTATAGGGGGCAGAGGGGTAATTGTGCTTCAGAATTATGTGGTGAAGCAGTTTTGGGGGCGGAGGGGTAATTGTGCTTCAAAGCTCCGCAATGAAGCAGTATAGGGGGCAGAGAGGTAAGTGTGCTTCAAAGTTTTGCAATGAAGCAGTATAGGGGGCAGAGGGGTAACTGTGCTTCAAAGCTCTGGAATGAAGCAGTATTGGGGGCAGAGGGGTAGATGTGCTTCAGAATTATGTGGTGAAGCAGTATTGGGGGCGGAGGGGTAATTGTGCTTCAAAGCTCCGCAATGAAGCAGTATAGGGGGCAGAGAGGTAAGTGTGCTTCAAAGTTTTGCAATGAAGCAGTATACGGGGCAGAGGGGTAATTGTGCTTCAAAGCTCCGCAATGAAGCAGTATAGGGGGCAGAGAGGTAAGTGTGCTTCAAAGTTTTGCAATGAAGCAGTATAGGGGGCAGAGGGGTAACTGTGCTTCAAAGCTCTGGAATGAAGCAGTATTGGGGGCAGAGGGGTAATTGTGCTTCAGAATTATGTGGTGAAGCAGTATTGGGGGCGGAGGGGTAATTGTGCTTCAAAGCTCCGCAATGAAGCAGTATAGGGGGCAGAGAGGTAAGTGTGCTTCAAAGTTCTGCAATGAAGCAGTATACGGGGCAGAGGGGTAATTGTGCTTCAAAGCTCCGCAATGAAGCAGTATAGGGGGCAGAGAGGTAAGTGTGCTTCAAAGTTCTGCAATGAAGCAGTATACGGGGCAGAGGGGTAATTGTGCTTCAAAGCTCTGGAATGAAGCAGTTTTGGGGGCAGAGGGGTAGATGTGCTTCAAATGAAGTAATCAAGCAGTATGGGGGGCGGAGGGGTTACTGTGCTTGTAAGCTATATGAGGCCCAGAGGGAGTAAGGTTTTTAAGGTACATATGTCATCAGGCACTGCTTACACTCGTCTCTGTGCGCACTTGTCTTCTGCAGGCACATGCAAATGACCTCGTGGCAGGGGCCGCTGCAGCAGCAGGTCTGAAACCGAAAGTCCCGGCATGGGGCTGGGAAGGGGAATATGTGCGGTCTTGCTCCTTACTTGAGCGGATGGACAGTCTGGATGGTAGTGGCAGCCCTTATACACCTCCTCTCAGCCTGCTCTTTGACAAAGACCAATGCGGCAAACTGCGCATCAATCAGCGTGTAAAGAAGGAGGCTGCAGCTGCTGTGAGTCGGATTGTGAAGCAGCATCTTGGTGGGCAGCACTTGTCAGCAGACTTCTGCCACCCGGTCATGCAGCAAGGTTTGAATCAATGGGTGGGTGGAGAGCTGCAACAGGCAGTGGATCAGCTGACCAGCACACTGGCGCAAGTGCGCTTTGTGGACCAAGTCATTACCGCCCTTTCTGGTAGGGCTTCAGAGCAGAAAAAGGCTCTCCGGAGGAAGGGGGTACTGCGCTCCCGGGTACGGAATACCGTTACCCTCCTTCAGGAGTGGGGAAAGTGGGCTGCAGCTATGGAAGGGGGCGGCTTCGTTCAGGGGTGGGAGGAGGGGGTCACAAAATTAATTGGCTGGGCCAATGCTGCCAAACCAGATGAGGTGGTTAAGGGGGAGTGTGGGCTGATCCCTTTTGCGGCGACAGCAGAGGAGGCGTCTACAGCTCAGCTTGCCCACCAGGTCTGGACGCTGCGGCTGCAGCAGGATCGTGCACAGGAGGAGATGAAACTAGTGGCAGAAGAGAAGGTGGCCTTTGTGAACACCCTCAGCAAACAGGTGACTGTGTTAAGGGGAGAAGCAGCAGCTGCTGGTCCAGAGGCAATCTTCCATGCACGAGAGCTGCAAACGTTGCAAGCGATACTGCTGCATGCACAGAGCGTGTTTGGCATGGTGTCCACAGGGATTAATGAAGAGATGGCTGGTTTGGTGGTAGGGACATATGGTGAGAGCGAGGATGCCGAAAACGGGGCTGCTAACATGTGATTTGTTGGGGAGGGGGCCTAGTCTGTGGGTGCTTTGTACTCTAGTAAAGTACCGTATGCACAAGAGGATACAGCTATTACTTTGCATATGATCTGCTGCAGTCAAACCTTCAGCCTGTTGGGTGAGATTGACTAAAAGGTGTAGCTGGTGCTGCATGAGGGGAGCTAGGTAGCATATGCTGGCGTTGTCTGCCTCAAAAGCAACAGCATAGATGACCCCCAGCAGGTGGGAGGCCACTGATAAGGTGCACTTGCTGCGTGCACATCCTCGGTGTCTGAACAGACTGTGTAGGGCTGAATGCGCCCAGGTATCAATAATGCTGGTCTGTGCTGCTACACAAATCAGAACTTAAACCCCGGGTGCAACTGTAGGGTGGCTGTTTTAGTCAAGACAAGACTTGCTGGGTCTCTCAGATCCTGAACCTAATCAGGAGAGATTTACGGCACAACCCTCCTAACGTACAATGGACATTGTTGTAGCCAATTCACTGCTGCACCTGTTGCACACATATTCTGCATTTGCAGGGGGTGATGCTGCTTTGCAGATGCTGTATGGTCTGTGGCTATCACGAAGCCCGGAAGCATTGCTGTGTGTATGGTCTATGTTATGGGTGTGCGGCAGACTGTAAAAGCCTCTCAGACAGCAAGTACATGACTTTTGAGTAAACTTCTGTCGTAATATTGTGGCCCTTCTGTTCTGCCTTGTGCAAGATGGTGATGGGAGACATGTTTCACTGATTGGTGGTCTCTGTGCTGTTGGCAAGGTGTCTGGATGGATGTCTCAAGTGCGGTCTGCAAGCATGTTGTGCCAGCTTTTGTTGACATCATGGGCAGGGGCAAACATAGGGCTGTAGCTGGCGAGATCAGGTCTGGATACTTGATAATCTGAGTGGCGGATTGGACCACGGACAAGTAGCCTCCAGTTGGGACTGGGCCCGCTGTTGCAAAGAGTGTGGGTTGTGGCTTCAAACAGAAGAGTGATGGAGCACTGGATGATTTGTAAAATCTCTGCATTTGGTTCCCCTTTGCTTGGCGTGCACGCCAGTTGCACCAGCCTGAGCTTGCGAGTGTAGGCAAGTCCACCAATAGGTGTGCATATATGTGGCTTCGTTATCGATTGTACTTCAGCAGGAACCTTGTGTGAATGGCAAGGTTTGTTGGGCCATTGGCATAGCTGCTCTTGTGTTTTGATTAGTTGGACACAACCATTAGTGCAGCAGGTTTGTGAGCGGGAATGAAGGGACCGCAGCGGAGGCCCTAATGAGTCCCTGCAATACAGTAGTTCTTGCAGTTGCGGCCCAACCAGCCCGCATAGCAGTGACAGGATTGATTGTCCACGACGCACATGTTTTTTTCAGCAGCATGCCCAGCTGTCTCCCAAGCGATGAGCTGCGCACGCGTGGGAGAAAAGGGGTAGCTCTGCGTCTCAATCTCCTTATGCTGGCTACAGGCATTGAAGAAGCAATTGCCATCGCCCTCACTAGCCTTGCCAAAAGGATGCAGAGTTGTCCTCCCAAGAAGAGCAAGAAGCTCTCCCACTGGACCAGACTCCCTCCGAGCATCGTTCACCACCCTGCTTGCTGCCTCTACCAGCTGCCGGCTGGAGCTGTTCCTGCTACTGCTGTTGGCTGGCGGGCCCACTGCCCAAGGTGGGACCTTCTGCTTTTTAGGCCACTCCTTCTGCCGGAGCTTCTGCTCTTGCTGCTGCTGCTGCTGCTGCTGATCCCTGTTCTTCCTGGTCTGCTGTTGAGGCTGGCTCCCACCAGATTCTGCATTCTCCTTGCCATTTCCAGCTTGCATCATCATGCAAGCGTCAGCCAGCTCTGACAGGCCACCACTAGTGCCTACACAGCCAAGAATAAGATGCAAGTTTTAGAAGCAGCCAACACATGTTGAGACATCTAAGCCAGCGGAGCGGAGCTTTGTTGTGCTTATGTACTCTAACAGCATGGCCACAGGCCTGCTGCATACCACACCTCAAGTTCTGAGGTGCTATCTAAATGGAGAGCAGTAACCAACTTGCTTGGCATAAATGGTTGATTTACATAGATGAGTGACACAAGCATTCAAAAATATAGCAAACATAAGGAGACTCGACCAATCCCCTAATGACCCATGTGTATAATGTTGCACTTACTTGGTGGTTTGAAGTTGTCTAGTACATCATCCCAGTTGGCATGGAACTGTGCAGCAGTGCCACCATCCATTCCCATGTGCTGCCGCTTAACGCCCCTTGCTGCTCTAGAAGTGGCTCTAGGAGGCCGTCCAACAGCCAAACGCACTGCTGCTGCTGTAGTTGCAGGTGCTGCCCTGGCAGTAGAGCTGATCGCTGCAAGAGGTGGCTGCGTACCCAAGCCAGAAAACAGCTTGGGGATGTCCTGCTGCTTTGACCTGCTCTGACCTCTGCTACCCTTGACATGCAGATGCTGGGGCACAGCTTGGGAGTGGAGGCCAATACTTGCAGAGATGCTGCCCCCTCTGTTCCCCACCCGATCCCCCAAGCTTTCAGCAGGTAGCAAGAGGCCACCTTGTACCTTAAGTGCTGCTGCTGCGGGTCCTCCTCTGCTCCTCTTGAGCTCCTGTTCTACTACCAAAGCACCTGACCCCCCCACCCTCTTCCCCAATTTATTAACCCATGTCTCCTCAACCACACCTAGTTCCACTTCTATGCCCTCTGAGGCCCTTCTGCTTCTCACTGCCACTCCTGCTGCTGAAGCTGCAGCAACTTCCCCTTCTTCTGTCATTGCTTGTGCTGCTGCTGCTGCGGCTGCAGTTGCCGCCCCGGCTGCTTTTGCCCTGCTTGGTAGTCCTGCCCCTTCTACTGCTGCGTCTGCTCCCGCTGCTCTGGCCGATGCTTTCAGTTTGGACACTGCACCTGCTTGCCCCCTTGGCTGCACATCTCGTTCTATTACTGCTGCTGCTGCTGCTGTTGAACATTTCCTGTACACGCTCGCCCGTCTTGCTGCTTCTTCAAAGCCAGCAGTCCCTGTGACCACCTCTGCGCCACTGGCTTCAAGCAGCATAGCGCCTGACTTTTCCAACCCATCCACTGGTGCTGCTTTCCCTTTGGCTACTCGTGAAGAGTCTGCTGCTGCTGCTGTTCCGTTGACGTTCCCTGCAGATGGACAGATCCCTCCCCTTGCAACCGCCTCTGCTACTGTGCCAGCTCCAGCAGCCTGTCCTGCTGCTGCTGCTCCCTCTACATCCGTAGCCCCAGCTATTGTTCCCCCTAAGTCAACTGCGACCTCTACTGCTGCATATACCCTTGAAGGGGTTATCGCTGCCGTAGCATTCCCCGGCACTCCTCGGTGGCTTCTGTTGTGGTTGCGGCTGGCTTCGACTGGCCAGTATATTTGGGTCCTGGAGTTGCTTGGCCTGTCATAGTGGTGAGTTTCAGCAGCTGGAGAAGTACCTTTAGCGGCGGCTTTAGCTATCTCGCCAGCATGCTCGTTGCCTACCACACCCTGGTGGGCAGGTACTTTGTAGAGGTGAATGGGTTCGGAACTACTCTGAATGCAAGCATCGATTGCTTTAATCAGGTCATGGTGCTTATGCCCTTCTAGTTCTTGTGGCCGAAGAAGTTGCTTACGAATTTGGTGCATGGATGTCATGCTGTCCGTGGCAATATGATGCGAGCCTTCCTGAAGAGCAAATAATATGCCTACAAGCTCTGCCCTGTTGATCATGTTTTCGTTGCCCTCTCCAAAGCTTCTGGGGTTGATGTAAAGCTTCCGTTCTTCTTTTGATTGTTGCTCAGGGATGTAGACTCCTGAGCCCAGGCCGGGACTGCCTTCTGGCCATGTGGTGTCTGGTGGCAAGCAACTCCCATCTGTGTAGGTGAAGACGGTCCAATCGTATTTCAGAGGTGGGGCTGGGGGTAGGGCTGCTTGCAGCGCACAGATTGCTTGCTCCCTAGTGAAATCTGAGCTTATGATAGGTATTGTGCGTTCTTGCGGGTCGTAAGGTCCCTTTTACGTTTTTTATATGCTGCCTCTCCAGGATACCAGGAGGGGCTTCATCCTACATGCAAAAGAGCGACATAAGACTTAGTCAGGTGCACTGGCTGGCCTGCATGCCCACTGAAAATCTAGGGTCTACCCAGTTGATTGGCAGGTCAAGCCTCTGTTAAAAAATCTACTAATTTTGCGCCTCGGTTGGCTATCCACCATAGCTCAGTGGGAATGCACGCCTGCCTGTACTTGGCTGGCTCCTGTGTTTATTTAATTTGCTGCTGCCGGTAACTGGCTTATTGCCGTACTGTGATGACAGTAGGGTCCATCGACTGTCAGCTTACTAGCATAGCTGACATTCAGCAAACCCATACTTTTAATACTCAGTAGTTGCTTTTGCAGCATGCGGTCTGATTTCCATGTCTCAGTCGGAGCATGTTATTGGCTGGCCCCGGTAGGGGCAAGCTGTAGGGTCGCATACGCGCTTGGAGCGGAATCCTAAGCGGCGAATGACCTGGATTAGTCAGATTAACGTGGTCCGCACAAAATTTAGCGAGCTCCAGCGCCTCTGCCTTGCCCTTGTATGACCAAGCACCTCTCTGCAGGCATAGCTGGGCTCTCCTTTCCTGTCTCAGCGAAGTTCGTAACTTTTCCATGAGCAGCAATGGCTGTCGGACGCTTGGTCCCTCCCAACGAGCTGAACAGCCACAACCTTACCGTGCATTGCCACAATACTAGCTTGCAATATACATTAAACTGTAGAGGTGTGCCTGCTTGCCCCGTTGGAAGATCCTACAAGCAAGCTGCGATCTCCGTTTGTGAAGGTTCCGGCTTGCTGCAAACTCTGCATACATTTGGCTGGGCAACATGACAGGTGCTGTAGCAATGGTCGGACGTACCAGCGTTGTGCTTGGCAGAAGTCCATGCTCACTGCACCGTGCCGGGTCTGGAGAGCTTCGATGCTGCGGTAGCGAGCAGGGCAAGCAGCGTCGTGGGGTGTCCCGGCAGCAGAGGAAGGATACTCCATCAGTAAGCCTCATTATTGCTGCATGTCGGGGGCTTGCATGGTGAACTGCATCTTTTTCCTGCATGCACCACGCTTCACGCACTTGAGTTCTTCGATCACATGAGAACGCACTTGGACCTTGCCCAGCCCACCCGGTTCTGGTTTTTGCAGAGCATCCTTTTAGCACATGATAAAATAGGCTTACACAGTAAGAGCTCACCTGTGAAGCTTTACCAAACGCCGTTTTACTGCAACATTCCCAGGAATCGGCTACATTCCCGGCCAGCATCCCCCAGCGTATTGTAAGGATGGCTATAAGTGCTGTGTTGCTGCTGGTACCCCGGGAAACTACGATGGCTGCTGCTGGTTCATTCCCTCCGCCCAAGCTCCTTGCTCGAGCTGTAAAGTGCACCCTACCGCCGTCCATGCTGCTGTGACTCCTGCTGTGAAGCCTAAATCTGCCCGCACTGCACATTAGCTGGACGTCTGCACCTGCCACAGCCTCACTGTTCATGTAGTACTGGTAAGCTCACCCGGCTGATGCTCAGTTCCTCACGGCTCAGAATCCATTATCATCTGGTCCGTCAGCTTCAGCATGCCAGATTGCGAAGGAGAAGCAGTGCTGATGTACCAGATTACCAGATTACCAACTAGCCCAGAAGGGCATCCCATTGGAGCCAATGAAGGCTCATAGGGCCAAAAACACCAACATATAACCATAAATCCGAATATATCTCATGATCTCGCAGCACTTCACCTCAAGTAACTTTCTCGTCCCTTTCCTTCATTCACCATTCATGTTAGATATATCAAACATGATATAGTTATCTTTCTCATATCTACTGAAACTGTTCCAGCCAAAAATCAAACCATGACAAACTATATAATGGGCACCTATGGTTCTACCCTGAACATAGAGGAAATATGTACCATGGTAAACATGTAGAACATGTAAAACATGTACAGCTCAACCATCACCATCAGAGGAAAAGAGGTCAACATGGTAGTCTTCAAAATGCCTCCGGAGATCAGGCTTTGTCTCCCGTAACTGCATGCACTCAGACACAAATCTTGCCACATGACGGGGGCTTTGATTCATAAACTTGGACATGCCTGCGTCGCCTGCACGCTTTGCTCTATGTATGCCACCAACGCAATCAAACAACTTGCACTGGGTATGCATAGCTACTCGCAGAGATTCATACGCAGAGCACCGGAACATGACATGATACTCGTCCTCCACCTCATTAGCAGTGCACTTTTGACAGATGCGTTCTTCCCTAGGACAGTTGTGCCACCTTCCTGTTGCTATAGCCAAGCTATGTGACCCACACCTAAAGCGCATGAAGTCTATCAGATTGCAAGGAGACACCAAATGTGTACTTGCAACATACTCTGGCATCCCCGGTCTGTACCATGTAGGGTCATTCTTGGGGAGTCCAGTGACCTCGTCAAAAACTAGGGATGCAGCCATCCAGTGCTTGTATGTAGCAAGTGTGATCCCATCAGCACATTGCCGTGGGGGGTGGTGGCTACAGCCTCCCAGTCCTTCTCCCATACCTGTCCCCATGCAGCCTCAACTGTGTCCCACTTAAAGACAGGTAAACGTAAGTCTGTGTCTCCATTGTCTATAGCTGCTTTCACATCATGCACCACCTGGTCAGCCAGCATCCCTAAGCCAAGCTGCCGCAACATTCGAAACACCATAGCAGCCCACCCCACATTGTGATTACAGCCCATGCGCACATTGTCATGGAAGACTACCCTCATCAGGCCTGTAGAGGCCTTCGCCATCTGATTCCAATAGCACACTACCATCTTGCACCAGTGGGCTGAGAGGGGTGCCCAGCAAAGCTCCTTCAGCACGACCTGCCTGTTTATGCGTTTCCTAAACTTGCCTAGCTGCCGCATGAACAATGTTTGAACCTCCTGTAAGGAGTTATCTAACATACCACTAGCAGTGTCAATATGCTGAAGGGCATCCGGCCCCCACACTTCACACCCATAGGACAGCACTGGCTTGACAAGTGTATCAAACATGTGAGTTTTGATGTAAAGGTCGCGCAACTCCATGTGCTTAAACTTCCCAAGCATGGCCCACATAGCCCTTTGTCCAGCTGCTTTAAGGGCATCCCTAGCAACAGACAAACCTTTGGTCGAATGCAACCAAACCCCTAGGTAACGGAATGACTCCGAAACTTGCACCTGCTTTCCATCGTAAAGCCACTGCAGACCATTTGACAGCTTGCTATTAGCCTTTCGGTACACCACAATTTCAGTTTTCTCCAGGTTCACCTGGAGACCTTTGCTTGTGCAGAATTCATGCAGCAGGTCCAATTGCTTCCGCAGATCAATAGGGCATGTTGCCATGAGCACCATGTCATCTGCATACAGCAGCATGCGTATAAGCTTGCCTCCACATTCAACCCCAGTACCTGGCAAGCGAGCCTCGAGCCATTCTTCAAACTCATCAATGAACAATCCAAACAAGAGGGGTGACAGGGGATCTCCCTGCTTCACCCCAGTAGTGCTTAGGAAAGGTGTACCCAACTCATGCTGTACCTTTGTTTGTAGACTAACATGCCAATACATATTACCCAGCGCCTGGATCATTTCCCCGTGAATCCCAAGAGCAGCGAGGCGCTCCATAAGCAGACCTCTTAAGACCCGGTCAAATGCCTTTTGAAAGTCAACATAGCAAAGGTAGAGCCTTGCAGCTCCAGAGCTGAATCGTGTACGATCTATCAGATGCCGCAGTACAAACACATGGTCTATAGTGCTCCTCCCCTTCCGGAACCCAGCCTGCCCCTCAGCGCGCGCCCCAATAAGTCCAGCATATGCATCAAGCCTGGTGTTAAGGACTGAGCCAAACAGCTTGCCCAGGACATTTCCCACTGCAATCCCTCGATAAGTTGTTAAGATCCTCTGCCTCCCCCTTTTTGTAGACTGCTGTTAGAGCAGCAGCTGACCAACCCTCTGGGTAGCGCCCAGAGCAGAAAACATGTTTCAATAAAGCATGCAGGATAGGCAACAAGATGTATTCGCTACGGTCCCGCCCATTGATACCAGCAGGCACGAGGACATACGCCTCTTTAAAAAACTCAATACGCAGTCCATCGGGGCCAGGAGCCCTGCCTGAGTGTGATTTCTTTAGAGCCAGCTCAACCTCCCAGTCCTCAATGGGTTTGTTCAAGACCTTTGCTGCTTCGAGCCTCTGCTCACCAGCTTTTTCCTGAGCCACCTTTGTAAGGTGGGCTAGCATAGAACGTGTATCACCAAAAACATCAGGGAGACCTTGGCCCTGCTGTCCATACAGCTGCTGCCAGTGCATGTCAAGCTGCTGCATGCTGTGCAAGCTGCTACGCATGCTGGGTCCTTTGTACAGGTTCCAGAACTTCCGTGGATTATGCTGCAGGTCATCAATGAGCTTTGCATGGTACTGCCTGGTATAGAATGCCTGCCACTTTCTCTTTGCTTTGTTAAAAACCTTACGCAGCGCAGCTGCCGCATGGGTGTCCCCTCTCCGTAAAGCATTCTTCAATGCTCGATGCTCCCGCCTCACATGTTTAAACCAACGCTTAGGAAGATGTCCACATGAGGTATGCTGCTGTGAACCAGCTACATTTTTTCAGCACTGAAGAAAAGGCGGGAAAGTTGTTTACAACTACTTGACGATGGTAGAGAGGGTGAAATCATGCCTGAAGGTTATCTTCCCTTTGATTACAACCTATGGCGGATTATGGGACATGATTTAGATTAATTACAGGGTGTTTTCTAGTAGATTATGAAGTCGCGTTAGTTGGTCCACGCTAGCCATGTCAAAACGGCAGAAGCCAACCAGCAGTAGTGGGGGCTCCCAGCAGGCTGCTAGTATTAGCAAAGATGCTTATGACGACCTCCTCATTAGCAATGCGACCCTTAAGGCGCAGATGGAAACCCTGCAGGAGCAGGTGCGTGTGCTCACCGAGTCATTCACCGAGCAACTTGAACGTGCGAAAGCGGAACTTGTCGTTGCCAAGGAGGTCATTACGCAGCTGCAAAAGGAGAAGGCAGAACTTGATGCCAAAGTGACGGAAGCTCGGCGTCAACGCCCTGTGCCTGCTCCATCTGCTGCACCCGTCCCCGAGTCTGACCGAGTGGAGCGGCTTATGCGGGCTGCCAATGACTGCAAGGTGATTGTCTTCACTCGGGGTGCCCAAACCACTAGCACGGAGGTCTCCGCTAAGTTGCGTGCAGCAGCTGGCCTGCCTGACTATGCTGTTGCGGAAGCCTTCAAGGCAGGTTCGGTATGGTTCGTCAAGCTAATCAGCAGGACCTTCACCCTCACGGCGCTCCAGCGCTGGTACGCCTTCAAACAGCTGAGCGGGTGGGGTCTCGACCAAGCCCTTACCAAGCAGCAACAGGATGAACGGTCCACTCTGAAGCCACGTTTCCTGGAGCTCAAGACAGCAGGCGCTTTCCCACGGTGGCATGGAAGCGAGATCTTCGTGCGGGTGCAGGCTGGTGTACGACCGGCCACGCAGTGGAACCCAGCCCAGTGTGTGCCCCCTCGCCCAAGGGCCAACCCAGCAGCAACAGCCCCTGGCGCAGCAGCAGCACCCACAGCAGCAGGCCCAAGACCTACAGGCCCCACTCGGGTACGCAATCCCTCCCCTGCACGGGAAGGAGTAAGCCCAGCAGCAGTACCAGGATCATCAGCAGCTGCAGGGCCATCAGCAGCAACAGCAGCAGCAGCAGCAGGTACAGCAGGAGCTGGACCAGCAGCACCCACAGCAGCAGGAGCTTCTGGTAGCAACGGCCCCTTCCCCCCTCCTCCCCCTGGAGCTGTCCCTCCTCAGGCCGCTGCGCCGAAGTCAAAGCTGGCTTGAAGGGGTGGGCAGCCCACAGTGACTTCCCTGACATTGCTATCGTATAATGTCAATGGTACGTCACCCACCAAGGCTTTTTTGCATTGGCATCATTTGTTTCGGCAGCATTCGGTGGTTGCATTGCAGGAGACCAGATCCATTCTTGCTGATCCCCTGCATGGGTTTCTATCACAGTCACATCGTCCATATGTGTGTTGTGGTCCTTCTTCACAAGGGACGGCTGGCCATGGTTTGGCCGTATACGTTCAGAACGACATTCATGTCCGGTATCAGGTTAAGTTACGAAAGTTATCTCCATATGTGATCTGGCTCCAATTCTCCACCGCTGTTGGTAGGCTCATTCTCGGTACGGTGTATGTTCCGCAGAACAGAACAGCAATGCACGAGGTGTATGACACATTATTGTCTGAAATAGGTGCCTTTCAGGCATCTGGAGCACAGGTGCTCTGCATAGGTGACTTCAATGCACATGTTGGGGATTTGGATGATAGGGGTTTAGATCCTTCTGGTCGACCGATTGGACTGGCATGCCGCCGTGGTCCTGACTCTCATGCGATGAATAGCTCTGGGCAATGTTTGATAAACTTATGTTTGACCACTGGTACCCTCCTCTGTACAGGACGGGGCGCTGGTGGGGGTGTGGCTGTGCCGATTGTACCGTCTTTTACTGCTCGTGGAGCACAGACCCGCCCAGATCATTGTTTGGTATCAGCCGGTCTGCTGCCTAGGGTTCTGAACCCTGTTGTACTTAGTCATGTCCATGGTAGTGACCACCTGCCCATGTCTATGGGGCTTGCTATGTCATCTTTGGAGAGTGTGGGGTCTCCTTCTGCTTTTGGGCAAACAGAACCCATGGTGCGATTAGTGTGGGATGAGGCAAAGCGTATGGACTTTTATTCTGCACTTGAGACAGCTGTGTCCATTCGTCTTGTGCGCTCTGCAACTGAGCCCCTACCAGACGGCTGAACTGGTTAGACATTGCCAGCTCAAAGCACTGCTGAGTTGCTGCAGATTCTTGCAGCCGGCCTCAAGCCTCAAGCCTCAAGCCTCAAGCCTCAAGCCTCAAGCCTCAAGCCTCAAGCCGACCTCAAGCCTCAGCAGCGGCGCCGAGATTTCGCTATATCCGATGCGACCTTGCAGAAGATTGAGCGGAAACATGCAGCACATGCAGCGGTGCTGTCCTCTCCTAATGATGCTACCAGGGCAGATTACAGGGAGGCCAATAATGCTGCTAGGCGAGCGGTTAAGAAGGATCAGGAGCGGTACTTCAAGCAGCAAGCGCTGTTTGCGGAACATGCTCTAAAAGCTGGTAATCTAGCCGTGTTCCACAAGCATGTCCAGCGGATCTTCAAGGAGCAGCAGGGCAGTAGCTCTGCTGCTCCTACAGCTGTGCTAGGGGGTGCTGATGGCAAGCAGCTGTTCCAAAGCAGGGAGGAGGTGGTGAAGTGCTTTGCTGAGCACTTTGCTGATGTCCTCAACTGCCCTGCCAAGCTCGACCAGCAAATGCAGCAGACCATTGAGGAGTTAGTGCAGAAGATGGAGGCAGGGCAAGGTGCAAACCAGCAGAGTGAAGCAGCAGCTCAGCCACCTACTGTGCAGGAGGTTGAAGAAGCTGTCTTTGCCTGTCGTAATGGGGCAGCTCCTGGGGTTGATGGTATCGCAGCGCCTATGCTAAAGCTCAGTGGGACCATGCTGAAATGGTTGCACAGGGTCATTGTGGCGGTGTGGGAGTCAGGGAAAGCGCCAGTGGAGTGGAAACGTGCACTGTTGGTGGCACTGTATAAAGGCAAAGGAGAGCGCAAAGTGAGAGATAGCTATAGGGGGATAAGCTTGCTAAGTATACCGGGGAAGGTGTATGTCTTGGTCATTTTGGCTAAGATCAGTTCTCATATCGATGCACAACTGCTTGATAACCAGTCTGCTTTTAGGAAGGGGAGGGGCCTCACTGATGCTCTGTTCACCATACGCCAGGTCATCTCTAAGTCTGTAGCATTCGATCAGCCTCTATTCATGGCTTTTGTGGATTTGCGTAAGGCATATGATTCTGTACCGCGAGACACGCTATGGCGCATCCTGCAGGTGTACGGGGTACACACAAAGCTGATAGAGTTGCTGATGGACTTGCATACTGGCACACAGGCTGCTGTTAGGATGGGTGGTGTGGTGTCTGAGTGGTTTGATGTGCATGGCGGGGTGCGGCAGGGATGTGTCATTGCTCCCTTGCTGTTCAACATCTACATGGACTTTGTGGTTCGGCAGGCAATGGCTCAGATGCCGGAGGGATGTGGGGTGAAGCTAGCCTATCATGCAGATGGGAAACTTGAGCGTGATGGGTGTGGTAGTGGTGGGTGTGTGGAGCTGTTGTCTGTTCTGCTGTATGCAGATGATATGGTGTTGCTAAGTCCCAGCAGGGAGGAGTTGGTGGTCATGCTGCAGGTGATGGACAAGGTTGCTGCTAGTCTTGGGTTGCGCATCAATGCAAGCAAGACTGAGATCCTGTCCATTGACAAGGATTGGAAGGAGGGGGATGTGCCAGTGCAGCAAGGACCAGAGGTGGTTATCAGTGAGGGTGTGGTAAAAGAGGTGTCACAGTTCAAGTACTTGGGAAGTGTGCTTGTGACTGATGGCAGGTTGGATGTGGAGTTGAATATCAGGAGGGGTAAGGCTGTGGGGAGGTTTAAGCAGTTTGAAAAGATGTGGGGTACCAAGCATCTGTCATTGGCTACGAAGGTGAAGTGTTACAAGGCATATGTGTTGCCAATTCTGCTGTTCGGGAGTGAGTGTTGGTCCCTGACCAAAGTGCAATCGCAAAAGCTTGAGCGGGTGCACTCTAGCTGCCTTAGGAGCATCCTGGGGGTCAGGCTGTCAGATCGGCACACCAATGAGCATATCAGGAAATCATGTGGGGTAGCCACCTTGTCAGCATACATCACAGCAAATAGGCTGAGGTGGCTGGGGCATGTGGGCCGCATGGAGGAGGGCAGGTTGCCGCATATTGCGTTGTTCTCTTCATTACATGGTGACATGACGAGGCCAGTGGGTAGGCCTCGCCATACCTGGGAGAAATGCGTGTGTGCAGATCTGAAGGTGCTTGGTCAAGATGAGGGGAGCTGGGAGGCTTCATGTCAGATTAAGAGTGCTTGGAGGAAGAGGTTGTGGGATCTTACGCACCCTTGGGAAAGCCAACGGTTAGTGAGGTGTAGAAGGCGCACTAAGCAAGCTATTGATAAGCATGTGGAGCGCTATGTGGTGCCTTTCAGTGGCTGGGAGGATGGTGGTTCACCAGTACCTTGGTGGTGGGAGCCACCTCCAGCCCCTACTAGGGTGGTGCTTGATCCTGCTGCCTCCCCGCCACCCATGTGTGATGGAAGTGGAGCAGGTTTTGGGTTTTAGTGGTGGTGTTTGCTTCCCCTTGGTGTGCACGCCGTTGCATCTAGCCTCAGCTTGTGTGTGGCAAATCCACCATCGGTTGTGTGGCTTCGTGATTGTGATCAGGAGCCTTGTGTTTGTGGCCTAGGTTTGTTTGGCCATTGGCATTGCTGGTCTTGCGTTTTGATTGATTGATTGACTTGAGACAGACCCAGCAGTGATTGCTCTGCTTGCAGATGCCCAAACAGCTACTCTATCTTCTGAGACACTGGATCAGTCTGTCCAGTTGCTTGGGCAGGCCCTTTTCCAGGCAGCCAAGGTGGTTGGGATGAAAATTCGTGCGGTGTCTAGCTCTTGTCGGCGTAAAAAGGTCCATCAGCCATGGTTTGATGATGAGTGCAAGGCCGCCGTGCGGGCCCTTCGTGGTGTGGCTGTCACAGCTGAGCAGACCAAGCAGCTTCGCAGTCTCTATCAGCGCAAGAAGCGTCAGCATGCAGGACAGCAATACTCCAGGTTTGAGCAGCTGTGTCGGTCTCAGCCCACATACTTCTGGAAGGCCCTACGCCGTGGCATTGCCCAATCCAGCCCTGTTGTGCCTACAGCTGATGAATTTGCCCAGCACTTTTCCAGCGTCTTCAGTGGGCCGCCTGTGAGGCCCCCCTTGCCATCCTTGGCACCTCCTACAACAGAAGACTTAGATGACTTGTTTGGGGATGATGAACTTCAAAGTGCCTTCAAGCGACTTAAACGCCGGGCCTCTCCTGGTAAAACAGGCCTCCCAGTGCCTGCTCTGGCTGCCTACCCTGTTCGATATTTGATACAATCCATTCTACGAGCTGTGCACTTAGCTGGCAAGGAGCCCGCTGAGATGAGTCTTGCCTTGTTGAATCCTATATATAAGCGTGGGGACCATTCTCAGGAGGTTAACTACCGCCCTATAGTGGTGTCCTCACTACTCCACAAGTTATATGCAAATTGCTTGGGTTCTGGGGTGTATGTGGCCCACACTCAGTACAGTCACCAGCATGGTGACATGTTCCCCCGGCAAGCAGGGTTCTTGCCTGATCGGAGTACCCTTCATAATATGTTTGTTGTGCAGCATTTGGCTCATCATGCGCTCACTACCAATCGTCTCATGTATGTGGTATTCTTGGATGTCTCGGCCGCATATGATACTACTGATCATGGCAAATTGGTGGAAACTCTCCTCCAGTTGGAGTTTCCCGAACATCTTGTGCGAGGGATTGCAGGCATGTACCAGGGTTTGCGCTATCAGGTGGTTACCAATGGAGTTGTTGCAGAGCCTTTCCATGTTGGTATTGGGGTCAAGCAAGGACGCCCCCTGAGCCCCATGTTATACAATTTGTATGTCCAGCCACTAAGTGGAGCATTAAGTGCACTTGATAAGGGGCCATGCTTCCATGGTCTTCCTGGGTGCCATCCGGACTATCATTATGCTGATGATGCTGCTCTCATGGCAGAGTACCTCCCCGACTTGCAGGCTTTGCTGACCCATACTAATGTCGTGCTCGCTGCTCGCAATCTTAAGCTGTCAGTGCCTAAGTGTATCGGACTCGTTTTGGGTTTGCAGGCGGGAGCTCCAGTTGGTGAATGTTCTTTGAGTCTTGGTTCCGCGCCCCTTGCATCAGCTTCACCTACTGAGGGGACACGCTATCTTGGCCTAATTTATGACACAGCAGCCTCTGCGGGCACTATGGCAGCTTACAGGGCCTCCTGTTTTTCCTCTTCTTTTCATGCTGCTACTGCTCAGATGCGTGCGGCACCAGACTTTCCCTGTGCACTCCCAGCCTTCTTGAAATTGTTGCACACTGTTATGGAGCCAGCTGGTTTGTATGGGTGTGAACTCTGGGGCCTTCTATCTATTCCGGGTTTGTGGTCGTCTGGTTGGACCCTAGCTAAATTCTATAGCCTTACAGATCCTTTGGAGGTTAAGCGGTGCCGTCTGGTCCGTCAGTGGTTGCAGCTCCCTCAGTCTGTGCCTCTTTTGCCTTTGTTACATGAGCTTGGATCTGAACCTCTTGTGCATTGCTATGTTCGGCGTGCTGTTCGTTTTTATAACTGCCTTGTTGAGTTGGATGCTGCTTCAGTGTATCGAAGTGCTCTGCAACAGAACATTGATGATGCTCTCTCCACTCGCTCCCGTGCCCATAACTTTGTGGGGGCTCTTTTTCAGGTGCTACGGATCCTTTTGCCCCGTGAAGGTGGTCTTACTCGCACCTTGCGAGCTTGCCTGCCTTTTGGATATTGATGGCATTGATGAGGCATTGCATACTCGGTACACTGAGCACATTCAGCGTCTGTCCCAGGTTGTCAATGGTCCTGGGTCCCGTACTGGTCTGTATTTCAGGGTTGTTGGTACACATGTTTTGGGCGTTGTCCCTTATTTTTACTCATGTCGACTGTCTCATGGTGTGTTGGTACGTTTCTTGCGTTTTCGTCTTGGTTGCCATCATTTGCGTATCCATACTGGGCGTTGGCTTCCGCCCCTCCTTCCGCATTCTCAACGCACATGTTTGCGGTGTAGCTCCACAGTAGTTGATGATGAGGCGCATTGTTTGTTCATGTGTGAACACCCCACAATTGTTGAGGCTAGAGATTTGTTTCTGGCAGCTGTGGTTCCCCCCGTGGCCGCGTTGTCCTCGCTCAGGTATGCTGATTTCTGGGCACTGTCAGCCACTGGCTGTGTCCCTCTCTCGGCCTTGGTCAAGTATGTGGCCGTGTGTGTTCGTGTCTGTTGGTACTGCCATCAGTCCGGTGGTACTGATGTGGTGGACTTACCGGATATCTTGCTCCCGGCAGGTCAATATTTGGATCTGTTTGATTCGGAGTCGGAGACAGATGTTCCTAGTGATTCGTCTGATGAGGAACTGGTTGAAGTCTAGATAGCTACATGTTTGGGTATTCGCCT
Organism: Pseudopediastrum boryanum; assembly: GCA_963556185.1. Taxonomy (NCBI): domain Eukaryota; kingdom Viridiplantae; phylum Chlorophyta; class Chlorophyceae; order Sphaeropleales; family Hydrodictyaceae; genus Pseudopediastrum; species Pseudopediastrum boryanum. The sequence continues at coordinate 12,403,961 of OY744493.1, forward strand.
TGGTTGGTGTGCTGGCCGTCTTGGGTGGTACATATGCGGTGGACTTACTGGACATCCTGCTTGGTTGGTGCTCTGGATTGTGTTTGATTTGGATACACCCATCAGTCTCCTGCTGGTGATTTGTTTGCCGTGTCCGTAGTTGGATGTCTGCTTGGGTATTCCTCTTGCTTGGTGGTATGGATTCCATTGTTTTTGGACCCATCCGATGGTGTGTTTGGTCGTTTCGACCTAGCAGCCCTTTGCGGTTGCCGCACCTTAAATTTTTGTTTGTTTGTTTACACAAATGAGAATCAGCAGTGGGATAAACGCCTCAATCGTGGTAGCATATTCGCCGACTGATACCGAGTCCACTCCTGAGGAGGTCAAGGAAGCTTTCTACCTGCAGTTGGAAGCTATCTTGGCAGCGCTGCCTTCCAGGGACATGCTAGTCCTTCTGGGTGACTTCAACGCCCAGGTTGGCACTGATCCAGAACCGTATGGGGGTGTTATGGGGCCTCATGGCTTTGGGAAGCAACAGCTTTCAGGGAATGGTGAGCGACTCTTGCAGCTGGCTGGTGCCTTGAACCTTCGCTTAGCCAACACCTTCTTCAAGCACAGCAATTACCGGACTGCTACTCACAAGATGGTTAATAGAAACAAGCAGGATGTGCTCAGGGTCATCGATTACATAGCTGTCTCCAAGCGGTTCATGTCAAGTGTGACAGACTGCAGGGTCTTTCGCAGCTTTGATACAGGTGGCTCTGATCATAGAATGCTGGTGCTTACGATGCGCCTCCGCTTGTCAGTGGCCAAGCAGCACAGTGCGAAGGGACAGCCAGCACGGCCCTATGACTGCAGCCGGCTGCAAGAATCTGCAGCAACTCAGCAGTGCTTTGAGCTGGCAATGTCTAACCAGTTCAGCCGTCTGGTAGGGGCTCAGTTGCAGAGCGCACAAGACGAATGGACACAGCTAACAGCGGCAGCCAGCCAAGCAGCCCATAAGGCTGGTCTAAACCTCAAGCCTCAGCAGCGGCGCCGAGATTTCGCTATATCCGATGCGACCTTGCAGAAGATTGAGCGGAAACATGCAGCACATGCAGCGGTGCTGTCCTCTCCTAATGATGCTACCAGGGCAGATTACAGGGAGGCCAATAATGCTGCTAGGCGAGCGGTTAAGAAGGATCAGGAGCGGTACTTCAAGCAGCAAGCGCTGTTTGCGGAACATGCTCTAAAAGCTGGTAATCTAGCCGTGTTCCACAAGCATGTCCAGCGGATCTTCAAGGAGCAGCAGGGCAGTAGCTCTGCTGCTCCTACAGCTGTGCTAGGGGGTGCTGATGGCAAGCAGCTGTTCCAAAGCAGGGAGGAGGTGGTGAAGTGCTTTGCTGAGCACTTTGCTGATGTCCTCAACTGCCCTGCCAAGCTCGACCAGCAAATGCAGCAGACCATTGAGGAGTTAGTGCAGAAGATGGAGGCAGGGCAAGGTGCAAACCAGCAGAGTGAAGCAGCAGCTCAGCCACCTACTGTGCAGGAGGTTGAAGAAGCTGTCTTTGCCTGTCGTAATGGGGCAGCTCCTGGGGTTGATGGTATCGCAGCGCCTATGCTAAAGCTCAGTGGGACCATGCTGAAATGGTTGCACAGGGTCATTGTGGCGGTGTGGGAGTCAGGGAAAGCGCCAGTGGAGTGGAAACGTGCACTGTTGGTGGCACTGTATAAAGGCAAAGGAGAGCGCAAAGTGAGAGATAGCTATAGGGGGATAAGCTTGCTAAGTATACCGGGGAAGGTGTATGTCTTGGTCATTTTGGCTAAGATCAGTTCTCATATCGATGCACAACTGCTTGATAACCAGTCTGCTTTTAGGAAGGGGAGGGGCCTCACTGATGCTCTGTTCACCATACGCCAGGTCATCTCTAAGTCTGTAGCATTCGATCAGCCTCTATTCATGGCTTTTGTGGATTTGCGTAAGGCATATGATTCTGTACCGCGAGACACGCTATGGCGCATCCTGCAGGTGTACGGGGTACACACAAAGCTGATAGAGTTGCTGATGGACTTGCATACTGGCACACAGGCTGCTGTTAGGATGGGTGGTGTGGTGTCTGAGTGGTTTGATGTGCATGGCGGGGTGCGGCAGGGATGTGTCATTGCTCCCTTGCTGTTCAACATCTACATGGACTTTGTGGTTCGGCAGGCAATGGCTCAGATGCCGGAGGGATGTGGGGTGAAGCTAGCCTATCATGCAGATGGGAAACTTGAGCGTGATGGGTGTGGTAGTGGTGGGTGTGTGGAGCTGTTGTCTGTTCTGCTGTATGCAGATGATATGGTGTTGCTAAGTCCCAGCAGGGAGGAGTTGGTGGTCATGCTGCAGGTGATGGACAAGGTTGCTGCTAGTCTTGGGTTGCGCATCAATGCAAGCAAGACTGAGATCCTGTCCATTGACAAGGATTGGAAGGAGGGGGATGTGCCAGTGCAGCAAGGACCAGAGGTGGTTATCAGTGAGGGTGTGGTAAAAGAGGTGTCACAGTTCAAGTACTTGGGAAGTGTGCTTGTGACTGATGGCAGGTTGGATGTGGAGTTGAATATCAGGAGGGGTAAGGCTGTGGGGAGGTTTAAGCAGTTTGAAAAGATGTGGGGTACCAAGCATCTGTCATTGGCTACGAAGGTGAAGTGTTACAAGGCATATGTGTTGCCAATTCTGCTGTTCGGGAGTGAGTGTTGGTCCCAGACCAAAGTGCAATCGCAAAAGCTTGAGCGGGTGCACTCTAGCTGCCTTAGGAGCATCCTGGGGGTCAGGCTGTCAGATCGGCACACCAATGAGCATATCAGGAAATCATGTGGGGTAGCCACCTTGTCAGCATACATCACAGCAAATAGGCTGAGGTGGCTGGGGCATGTGGGCCGCATGGAGGAGGGCAGGTTGCCGCATATTGCGTTGTTCTCTTCATTACATGGTGACATGACGAGGCCAGTGGGTAGGCCTCGCCATACCTGGGAGAAATGCGTGTGTGCAGATCTGAAGGTGCTTGGTCAAGATGAGGGGAGCTGGGAGGCTTCATGTCAGATTAAGAGTGCTTGGAGGAAGAGGTTGTGGGATCTTACGCACCCTTGGGAAAGCCAACGGTTAGTGAGGTGTAGAAGGCGCACTAAGCAAGCTATTGATAAGCATGTGGAGCGCTATGTGGTGCCTTTCAGTGGCTGGGAGGATGGTGGTTCACCAGTACCTTGGTGGTGGGAGCCACCTCCAGCCCCTACTAGGGTGGTGCTTGATCCTGCTGCCTCCCCGCCACCCATGTGTGATGGAAGTGGAGCAGGTTTTGGGTTTTAGTGGTGGTGTTTGTTTCCCCTTGGTGTGCACGCCGTTGCATCTAGCCTCAGCTTGTGTGTGGCAAATCCACCATCGGTTGTGTGGCTTCGTGATTGTGATCAGGAGCCTTGTGTTTGTGGCCTAGGTTTGTTTGGCCATTGGCATTGCTGGTCTTGCGTTTTGATTGATTGATTGATTGTTTACACCAAAAGTTTTGGTTGTCACCTGATGGATGAGAGCCTCAAACCGCTTGCATGCCTCAAGATCCTGCTGACCCTCCTCCTAAGACATATCATATATTTCCTTCAGCTCTTTTTGCACCCCAGCATCCTGTAATGTTTTAACAAAGTCCAACCTCTTAGCAGTAACATAACGCGGGAGGTTCACAGGAAGCTTGGGCCGGTATGTAGCTTCCCCGCACTTCCCAGCACTTCAAAACCCGAACCCCGGCAGTTGCGCCACCAGGAAGCTGCGCTCCCCGTTCTCGCCCCGGGTGTGAAGTATTTCGATGGCGGGTCATCGACAGGGTGGAGGCGGGCACCGGGTGCTCCTTGTGAATCCGCAATTCCAATGTAGCCGTTGTGACAAGGAATACCGAGTATTAGTCCTTGCAGATCAATTTAATCACCAGATGTTCAATTCTCAATCAATCAAAACGCAAGACCAGCAATGCCAATGGCCAAACAAACCTAGGCCACAAACACAATTCTACATGTATCAATTCAGTCCAGTCCAATGCAGTTCTACAAGTTCAGTATTAGTCCTTGCAATGCAGTTCAGTTCTACCACATGACCTCCGTCTTCACCACAGCTGGCATAGGCATCTTGTGCTTGGGCTTCATTCATCCGCATCGTGGACTTTCGTCTGGACCTGGACTTACGCGCATCTTGTGGCACCATGCAGGTGTGTGCCAAGTTGTTGTTTGTGGCCGCCTGGCCTAGTGGGAGGAGGGGAGAGCTGGTCATACTTTCGGAAGGTTCAACAGTAGCAGCCGCACCAGCAGATGACAGGGAAGATTCGACATGTTAGCTTGCTAAGTGCCATTCTGCTCGTATGCCCTGTATTACTCGCTTGTTTTCCCTGTATTTTCGCGAGTATGCATGCTTGTCACTTAGGTCCTTTTACGTGTAATTATTGAGCAGCCTATGCAGCTTAGTATGCATTCGGACTCGTTTAGGTCAGGGGGAGGCAGGGAAGGGGAGATAACGGCCAGGCCAGAGGTTATTAGGGTTTTATTACCTCTGGCCAGGCATACTGCATACGAGTGGAAGTGCTTTCAGAATTAGCAGTGTAAGAAAGGTCTCAGGTCTACTTGTATCCGCCTCGCTCGGATTCGCAGCCCTCTAGCTCTCTATTACTCGCTCTTACTCAACACACCACACTAACAAACCCGGTTGGAGTCATGCTGCACGGCCCAGAGGGCAGTGCAGTGGTCTCTCTTAACACAGCTACGCATCACTGATAGTCAAGTACTCGACTTTTCCGCGGATAATACATACACCTCGCGCCGCAGCTTACCAAAGTGCACGGTTCCCAAGCTACACCAGCGATGGCAGCAGGCACCCCAAGTATACCAAGGCTGCCAGCATGTTCTCATAATGAAACTGTTCATCAACAGTAACTAATATTATGATTCCAAAGCAACCGTGAAAGACTCGTTCCGGGATCCGTTGAAACTGAGGAGCAACTGACATAACTCTTCACAGTTATCCACGCAAACCATGCAGTCCCTCCCGCCACTGTAAAAATCAAAAAGCAGCTACATGTTCGATATACCTGAATGGTAACAAAGGTCGAGATTCGATTGGAACGCAAGCTAAGATGAAGTGCCAACACAAATTCGGACAGCAGGCAGCTACGACTGCTTGGAGCTGCTGCCTGCTGCTGCTGCTGCTATCGTTGCCGTCCCTACCTACTGTGCCCTCTGCCTTCCCTTCACCAGTACCCGCTGCTAACATCTCCTGCTGAGACTCCTGCTCCTTCTCACTGCTGGCTTTGAGCCGCTTGCTTTTCCTCCATGCTGCTGCCACCACCGCCACCACCACCACCGCTGCTGCGTGCTGCTGCTGGTCTCAGATAGAGGCTGCATAAATGTGGGTGCGCTGCTTGCACCACTGCTGCCAAGCTAGCTTCCTGAACTGGTCCTGTGCCTCTGCTTCTACTGCTGCTGCCCAGCGCCTTTTCTGCCTTTTCCCTTCGCTCTGTTGCATGCTTCCAGGCATGGTCTGCTAGGAGCATGCTCTTGGCCCACATCCGCTTGTGTCTGTGGAATAAGACAGAGGGGAACAGCAGGGGAAGCTTTAAGCAGGAGTCGGAGCATCCACACAGCACTTCGGGTGCTGGAATATATGAACAAATTCCGAACATTATGTGATCCCTTGCAGGGCAGATTATCAAGGCAGCAGACAAAAGCAACCTCTCCCAAGGTATAACCAACACTGGAGACAGGAGAGCAACATTGAAGCAATCATGAAGCCAACTGTACAGGCACCGACATTGCTCCATGTTAGACTTCTGAGGTCTGCGAGACCAACTCGGAGGTCTGCGAAATCAACTGCAAGAATGCCAACTCCTACATGACAGAGAACTTGTGGGCAAGTACACCCCCTGATTTCTGCCACTGGTATATACCATAAGCTCCTGCAAGGCATGCGGAGGGATCCTGCCAATTTGATTGCATTCTTTGCTATGTGCTTAGAACACTGTTTGTGCAGTGCACAGTTTGACTGTGGGGCCATGCTATGTGCACCTGCTGACAGGTTTTGCCTCTGTATGCCCTGATCCTCTAGCACAATAATCAAAGTCCTGAAGATTCACCAATGCATCCAGCCTTTATACTGACCTTTCCCTTTGGAACAATGGCCTGACTTAGAAGTATGCTTGGAAGTAGTCCTTCTGCCTGGCTTTGGCTGGGGCGTAGGGAGGCAGGAGCTGGGCTGGAGGGGGCTCCATCGGGTCGTAGTCTTTAGCACAGTGAAACAATCGGGTCTTGCAGGCTTCTTGACGGCAGGCTTCCTGCTCTTGAAGTGCACCGTGGGACCTTTGCTGCGGTAATAGGCCTTGAGAATTTGCAGCGCTTTAATTGCCTGCCCGAAAAGAAGAAACATTCACATGACACTGCAAAAACGTGACTCACAAGCTGGGAATCACATTCTGAGCTCGTCCGCAATGGCCCAATTGTGGGTTCAGAGCAGCCCTGAATATTTTCAACACTGATTCCCCAACTGCCTCCCCCTCCTCAAGGCATGGATCCAAACAGCTCTACCTGCTGCTACCCCAAAGGGTCTTAATCCCATCATGTATGAGATACATACCTCTCAGCCTTTGATATCACTCAAAATACTGCCTCTTAACATAGGGCCAATCATTGACTGAATTTGGCCGTGTTAGTACACTCCTGAAAGGCATGCCACCCACCTTATCCTGGCTCCATATTATAGTAATCCCACAGCCTTTGGACTGCTGTTTGACTGAAGACATGCTCCCATATCCTTTAATGATTTGCTTACGAACAACCATACTAAATGTCCTGATTGTGTGGAATGACCAACAACTTGCTGATGTGGCAAACAATAGGACGATAAACAGAAGTGCAATGGGACATCATAAACACATCAGTAACCAAACTGGAAAATGGTTACTCATGTGTTAGAAGGTAGGGAGGTTGAATCTCCGTACCTTCTGACACTCATGAGTAACAAATCTCCAGAGTACCGATCATAAGAGATTGGCATACAATCATAGAGAGTTCAACTGTGCACCCATAAGGACCTCAGGCAACCCAGTCACTATGCGCCTCGAGTTGCTCCCACCACCAGCCCTTCTTCAATACTGACCCCATGGAGGTCCAAGATACAAAAAGCCTTCAGGAAGGCCTTGAAGAAGGCCTCCAACATTTCCATGCCCAACAAAACAGAATTGCAGAATTGCACTGCAGGACCCTAAGCCTGATCCTGCACTGCATGTGCAAAGATTGGTTACCTCCTTCATATGGTTTCTGACCAGCTGAAAGCAACTTTACACTGCGCTCCCTTTGAAGCACACCCCCATGATGCTCAAGCAGATATATGCCCTACACCAGCCCTTAGCACAGGACTAGGAATGGCCATCAGAAAGGAAGTGAAGCCTGATACAGCAGCACACGCTTCAACAGCGTAGCTCAACCATAATGCAGCAACCACAACCACATTTTAACTTCATTGCAAAGCTCAAACTTGAGCCTTACCTGGGAAAATGAATTGCACACGGGCACGCAAGGATACCTCCCGATCTGAATACTGCTCAGATAAGCACAGGAACAAACAGCAGCCAATGGCTCTGCATTGAAGCGCAATGAATGAGAATGATTCCATCAGGCCCTGGCAGGGACATCATCGCCAGCATACTGCGCAGTGAACGTCTCCCAAGCTCCAAAGCGTACGAAGTGATGATACACCTGCCATAGGCAGGTCCCCAAGAAGAGCATCTGAACCCAAAGTTGTTCCTTGCTTATGCACCACACATTGTAAGCAATTAATCCTTACAGTTCATGCCACATCCCACAAGAAGTGATCTGATAGCTTCCCTATCCTGGGCTCGAAATTAAACCCTGAAAGGAACCGACTGGAGGGATTATGTACTTTATGAGCCAGCAAGATGCACTTGCCAGTCATGCAGCTGTGTTGCTTATGTGGAGATCCAGCCAGCTGCAACCATGCATGCAACCAGCTGCAACCATGCCTGTCCTCCTTCCCTTCCATAATGCACCCCTGCGCAGATGCCAAACAACAGAAGTAACTGCTTCTACCTAACACACATTCGAGCATTGGTAGCCAGGTCTGGGGTCCAAAAAGGTAAGCAAGGCAAGCCGACCATGCAACAGATGTCAATCCTCATGCAGTCATGGGACCCATATAACACCCAGCACTTCTATCTAAGCCATCGTGACACGACGGTCACTTTGCTGACAAGCTGCACACTCATCCTTGCATGTCAGCCTCTTCCAGGATCTTTATCGCCTCACGATACTTCTCCGTATTCCTATGCTTCATGGCAAGCTTCAGAGGTGTCGCTCCCCCATCTCCCTCATCCTTCACCACTGCTCCTGCACCCAGCAGCACCTTCACCACCTCTCCATGCCCCTCCCTTGCTGCCACCTGCAAGGCCCGCTCCCCTAGTGCCCTTTTATCCACACATGCCCCGGGCAACCTCCCAGCACCCAACAGCAGCTGCACTGAAGCCACATCCCCACGCTCAGCAGCAAGCAACAGCGGAGCCTCTGCCCCATCCTCACCATCCCAAGGCATCGCCCCAGCCTTTAAAAGCAGCTCCACCATCTCTGCATCTCGAGCAGCTTGCAAAGGCCGAGGTGCACCTAGGACAGGTGCCCTAAGATCCACAACATGAGCTCCGGCCCCAGTTCCTAGCAGGGCCTTCACTACAGCTGCAGAACACCCAGGGCTAACCACTGCAATGTACAATGGTGTCCCCGCTCTAGATGCTGTGCTGCAGCAAGCTGATGGATCTGCTCCGTGCTCCAGCAAGAAGGTGACCACTGCTGCTCGCTCAGCTGCATTAGGCGCTGCTCTGCCCTCTTTAATTGCCTTCCATGCCGCCCTGGCGCCCACTGCACCACTTGCTGCTGCAAGAAGGGGAGTCCATTTCCCAGCCCCCGGAGTTATATCACAGTACCGTGTATCAACCCCGGCCCCCACGAGCTGCTGCACTAATTCCAGATTCCCCTCTGCTGCTGCTAGGATGAGCCCCCTCTCCAGCCACTGCCTGGGCCCACCCTGTACCCATGCTGCAGTCCTGGCTGATAGAGCTCTCAGGAAGCTGCTGTACCACACATCAATGTCCACACCCTCTGGCTCAGCACAGCAAGCTTTCAACCCCTGCCATAAGTCAGCAGCAGCAGCCCCCTGTTCCAGCAGCAGAGCAGCAACAGCACCTCTCTTGGCTGCAGCCTCAGCGAGCCGCTCCGCAGTAACAGCAGCATCAGCCACAGAAACTCTGCTTGGCAGACTGGTCGCCCAAGAAGGGCGACCCTGCATGTGTGCTGCAAATGCTGCATCTGCTGCATTCAGAACCCCCGAAGGTAATACCTGCAAAGGCCCCCACCCACTAGCATTCCGCCACCTCACATCTGCCCCGGCCTGTACCAGGGCCTCAGCAACTTTCACATCTCCCCTTGCTGCTGCCTGCAGTAAAGCCTGGGTCAGAGCCTTTACCCAGTCAGCCAGACGCCAATCAGCATTCAACTCCACCCCTACGAGCTCCTTCACAACACCTACATGCCCTGCTGCTGCTGCTGCCAGCAGAGGTAGACCGAGGTAGTCCACGCCCGCAGCAGCAGCAATCCCCTGCGCTAAAACCTGCTTGACCAGCTGTAGTTGGCCCTTTATAGCAACATGAAAGAGCACTGGTAAAGCAGCTCCCTTCCACCAGACTGCTGCTCCGTGCTTCAGCAGTATCTCTAACACCCCCCAGTTCCCTGCCTTAGGAGCTGCTTCCGCCGGCCTGTCGCAGTCCACAACATCATACCCAGCTGCGTTCACTTCTGCTCCATGTTGCAACAACAGCTTCACCACCTCTTCCCTGCCCAGCGGGTCCCGATCGTATCTGTCCCTCCTGCCACATGTCAAGCTTAGCCCAAGAGGGTCTTGCCGGATGACCTCCCGCAGATCAGCCCCCCTATCCATCAACGGCTCCACCAACTCTATATAACCCTTGCGCACAGCTGCTTTTAAAGGTGCCTCATTCCCACGCACCCCTTGCGCTGCAAGACCTTTCTTCAAAAGGATCTCCAAAACCCTCCACCTCTCACACCCGAGATCCCAACCAACAATGGCTTCCGTCAAGGGGCAGAACACTGCGCCTTTACTGTCACTTCCGTCATGCATGCGGCTTAGCAGCTCGTCTGCTGCTTCTTTCGCACGGATGGACAGCCTCCTCATTACTCGGTGATAGCCATCAACAGGTGCTGCTGCTGCTGCTGCTGGCCCACCACTTTCACTGCTTGAATCTGAATCCTCCCCATCTGAATAGAAGCAGCCGCTGGTCTGCTCCATGCTGCTCGGAGGTTGCTGATACTCCTGGCTCGTTGCTGCTGCCTGTAACCCAGCCTGCTGCTCTGGCTGCTGCTCTTGGCCTCGGAGTAGCTTCAATCCCTGCAGCAAGCAACAGTGAAGACAGAAGTGCATTAGAAGCATATGGTGGTGAAGTTCCGAGCATGCTGCAGGTCAAAGGTCAGGGGTGCGCAGGCCACACCCTTCCACTGTACACGCTAAGTACTATGCAAGGAACTACAAATGGCCTGCATGGCCTGAAGGCATGCTCTTTCATCAGCAGCTTGGTAGTAGCAGCAGATGCTTGACCCAGCATTGACTCACCTATACACTGGGGTGTGGAAGAACATAGGAATTTTCTGCAGCTGCAAGCCTGACAGTCTGCCTCCCATGAAGCTTGCACCAAGAGGGAAGTGCGCAAGTGGTGTTGCAGTGTGCATTATCCATGAGGAATGAATCCCTGTCCTTTTTACCATTGTTACAAAACAGTTAGAAGAGGTAAAGTCCCACTTTCAAGCAGTTTGAAAGGAGGCTGCACTTTGGGAACTATGTGGTCTGATGGCAGCGCTTGAACCTTGAAAGCTGGCTTCAAGGCATCTTGGAACGCAGCTCACATTCGCAATGGCCTATCACAAAATATATAAATAGAAAAATGCAGCTCACACTTGCTCACCCCAAGTAGCTGCGCATCATTAGCAAACACCACTGAGAGCATCCTGCCTTCCGCCGGCCCTGTGCAACAGCTAGCAGCCCTACAATACCTCTAAACCAGCCAGCCATATGAAGTACTGACACCTCACGGTTTGAAATCTACTGAGGTGGCGCGATTCTGGGCCCATGCATCAGATATCCAAGACAAGGGGCATCTACACGCAGCCATATACTTTGCATGCAGCAAATCCAGACGCTAGTACAACAACAGCAGCATGGGCCCATCACAGCACCTTTGCCTCCTAAGATAGCAAGATATATCTTCATCAATCCATACCTCGGATTGTGCCCCAGCACCAGCATACAGAGCCTCATCTGCTCCTGCAGCTGCTGACATATCCATTTCTTTATCTGCTTCTTCAGCTGCCACAGGAGGTGGTGCATGGGTTTGAGCAGCTGCTACAACTTTTCCTCCTCCTGCCGCTGCTGCTGCCCCTGCCGCTCTGCTGGATGCTGCTCCTTCCTCTCGGCGGCCTCCTGCAGAAATGCTGCCTGGCGCTGGTGCTGCTGCTCCTGCTGTTTTCCCCTGTTGTCCAGCACTGCTGGGTCTCTTCACACTGAGCCGTGCTTCCTTGCGTCTTCGAACTGCTTCTGTTTCTGCTGCCACCTTCCGCTTCTGACATACTTGCTGCTGGGAGGATATGGTGTTGACATCTGCAGCTGCTTCTTTCCCCTCTGGGTCAGGCTTCACCCTCACATGCCCCTGCTGCTGCTGCTGCTGCTTTCCCTGCACCTCCCTGACCAGCATGACCTCACACTCCCCTGCTAGGAAAGCTTCCAGCTGCTCCTGAGGCACTTCATCATCATCCTGGGTCAGGTCCAGCACCTCCTCTACATCTGAGTCCTCCATAGCCTCAGCCCCTGTCTCAGTACCAGCAGCAGCAGCAGCACGTGCCCTGACAAGCAAGATCTGCAAGAGGGATGGCAGCTGCTGCTCCTGGGCCTGATGCTTGCCCCACAGGAACAGGCAGCGCAGGACAAGCAGCAGTCGCTCTGATGAGGGTGTAGCTGCGGGGCTAACACTGCTACTGACATGCTGCTGTTGCTCCACCTCCTGCACCTCCTGCTCCACCTGGGCATGCAGCTGCAGCACTACTGATGCCAACACAGGGTAGTGCTGCTGTATTCTGGGGATGGTCACAGGCACCAACACTTCTGCTTCCCTCCCTCTGCCTGACCTCAGCCCATGAGCAACATGCCTTTGAGCTATGTAAGGTAGCAGGTAGTGGTCTACCAGCTGTGACAGCTCAGCAGCATTATAAGGAAGATCTGCAAGCTGCCAGTACTTCTGCTGCTGCTGGGAGGGCAGGGCACCAGGCTCCTGCTTCACCAAAGCACGGGCAGCCGTGCCAAGGGGAGGAGCAGAGTCGACAGCAGGTTCAGGTTGGTCTGACATCGTTTTGTCTCGTTATACTTTAATGCTGCCGCTGATGTTCACTTCACTTCACTTCAGTTTGGGTTGCAATCTGCAAGGGAGCATACGCAATGTCTGAGGGGTTGCTGTCTCGACAAGCTTACTTTCGAACAGTTTGTGGCAGGCAACACCACCAAGAGCAGGCTTGAGGTATATAAGCAGACGGATACAGCCCAAGATTCCCCAATTAGCTAGCGTGGCTCCTCAGGGCAGGCGGAGAACACACACCTGCGTGACGTTGTCATCCCCATTGGCCTCCTTCACGCATAGAAGGCATTATGTCGTGTACAGGCACTACTCTTCAAATATGCAGTTATTGGAATATCAGTTTCTCTTCAATCTGTCCGAGTAGGGCATGCAGTTTTGGCGAAGAGACCGGTGGTTGTAAGCTCCGAAGTGCACGGCCGCGAGACTACTACTCGTAACTACTACTCGTAACTGTAGGAGCATGGTCACAAGGAAAGCAGTGGGCCTTCGGTATTAATCATCAGGGGACCCCTCACTTCAGTCACCAGAAGTCAAGGAGGGGCCCCGTGAACACCTATGTTGGAGATAAACATGCAGGCGTTCTGCTGTCCTCCATATGGCCAGCCAAATGACCAGCGAGTAGGCAGACCCGGTTCCTGCACGGTTGCGCGTCGAGCTGCTAGGGTGACCACCTGCGGGTGCTGGGGTCAAGCAGCATGCTTGCCGAAATAGACTGTGCCTAAGCGTGCTGTGTGTTGCCGAAACACCTAAGGTGCACAAGAAACCCCATAGGAAATCTTCAGGGCACGTTACCAAATTATCTCTTATGTCAACTTCCTTACAGGTCAACAGAGTCCAAATTGGATACTTCACGCCTCTGCTAGCCTCGCTCAAAACTGCTCCGCCTGAAGAGTGTCCAACAGAGCTTTACCCATGCAAACCATGCAATCCATCCTCCCAAGAGCGGCTTCGCGTAGTCAAAAGCAGCTACCAGCTACACACGCAAGTATCAACCAGGGCAGCATGCAGCTATGATTGCTTGGTGCTGCTGCTACTCGTTGCATCCACTACTGTCCCCTCAGCATCCCCTTTTCCACCCACTGCTAACATCTCCTGCTGCTCCTCCTGCTCCTGCTGCTGCTGGTGTCCTCTTTGCTCTTCCTCCATTATGCTGCCACTGCTGCTGCTGCTGCTGCTGCTGCTGGTCTCAGGCAGAGGCTGCATGTTGATGCGCTGCTTGCACCACTGCTGCCAAGCTATCTTCCTGAACTGGTCCTGTGCCTCTGCTTCTACTGCTGCTGCCCGGCGCTTCTCTGCCTTTTCCCTTCGCTCTGTTGCATGCTTCCAGGCGTGGTCTGCGAGGAGCATGCTCTTGGCCCACATGCGCTTGTGCCTGCAGACCAGACAGAGGCAGGACAGCAGGAGAAGCTTCTGTCAGTGAAACACAAAGTCAGAGAGCATCCACACAGCATTTTGAAACTGCTATGCATTCAGCAGAACAAAAACAGCGTCCCTGGCGAGGCAAGCAGCAGGCAGAAGGAATCTCTTCCATCAAAATTAAAAAATGTTGGAGAAAATAGGGAGCAATCTCTACATGATTTTGAAGCAACTGGGCAAGCCCGTTGCTGCATGTTTTTGGACCGATTTGAATGCGAAGCGTTCGAGAGGGCCATTGGGAGGGAAAGGATAGAAGCGAGTACCAGTAGCAATGTGATTTGGCACTCGGCTAATATGATAGCTCACCACGGTTTACCAGGGCTCCTTTTTGTGGTGCTAGGGTTTAGAATCCTAACAGTAATCCTAGCAGCATGATGAGAGACCCCTTGGCGACGGCACCATGGTCTAAAGGCTATCGGATTCATTGTGAAGACGGAGACCGTATGATGGGTTGTCGTCCGAAATAGCTCACGCCTTGGTTTAGAGATGTTCGGACTGCTGCCATAGGATGTTCGGGTCGACTGACGGCAGGCGAAGCAGCAGTTATGGCGAAGCAAGGCAGAGCATTCCCGAGGATGTATATAGCCGGGTGCTCGAAGCTGTATATACCGACTTCAATGTTAGTTGCGTTGTTTATTGATGGCCGGCGATCTGGGCGATGAAGGTGAACTAAGACCGCCAGGTGCAGCATTGGCCCTACCTGTGGTTCGACATAACATCTCCATTGCTTTGAGGAAGCATGCCGTTGATATTCAGAATACACATAGGAGCACAGCCTTGGGCAGCGGCATGTGCAGTTCTGACTCCACATCTAGCAGAGCCCGGGCAGCCAGTAATGCAACTCAGTAAAGCGTTCCATCGCAGTCAAGTCCAAGCATGCATCCTAAATCTCACGACGGTCCACGCTCGGCACCACACTGCACCAAATCGGGCCATTGTACAGCACACAGTGCTTACCCATTATGAGCTATGGAGGTGTGGTGAGACCAAGTATGAACATGCCGACTTCCTTGTGAAAGAAGTCTTGTGAGGGTAAATCCCCCTGAATTCTGCCACTGGTATAAACCATTAGCTCATGCAGCATATGCGGCTGGATTCTGCCGTTTAAGCTGTGTTCTTTCTCTACACTGTGCGCTTCAAAAACACTGGTACACGGTCCAACTCAGGCCCTGCTATGTGCACCTGCTGATACTTTTTGCCGCTGCAAACTTAATCCTTTCACAAAGTAGTTCCCAGTCCTGAAGGCCCATGACGTCAGCCATGTTACTGACCTTCCCCTTTGGAACTTTGGCCTGACTTGGAAGTATGCTTGGAAGTAGTCCTTCTGCCTGGCTTTGGCTGGGGCGTAGGGCGGCAGGGGCTGGGCTGGAGGGGGCTCCATCGGGTCGTAGTCCTTCGCGCAGTAGAACCATTGATGTCTCGCAGGCTTCTTGATCGCTGGCTTCCTGCTTTCGAACTGCACCGTGGGACGGCTGCTGCTGTAACTTGCTACCGCCGACTGAGTAAGGCCAGCATGCGAGCTCACTATGAAGGTAAGGCTAGGGGTGGCTGAGTTTTCAAGGCTGCTTAGGGTTGCTGGGGCTCTACATAAGACGGCAGAGGAGGCACCAAGACAGCGGAAATGACCCCAGGGACCAGCCAACAGGGCCAGCCCCATACCGAGGATTGCAGCGAGTGCTTAGAGAATGTAACGGCAAAGACTGTGAAAGATAAGAGTGTCAAAAGAGCAACAACGCAGGCTCGAGCACGCCTGGTAGGTTGGATCCTCTCAGGTATGACATGCGGCTGGGAGTGCAATACTGAGCCAGCTGAAGCTCTTATGGCATGGCGCGAGGCTTTGCAGGTCCTTGTGTATTCACATGGCAAGCAAACACCGAGCTGATCTTGTCGCACTACACCGGCAGGCAATACAGCACTCACCCGCTCTGACTCACAGAGAGTGTCTGGTTCTGATGATTTCTTGAGCGGCAGGTCCAGCCCAAGCACTTATTCAGAGGAGTTTCCAGCCACAGTGGAATGCTCCTTTTCCTGCGTAAGTCTATTGCGTCGACCTACTAGACACGGTGGCTACCGCTCTCATCGTGCCTCTTTGAACGACCACCACAAGAAACAACGTACCACCTGTTGCGCAACTGTGACGGGTGCAACACCTTGCGTGCTGCAAATGGCAGCCATAGCGCAGAAGTATGCCCTGGTGACCGGTGCAAACCGAGGCATAGGCCTGGACGTTACCCGCAAGCTCTTAGCTCTGGGCAAACCAGTAATCCTCGCTGCTCGCGATCCAGAGGCAGGTGAGGCCTTCTCTTGCGACCTCCCATCAAATTACACAGCTACTTGGAATGAGCTAATAGCAGTGTAGGCGGAGCCAGCAATAGGTGCACAATAGGTGCGCAGTAGCACCTTCCCTGCACTCTCACAGACAGGAAATACCACAGCAAAAGTGCCATAGGACCACACCTCAAGCTTTTACTCAAAAGGCACGGTGAAACAATATTACTAAGCATGCGTAAACTAAGCTCTTCATCTACGCTGGCATTTGCAGGGACGGCAGCTGCCAAGGAGGTTTCATCTTCTGGTGCAAAAGTGGTTTTCCTTCAGCTTGACACATCCAAGCCAGAAAGCATCCAGGCTGCAGCAGCAGAGGTGGCTAAGAGCTACAACCAACAAATTGATCTCTTGGTGAGCCTCAGGTTTTAGGCTGGCTCACTTGAAAAAAGTTTGCTGCCCTTGGACAGATGTGAGGAAAAGGTAACGGGGAAAGTGCCCCTTGCCCAGCTGGACCAGAAAGAAACCCCTTTTACAGCATATAGACATTTGGTTTTACCTGGAGCTTGTTGTAAAGCAGCTGTCAGGTACCACATTTGAAATGCTAGAAGCCCCCGTACCTCGAGTTGTCATAGAGACAACGGCGACGCACATCTTTCCCCTGTGGATGCCTGCTAGCACCATACAATTTTATAGCTTTTCGCTTCAGTTTTTCCACCTTGCTACATGTGCTGATGTCACCTGAGCTGCAGCTGCGCAGTTTTTGGCCCGACTTCGTTCTCGAAGGCGGGCCTGTGGAGCCGCTGGATGGGGAAACCAAGGCACTAGTGAGTAATCAGAAAAGTCTCGAGGACGGTTCAGCTGCCATTGCCACGGCTGATGACTTCTGATCATATCCGATACTCGGAGACGTGTCCGCTGCCTGCCTGCCTTTTCTCTGCGTCCTGCTTTATCCCGTTCCAGCACTGCATGCTTACAGGCAGCTTCTTAATCCCCCTTCTTTCCTTACCTGTACCAACTCCCCGGGTTGGAATGCGCATGTGTCCCAGCATCCTGTGACGGACTCTGCTGCTGCATTGGCATACAAGCCCTTTCGGACACCTGGGACAAGAGCCCCTTCTTTTCGACCTAAGTGCCGCCGAAGTCGGGCCACCTTCCTTGCGGGCGCTGAGCCCGTGGCTTATGAAACAGAAAAATAACTATGTCTCTGCCTGTTATCATGTCAGGCTTATGCTAGCCCTCCCCTTTTACATTGATGAAGCTTCCCCGTGACGCATCACTAGTCTGTACACTATGGTCCCTTCCTCCGCGCACCTCCCTCTCCTGTGCGACTGGTGCAGCCCCCTTTGGCCCACCTGCTACTGCTGCTGCTGCTGGCTTATTAGACTACAATAATGATTCCATGATATGCCATAGCAAAAGCGCCATAGGCCCCACACCAGCTGAAGCTGTTTACAAAACAGTGAGGTTGAACAACATACGGAGCTTTTCGTATGTAGCAATGGTCCAGCAACATATGCCTAGACATGAGGTCCAGCAGCAGCTGCTGCTCTAATTCGGCTCCTGCTGTCGCTCTTCCCCCTGCTCATGCTTCTAACCCCCATCCTGATGCTGCTGCTGCTTTGTCTCGTCCTGCCCTCCACCATCCTCCTGCTATAATTCTTCACATTGGTCGCATCAGCTCCGGGACGTGGTTTCCTCATGTCACCCCTACATTGCTAAGAAGCTGCTTCTTCTGGTCTACGGTTCAAAAGTACGAATACCGGTACATGCAAGTCTACACCATAGGGTTCAGGGTTCAGGCCTTCTCCTGCTGCTGCTGCTGCTTCCTCTGGTCTATGGTGTAGGGTTTAGGGCTCAGGCCTTCTCCTGCGGCTGCTTCTCTCTCCGGTATACAATTTAGGGCTTAGGGTTCAGGCCTTCTCCTGCTGCTGCTACTGCTGCTTCCTCCGGTACCTTCTCTTCCACCTTTTCACTAGGAGAAAAATGATAGTGTGTTAAGGTCACTCAATTTGTCAGTTATAATGCAAGGCCAGATAAATCAGTGGCCAAAACAAACCCAAACCATACACACCGGTCCTGCTACTGCTATTCCTGCTCCTGTCATGCACAATCCTGCCCTTTGGTTGATTTGGTCTGCTGCTGCTGCTGCTGCTCGCATATTCGCTATAACTCGCATATTCGCTATAATGATGTCCACTCACACCCTTTACTGACGGTGCTGTTGCTGTTTGAATTCCTCTCCCTCAGTTGTTTCTAATCTGCAGCTGCTGCTACTGCCAATTCGTCCCAGTTATATATGTCCAATGTACTCCTTTACTAACAATGCTGCCACTGCTATTGCTGCATGATTTGCTTTTCCTAGGTGAACAATGCTGGTGTGTTATATGGTTCTGGTATCTGGGATGCAGCCCACTGGTCCACCACCATGGCCACTAATGTGAAGGGACCCATTGACCTCACACAGGCACTACTGCCACACCTGGCACCAGGGGCACTAGTGATAATGGTGTCATCAGGTGACTACAACCATAACCCCTGCTGGGCTTGCCTTGGCAGATTTAACTTGCAGCAGGATTGCACAGTTAAGATGTGTCTGTTGTCATCCTGCAGAAAGCTGTTTTGGTTGTAGGGGTCAGGTCGTGAGGAGTTGCAGCATGTTTGCATACAGTGACATTCTTTATGACATGCTGAAGACTTTATTTTGCATGGGGCCTGTTGTATGCAGTCATACATGGGGCGGACATCAAAGAGTCATGACAGATAAGCTGTGAAGCAGAATGCTGACATAAAGCAATTGGCTGGAAACCATGGCTGAGCTTCGAACTTATTTGCTGTTTTTTCGAAGCAACTTATGCAACGGTGCAATATTCGTTTTGCAACACAAGCTCTGGCTTTTACCTGCAAGCTGAAGAATAGATCTCGTTGCAGAAGTGGGTTGAGAGCTGTTGCTGCTCCTGCCCCTACGTTCTCTGCACACTAAATGTTGCCTCTACCCGGCTGATACAAAAGCTCCTGGCCCCCTGCTGCTCCTCCGCTTCTCACAACCCCCTGCAGGCCTAGGCAAGTTGGGGAATATCAGCAGTGACTATGCCGACGCCATCAAGTCAGCCGATACCTTCCAGCAAATCAAATCCATAGCAGATGACTTCAAGCCCAATAGTCCCATGGCAGGGCCTGGTGCTCCGGGCCAAGGGAGCGCAGCCCCCACCTACTGTGTGTCAAAGGCCCTGCTGAATTGCGCTGTGCAGCTGTTCAGTGCAGACCCGGAGTTGAAGTCCAAGGGGGTGAATGTGGCGGCAACATGCCCGGGGTGGTGCAGGTGAGAGACTCCAGGAGAAAACCTGTACCCTACGTTTAAAATCTAGTCCCTAAACCCTAAACTTTAAACCCTAAGGGGATGAATGTGGCGGCAACATGCCCCAGGGTGGTGCAGGTGAGAAAACAGTGAGCAACCTAAACCCTAATTCTAGAAGATAGAGCTCAGGAAAGGGGTGGTGCAGGTTGGACTCCAAAAGGAAAGAAATCCTCCAAGTAGTAAAAGCAGAAAGCTGGAGGCAATGGCTAGGGTGGTGTAGGTAAAGGTACTAGGGTTAAAGAGCAGTATCGGGCTTAAGACCCTTCTAAGATTTGGGCCTTCACTGCTGCCTGTGGGTCCAAGGCACGGGGGAATGCAAGGGGGAGGGACCTGAGTGGTGGCACGTGAAGCTACTTGAATGTGTTGCAGCATAAGAGTCTGGTAGTGCAGGTCACAAGCACGTTATTGCGGGT
This sequence comes from Pseudopediastrum boryanum, assembly GCA_963556185.1. Classification (NCBI taxonomy): domain Eukaryota; kingdom Viridiplantae; phylum Chlorophyta; class Chlorophyceae; order Sphaeropleales; family Hydrodictyaceae; genus Pseudopediastrum; species Pseudopediastrum boryanum. The sequence goes on from OY744493.1 coordinate 12,423,853, forward strand.
GGAATGGGGGAACACAGGGTTACACAAGGTCACAGGGGCTATGGCAGGACTGGGGGCCCTGCATTCTCAAATAGTGGATCCAAGCAAGAGATTGCTTACATGACAGGCAGATTGAACAGGCAGTGTCCACTATCATCATTTCATGGCTCCACTTTGATCCAGGCATGTCGCCGCTCATATGGAACGGTAAAGGTAGGGTTGGGCAGGTCCGAGTATTGAAACCTTATAGTGCAGCAATTACAGGGACATTGTTAAACTCGCCTACCTGTACTGCTGAAGCATTTGATGGTACCTGCTCAGGGGACATGAACAGCTTCGCTGGCAAAGTATGTGTTTAGTATCTTCTATGTACCAGTAACTGGCATCGTTTGGAGGACTTTGCAAACGCCTGGGCATGTCTCTGCACATGTGGAACCTTGCTGGATGCTATTGGACTCTGCAGCTGGCAGATATTTATAGTAGAGGAAGCTGCCTTCTGCGCTGCTGATGATGATTCTGCTGCTTACTGCAACTCTACTGTGGTCCTGTTCCTGCTGCTGTTGCTCCAGCTAGTCCTTTCAGAGCCTCTGCCATGGCTCACTTCTAATCTTAAGTAATTTGCTTCCCTATGCTGCTGCTGGTGGGGGGGGGGGGTATGGGGAGTGCATGCTGCTGCTGCTGCTGCTGCTGCCCTTGTGACCGTGCTGCAGCTCGCAGCTTATATAAAGTAATCTGATTCCATAGGCTGCTGCTGCTGGCGGTGCTTTTCTGCAGAACTCGTATCAACACAGATGCTGCCGCTAATTCTGCCGCTGATGCTGATGCTGCTCTCATGACCCTGTTGTGGCTCACTGCCACTCTCAAGTAATATGCTTCCCTGTGCTGCTGCTGCTGCTGCTGCTGCTTCTTTTCTGCAGGACCCGCATGGGCACTGATGCTGCTGCTAATTCTGCTGCTCTTATGGCCCTGCCAGCCGCTCACTGCCAATGTCAACTAATCTGCTCCTCTATGCTGCTGTTTTTTCATTGCAGGACCCGCATGGGCACTGATGCTGCTAATCGCTCCAGTGATCAGGGTGCTGACTCAGTGCTGTGGCCCTTCACACACTGGGACACAAAGCTAGCAGGTAGCTTCACTCGGGATGGAGAGATCATGGATTGGTGATGCAACCTGTGGGGTTTCGTTTCAAGGGTATTAGCCACAGCAGCTGTCAATGCGGGCGAGAGGGTGATGGCTAGAAGAGTCCAGTGAAGTACGGCTGGTGGTGGTGGTGGCTTTGCCTTATGAGGCATCGTTAGAGAGGGTGTGGGAGAGGGTGTCGGAGCCGTTTGTATACTCTAATGGGACAAGGGATGCCGAGGGAAAATGTTGGACATGGGGGTCACAAAACAAAAACATGGGGGCCTTTGTGGCTCAGAAGGATGGCGACGGGGGTTGGAAGAAATGAAGAGTGTCAAGAGGAGCTTGTCGCATAGTACTCTCTGGACGAGGGTGGATTTGTATGAGAGTGTGGTACTGTTTCTGGTGGTGGTGCCGCCTCCCTGCTCCCCACCTAAGGAAGAAATTTGGTGACTGTTGCATGGAGATTATGACCAAATTGAGTGGGAACTTCGGAGGTTTCGATGGATCCGAGGATAGGATAAACATTTTAAATTCGAGTTTCTCCATCGGATAGTACATTTGATGTAGATACTGATTGTACTGGCAGTACACATGGTGTGCCTTGTACCGCACGTGTATCTGCTGTGAATCGGCTTGTACCCCCGCCACATGATTTTGTACATTAGATAAGGCATCTAAGTCGCAACCGACGTATGACCACAGTCAGTCAGTTCTAGTGCCTCGACCGCTTCATCTCAGCGATGTCTCACTGCCATAGATGTCTGGAGTCTGATCACAATACTATGCCGTATTGCGTCTTTTTCTAGTGCGGGGGTTACGACGGTGGACCCACTCCATAGCTGGCTACAGAATCAGAAGAACCTGACCTGACAAACATCATACCGGCGTGCAATTGAACCTGGATTCTTTGTCCGAATACCATGCTGTTCATGGCTCTTTCTGAGCATTAGCAGATGGCGGGAGCATGGACGAGGCGGGCCGGGTGTTCAGCCCAGGCGGAAAGCCCTCCTTAAAACCTGTCTTGGTATATGTGTGTAAGAAAAGGCGGCGCGATCAAGCCTGGTTGCAGATGACCCCATCAGCAGATGTGCCCGAGTGGTCTAAGGGGGGTGACTTAAGATCTCCTGTACTCAGTACGCGTGGGTTCGAACCCCACCATCTGCAATGCTGCCAGATTTTGCCTGTTATCAAGGGGCGCCTGTATGGCTGTGAAAATGTGCATGACCGTGTGGCCTAATGGATAAGGCGTCCGCCTCCGGAGCGGGAGATTGTGGGTTCGAGTCCCATCTCGGTCGATAGCTGTGCATATTGAGGTCTATGTGACTCTGTGGCGTAGCCTATTCTGCACATCCTTCCGCATTCTTTTGTCTTTGTGCACCTGTTTCTCTCCCATGGCCGCAGCACCTCCTGAATTTACAACAGAGAAACTTCTGCTTCAATTGCACATTTAAAACGGACTCATATCTCGAAAGCTCACAGATGCTAGGGTCTGCAGCATCTCTCTTAACAAAAGCTCACAGACGCTCCGCAATGTCTCTCTTAACAAACACTCCGCATGTTCCGGCATGCTTGGTCCTGCACGGCCCGGAGGGCTGTGCAGTGGTCTCTCTTAACAAACGCTCCCATCCGCCTCGCCCGCTTTACAAGCCCGTGTATGCTAGGCCAGCTAATTTAGCTTCCCGGGAACTGACAGCACAACTCCATTAAATTCCAGTATCAATTGCCGTCAGCATGGTGGGCTGGTGGGCTTGATCAGTGCAAATCCAACTGCGCTGAACAAACTCCATCACTCCCACCATGCTCACCAAATAATAGTGGAAGTTAGCGCAACATTCCTCCCCCCATCTGCTTCCACCTCTCTAATCGCCTACACCTCGGCAAGCACAATTGCCCTGCTGCTGCTACTGGACAAGATACTCTAGCCGTCCCTGCTTTCAGAGGCACCACACAAAATCCCACAAAGGCCTCATCCTGCAATTAAGCCCCTCCTGTCGTTGAATCCTGCTGTTGAATCTTCAACCCCCCCCTCCTCCTGCTGGCCCGCCACGTCAAGCACCACGCAAAACCACACATGCCCCACTACAACACTTTGCGCTCCTCCTCCTCCCGCTGCTGCTGCAGCCCTCCCCCACCTCCCCCTGGGCCATGCCATCCTGGACCACACAAAACCACAATTTCCTGTTTACAGGGTTAAGCCCCTCCTCTTGCTGCTGCTGCTACGGCAAGTTACGCTCCTCCCCCTCCTGCTGCTCCTGTTGCCGCTGCTGCTGCAGTTCCCCTTCCCCCCCATCTCCTCCTGCTGGCCCGAGCCGCCAACTGCTTCACCATGTATGGCCCCTCCAGCACATACCCCAACTTCCTATAGTAGTGCCTGGTGCCCACCCCACTGATCACCGCCATCTTTGTACTGCCATGCTCATGTACTGCTATACGTTCCGCCTCCGCCATGAGCAGGCTGCCATAGCCCTGATGCTGGAAGAGGGCGGCATCACGTGCTGCTACTGCTACTGCACTGCCATACACATGCAGCTCACGGACAATGGACACCCTGAGGAAACAGCAGGAAAAAAAGCAGGGTTCAGGGTATAGGGTTTAGTTGTTAGGGTCTAGGGTTTCTGGGCTACTGCACTGCGATACACGTGCAGCTCACAGACGATAGACACCCTGAGGAGACGGCAGCAGAAGAAGCAGGGTTTAGCGTTTAGTCGTTAGGGTGCCATCAACCAATCAAAACGCAAGACCAGCTATGCCAATGGCCAACACAAGGCTCCTGATCACATCCACGAAGGCACACAACCGATGGGCGAAATACATGCGAGACACCGGTGCGCAGCTTTCGTGCTGTGCAGCATCCCCCACATGACTACAAAAAGAGAGGTGTCATAGCTGCCAGAAGAGAAAGCAATGAGTCTACAAACTATACATTTGGCATACAGGTGCAGCTCACGCACAATGGACACCTTGGCACACAGCAGCAGAAGTAGCAGCAGGAAATGGGGCGGCGCGGGGGGGAGGGGGGGGGGGGGGCTATTTTCGGTAGATCCTATGATATGCCATAAGCAAAAGCAGTGGTAGACCCCCGTGGCTTGTGCTATCCATATCCTTTCACCTCCCTAGTACAGACCGCAGCAGCAGAAGCAGCAGGAAATGTGGTGGGTGGGAGGGAAGGGGGCTGTTTTCTTTATCACAAATCACTTTCTATGAGATGCCATATTAAAAGTGTCACAGGCCCCGCACCTTAAGCTGTTAACACAAGTACCAGGTGGAATAAGTACAGGATGCTTTCAGTATGTGAGACATGAAGGTGCAAACAGCAACAAGGAGCTTTTCCTGCCAGACATATAGTGGCTGCCAGAAAGAAAGCAATGGGGAATCAACACCAATCTCCAGGTGATGAAATCCCCATGACACACACTTGACCCTCCACAATTCACCTCCCATACACCCAGCCCAGCACCATCCCCGCCCCCTGTCGCTTCTCCTCAGTTCTCCATGCATACATAGTATGAGATACATCTCGGCACAGCCCTTAACTGCATTACAAAAAATGATCTTCTCAAGGTACCCTCTCGTTTCCGTGCAAGAACCCCTTGCCTCCTCTATCCCCTCCCCCCCTCCTTTCCTGCTCTTTCTGTCCCTGGACCCACACTCCCCTGATTTTCCTGTTCCTTGTACCCTCGACAGTGCCCCCCCGATTCCCCAGCCACTCCTCTCTGCCATTTGGTCCCTACCACCACTTTCACCTACTGGTATGTCTTGCTTCCTTTATCAACCGCCTGCTGTCGCTATTGCTTGTGGCATTATGTTTAGCTCTTTGCATGCCCGCCCCTCTCTTCCCCATCACCTTCCCTGCTGTACCCCAGTGAGCCCTGCAAAACATCCCTCCTACCCCTCCATGGCACATCCAACTTTCCCCCACAAACTCCCTCTCCTCCCCCCCTCCCCTCTCCTGTAGTTCCCCCAACCCTCCCCCTGTAGTACCTCCCTCACCCCTCCTCTTCCTGACCACCTCCGTAGGCCCCCCTCCTCACCTTCCCCGTAGTTCCCCTTATCTCCCCTCCTGTGCTCCCCCTCCACCTTCCCCTGTAGTCCCCCCCCCCCATCCCCCATTCCCCGCCCCTCACCTCCCCCGTAGTTCCCCCTGCCTCCCCTCCTGTGCTCCACTGATCTTCCTCAACCTTAACAGTCCAATCAAGATGTCCTGCCGTGGGTCCTCATAACTCAAGAAGGTCTCCCAGCCACTGTTAGCAGCATAATCACGACGAATCAACTCCACACCCTCAGGCTTTACCTGTCACAAACAAGAAGGCAGGCACACAAAAAGCATTCGCGGTAAGGGCAAAAAATATCCTTCCTACCTTTTACGACCCTGCCAGCACTAATAGGAACTGCTGGTGTAAAATAATACATTCCCTCAGGTTTCACCTGTGAGAAATGGCAGGCAGATGGCCTTGAGACGTCATAATCATATATCAATGTTGCTATACGGACACTATACCACCGGTAGATCACGCCCATATACGCTGCTAGTGACTCGGGTAAACTGCACACATGCCTCCTTCAAAACGATTTGCTTTCACATACGTATGTCAGGTGAGAAGTAGAAAAGACGGCCTTGGAAGATTTCAGGCATGGTGGTTGGAATGAAGTGAAGTGCAGTGATTACCAGATAGTCAGCAATGGAATAGTGCAGCTGAAGCTGCCTCAGCTGCTCCACCACTCCACGACCACACATCTATCACCACTCAACTCCATAGCTAAACCATCTGATTATTTCCTCACACCAACAAACCATCCAACAATCTCCTGGCGCCTCCTTTCCAACACATCCCCAAGCCACCGCCCTCCAGCCTCTCCTCACTCTGTCCCCCTTTCCACTCCCTCCATTAGGCATTAGGAGCACTCAACTTAATCTATGCTGATTACCAGAACTGTCACCAGTTACATGTCCCAAGGCATCCCGACAGCTCCAGCTCGACAAACCCTACATAACCCCTCCAACACCGCACATCCCGAACCCGCTTCTTATGTCTCAAGCTTTAAGCGCTCACCTTACGATATACCTTCTTTCTGTCTACACTGCTCTCTGTTTAAGTTCCCAAACCTCGACCCCAATGAACACCTAGCTGAACCCCAGTGAATCCCTCGGCCCCCAAAAAGGACCCACACCCCCTAAACCCTAGACGCAAGTCCTTACACCTCAAACCCATATAGCCCTTATCAACACCTGAATAAACACCAAAAAAAGGAAAAAACCCTAGCACCCGCCCTCCCCCCCCCCACCCCAAAAAACTTCCCCCTCTCACCTTATGGTTTATGTCCTGTACACCCACCTCCCTGGTCCTTACGTCCCTACACCTCAGGCCCAGTCCCGCCACACACCCCAAAACCCTATTCCCCAACCCAGCCCCCCTAAACCCTACCCGCCCCCCTTTCTCACCTTATGGTGCATGCCCCTAATGCCCACTCCCCCTGTCCTCACATCCCTACACCTCAGTCCCAATGAACACTTTGACCAATTCAACAATGCACAAAACCCTGCAACCCCCAAACCCAATTCCCTAAACCCTCCCCCTTTCCCTCCCCAAAAAAACAGCCTCACCTTATGGTGTATGTCCTGTATGCCCACCTCCCTCGTCCTCACATCCCTACACCTGAGTCCTAATGCTGCCCCCCCCCCCCCCAAAAAAAGGTAACTCCAACCCAGCCCACCAAAACCCTACCCCCCCCCCACCAGCCCACCTAAACCCTAAACCCCCAACCACCCCCCCCCCCCTCACCTTATGGTGTATGTCCTGTATCCCCACCTCCCTTGTCCTCACATCCCTACACCTCAGGCCCAGTGCTGCCATTCGTGCCAGGGCCAGTTCCCTCAGATTCCCCTTCTCCACTCCACTAGTGACCAGGGGCATGGGGATGTCACGCTGGACACGATAGAGACGAACCCAGGGGGGGACTAAGGACAAAATACTGCAAGTGGGATACAGGGTTCAGGGTTAGGTTTCTAGGTTTTGAAGCTTTAGGTTTCTAGCAGTGATAGCACAAGTAGAGTGGATACAGGTTTCATATAGAAGAGGTTTCGCTGGATATGATATACACGAACTTAGGGGGGGACTAGGGACGAGATACTGCAAACAGAGCGGAGGAGGGGGTGTGGTTTAGGCTTTAAAAAGGTGTGGTTCATTAAAAATTAGGGTTTTGGATTCTGAAGTACTCTGTGGGAGCCCATTGTCTGATACCTCCTTCCTCCTCCCCAAATCTTTCCCCCTTCCCCCTTCCCCCCTCCGCCCTCTCCCTTCTCCCCTCCCCCCCCCCCCCGCCCACTGCTTCCTTCACCATACATAGACCCCCCCACCACCTCTACTCCTCTACTCCTCTCTCCCTCTCCTCCTGCCAGTACTGTCAGTCCCTGTCTCCCCCCATCCCCTCCCCCCCCCTCCCCTCCCCCCTCACCGTGCCACCAGGTCCACCAGCCTATCCGGGTGGTAGTTCTTATACATCCCCGCCTTCCACAGTTCATACAGCCCAGTGCCCCGTATCACCAGTGTGGGGTATAGCTTCAACCCATCAGACCTAAACCCTGGGTTCTCAAAGAATTCCCTAAAACACTCCATGTCACGCTCCCAACCCACATTGGGCAAATCAGGCATCATGTGGACCACCACCTGCAGCGGATAAACAACATAGGAGGTTTAGGGTTTAGGGGTGCTAGGGTTCAGATGTACTAGGGTTTAGGAGACCACAATCTGCAGGGGACGACAAGATGTTTCACATGGAGGTTTAGGGTGGCAGGCTGGAGGTTCAGGGTTTAGGGGCTCAGAATATTTCAGGTTCAAGGTGATGATTTCAAGTGTCCCATTGCTTATTTTATTTGCCACGCTCTGCGTTGCTACCATAGCCTTTCACACTGGACCTGCTTAAACCCGCGGCCAACAAATAGCCTCTCAGAATCCGCTTCCACCATTCCCCGCCTACCCTAGTGTTCTAGGTGTTAGAACAACCGGCCCCTGAGCAATCCGCTTCCATAGCCAGCTGCTTCCACTGCATCCCATTGTCAAGGAAAACATCTAGAACTAGTTCAAACTCCATCT